>OW679201.1:47347954-47490307 GCA_940337035.1 Agriotes lineatus | reverse complement strand
GTTTTAATATTTAAGGTTATTGTGGTTAGGGCTTCCCAGCAAAGGAAGGCCATATATTTTGTCATTAATACAGTTTGGATTGTGTCCAGCTTAATAGCTTTTATCAGTAATTGCTTGATGTCACCGTTAGGGCCATGTTTCGTACAATATTTTTCTCTTTCTATCTTGTGACTTCAATATACATCATTGTTATTAGAGGTTAAATGAATTTGTAAGACGAAATTCGGGTGTTTTATGAGTACCTTAACCATTAATGAATATGTAGAAGCAAGGTAGGTATGCAGCGGCCCAATGTGTACGACATCATGTTGACCTAAGTCGTTCTCTTATGGGTTAGGAAACGTTAGCACTACCATAGGAAAACTCAGTATTATTATTGATTTTCTATGTTCCTCCCAAATTAAGTAGGGCAGAACCACCTGCGCTCCTCAGAATAGACCCGTGTTCCCTTGAGGAATATAATCTAAATTAATTTTTTCTGTCCGTTGATTGGATCCTTTCTCTCACTAACTGTCACTCGTAACCTTTATCCCGTTTTAACGAAGTTTTATGTTGGCCTGAGATATTATTACGAGAACAATGCTTACTAAAACAAATAATAACGAAACCAAACATGTGAGCATTAATTTGTAACAGAGGAAATCTGCACTTAAGGCGATATGTTTTATCGGACTTGGAGAAAGTCCTATAAACACATCATAATAAACCACTGTCACAAAATGACATCATTCAGAAAACATCGAGACAAAGACGTTTTGAGGTATCTGAGATGGGTTTGTTTGCTACTTCAAAATACAGGTAAGTGAGGACGAAACAAGATGAAAATGAAAGTTTTTACGACGTTTCTAACCTTAAAGAATTGTGGACGGAGTTGCAGGGAGAACAGTGAGCTAAACCACAATAAAATAACTTTGCTTTCATCTAATAATTTTACTATAAAAATACATTCTTACAAGAAAACACAAAAAATACCCTACTAATATTTAAATACTACCATAAACACATCAAGTTACAAGATATTCTGGTGTTCAAATCTTTAGACTAATTTTAGCTCATTATTTCCCTGTTTGACGTCACTAGGATACAAACTGTGGAAAGATTGACTTTAAATATGCAAACGACGGCAAAGAAGACATTTAAGTTTCCTGAAGGGGTTACTAACACTTAAATACAGTAATACACACATTTAGACGGAAAATCAGAATTCGAGTTGTCCTGTGGCCGGTAATGTTATTCTTGCAAAATACCACAGTCAGGAATCACAGGAGTAACAATGCATTGTTTACAATTCTTGCAAATGGCCTTTGTCAGCCCCGGAAGGTGAAGGAACTATATCCTCTTTCTGCAGCTGCTAGTTCAGTTTCTAAGTTCTACATGTAGTCTAAACTATTTTAGAGCTTTAAAAAGACTATGTACATTACCCTGTATCTGAAAGCTTCTCCTTAATAGCTATGATACAACAAATTTATGATCAAGCGTCTAAGCTCTAAAGAGATCAAAATTAATAATAACTTATAAAGACAACTATTTGCTAAGGGCGTGTACTTCTAGTAACGTTGTGTGCTGCATAAATTTTGTTGCCAACATCGACACCTGACTTGCTTTCATTATAATATGTGATCATCTGTGGTTTGGTCGTTTTTCTTGATTCTTCCTATTCTTCTTCTAAAAACCGATAACACAATTAAAATTCTACCCGCAGACAAAGGAAACGCCACTGTAGTACTTGACACAACCACATACGAGGGTCAAGCTACAGTTATTGAGAATAAAGAAAACGGTTAACATTTTTTAGGATTTTATATTAAATGTACTCAAAGTAATTTCCTTCAGCAATAATACACCTGAGCATGCTTTCATTTTACTGCTTAAAAGCTGCCAATCATCTTCTTTAGGAACACTTTCCACTTCCCGGTATGAATCTCTTCCTCAGAGGAAAACCTTCTACCCTGCAAATGTTTTTTAGCCCCATAAAATAGCACATTGCTAAACCAGGGGAGCACGGCGGGTGTTCTATTATTTTTATATTTTTTCCAGTCAAAACCTGCCGTGTTAAAGCAGCCGCAAGGGACGATGCATTTTCATAATGTCGGGTAATTTCCTTCTCTGGAACTCAATTGAACATTTCAGTCAAATATTTTTAAGTGTATCATGTAGCTATAACTGTCTTTTGTCCATCTATCTTAATTGCATTGACTAGACCCGTACTTTTAAAGAATACCGCATACATAACTTTTTCCATAGCTCGCTGCTTCTTGGTCATTGTTGAAAGTTCTACATCTTCTTGAATCCATACACGACACTCTTGGCGGGTAGGTACGTCGAATAAGGGTATATAAGTTTCGTCACTCATCAGAATATTGGAAAAAACATCTGGTGTGATACACGCACACAACTTCATTTTACAGTGATCTTATAATTAGCCAAAAGTTTGATTTTTTATTTTTAAGCATTTGTCAAAAATTTTAAAAAATTACAAATTCTGCAAAAACGGTACAAAATAGAGCGTTAGTTGAAGAGACAAATTTTCTCTAAAATTTTAAGTTGAATTTGAAAATGTAATAATATACTGGGTGTTCTATTTAAAATAGGAGTTGATAAAAAAAATATAAAAAAAACAAAAGAAACCCATTTTAAAAGTACTCAACAGGAGAATCCCCTATCTTACATCAATACACATTCAAAATGTAATAAAAATGTAAAGTTTGAAAAAAATCGTTATAGCCGTTTTTGAAAAAATCGAAAAAAACTGAAAAATCGCAAGAGTAAACACCTACTTACGGTTATGCGATTTTCTTGAAAAGCTTGCTGTCGCATCTACATAGTACGCAAAATTTATATATGAAGTTTCAACGCCATACCTCTTTTCGTTTTTGAGATATTCTGTTCACAGGCAGACACACGCAGACACACACACAGAGAGACAGACCAATGAAAAAATAGTAGATTATGCAATGAGGGAGAGAAATTGCACTGAAGCAAAATAGCATTCCCTCCGATACTATTTTTTTCACGTTGCACGCAAATGAAACAGATTTATTTCCTGACGTTCCTTAACAAGTAGGTGTTCTCACATACGCAGATAAATTAAATTATTAACGTTAGAAATTCCTCGTCAGAATCCATTGTCTTCAATAGGAATACTGGCAACATGTCATCGTTTTGTTTAGCGCGGCGACTTTTTAGCCGACTCGTGTGTTTTATCGCAGTTGGCTGCCAACTCGGCGTGAACCGCTTTGTGTGTCTACTCTAACACCACACTACAGTAAACCACCACATTTTTATGGATTACCAACGATACACAAACCAAATCTACCACTTAGGCCAACTGTAAGTTCTATAGGTTCACTGTGTCACAGTTAAATATTTTATTAAAATATAAGGAAACACAGACACGTACATAAAGAACACGCCACATTTCCTTGAAAAGCTTAAGAAGCAAACATAAACACACAACACTTAATGATTAGTCTTGAGTAGTTAGTCCCTCCACGAATGTACTACCAGTAGACAAAACACTCAACATCATAATACATAGGTTACAAAACGTAACACATTACATACACGAATAACAATGAATTTTACCAACAAGATTTCGGGATGGCGATGTGTTCTCCTTTATCTCCCATTGTTTGTAACATTTTTATGGAAAACTTTGAACAACAACATGTCTACACAGTAACCAGTAGTTTGGTGGAAATATCTCGATTTTTTGCAATTTGGTCTCATGATATGGATGAGGTGGACACATTTCTTGAACATATTAACAATAAAGAAATCTCCACCAAATTCACATTAGAAACAGAGCAAAACAATCAGTTACTTCTCCTCGATACACTAATCAGACGCACTACAAATACTTTTGAAACATCAGTATATCGTAAGAAAACAAACACTAATAGGTACTTACATTTTAACTCCAATTACATATCACATTTTTTAAAAAATAATTTACAAAAATAAAAAATAATCAATCTGAATCAAGTATTGTTTAGCAAATCAATTGTAATAATTGTAATGTCAAATACATAGGACAAACAAAACAAAATAGAATCACTCAACAGAAAAATTCAATAAAAGCTAAAATTTTAACCCTAAATAAACCAAATACCATGTTGTTAATAATTACCATAATTTGAATTAAGACTATCCTAAAAGAGAAAAATCTTACAAATAATAATTTGTACAAGAGTGATCCATTTTGTGTGTCGAGTTAATTTTGAGGTTAGAAAATCCACATAAAAAAAGTCACTTATAAAATTTGAAAACCCTACTACTGGCTTACTTGCGTCACCCTGAGTCGTTTGACACCAAAATCAGCCAATTCGGCCCACGGGTTCGCTCTCAAAGTGGCGTTAAGCAAAGCAAATTATTATGTCGGATTAGAGATTAGGACTCATGCTAGCGCACTCTTTCTAATCGTACCTATGCGATATAGACATTAGTGATACCAGAGAAAAAAATATTCGACATAACTTTGAATACTCATGGTATTATAAATGATAATGCGGTTCTTATACATATAACATAAGGTAGGAATATAAAAAATATAAAAATACATTGATATAAAATCTAACCCTTTAACTCATTTTTTGTTTGATCCATATTGTATTTTGAAGAAGTTAGCTGAAGCTAATGTACATTTTTAAATTTCAGAATATTGGCTGATTTTCCAAACTCATATAAAGACAGGTGTTGTAAAAAGTCTTGACGACAGAACCAAAGTTCTAAAGCTGAAATGATGAAATTTTCAAAAAAGAGAAAGAAGTTATTATAAATGTTTTACAAGAAACGGCTGGGGGCGAAACGGCGGGGGCGAAACGGTCGGGGGCGAAACAGGCGAGGGCGAAACGTCCGTACCCCGACAGAATAGTGGCCATGCAGGAACAACGCTGATTGCGAGTTTCTCTCTTGGGATGATGGGGGATCCCAGGATAGATCCGGATAGTTGAAGTTCCGAAAAATTAGTAGGTTGTTTACAGAACCACTAGCGTTTTCTAAAATATTAACAAGTTGTGGAGAACGGCTAATACAGCTGTGTCACACAGGGTCCTAACTAGGTATAGGCCGAGTAGGCCCCCGCCTACAGGCGCAAGCGGCAAGGGGCGCCAAAATTGCACTGAAAACAATGATGTCTTCTGCACTAATAAAAAAAAAAACAAATAAACAAGTGGGAAATTATACAAACAAATTTGTAATATTAACGATTTTAGCCTAAATAATGCTAATTATAATAATGCGAATCTGGTCAATACATTACATTGTCTTGTGTAGTTTGCAAAGGGAATGTTATATGTCCATAAGTTTTGAGAAAAAAATATTAACAGCTATATTTTACGTTGCTTTAATCTTACATTAACTTCAACTACAGGTAATTATTTTTACAGTTATATTTAATAGAATTATATGCTCAAACTATGGATAAGGGTCCATGTTCTTCAACTCCAACTAGATCGAAAGGATTTTTCCTATAATAAGCTACAACAACAATGTTTTCTCAAAACTTATGGGACATACGTTACGTCTCCCAGATTGGAACGGCGTTTGTTTTGTAATTCCCACCTATATCAATCAAAGCATTAGAATTATAAGCTTTTCAGCCCACCGCATAGGTGGCCCTGTCCTAATTATAAAAATTTCTGCTTTTTAAAAATTGAATGTAATACAGCAGTGGCGACAAGCTAACTTAAATTTTAAACAACTATTGGAGCGGGTTCACTGATTGCACATATGACACATGCATTCACTGCTTTGGGCTCATCACTGGTACAGTGGCCAATTGCCAATTGCAACTTGTTCCACTATTATAGCATTCTTCGCTAGAGTTTGTTCAATTTAAGACACTTCTGCGACCCTACACAGTAGCAGTTTTTATAAAAAAAATAATTATCGAAATCGGCCTGATGCAAGGCTCATACTAAGTGCCGACAGAAAAAGCTACAGGACGATGTGACAGTGTAGGTGCGAGTACAAAACCGTATTTTACGTTCATATGTTACTACGCATAATACTATGTATTATCTGTTAATATTGTATTATTTTAACATATTGACATGTCTGTGCTAGCTTTTGAGGGCACCATGTAGGGTAGGTGGTCTTGTTCTAATTAAAATGTTTAAATTTTTGAAAAATTGTTCATAAAAAAATTACAAAAGAAAATGTTTACAACGTATTTAATACAGAAAACGGGCTGTAGGAAAAACAACTTTTGCTGGATTAAATTATGGTTGAAGTTTTCAAAATTATCTACAAAATAGGTAAAAATACCTTAATGTTGCTAATAATACTGAAACACTTAGCAATGCGAATCACATAAATTTAGAAATTAATAAAAACATTGCAGCCAGTGGGATATGAACTCGCATTCACTGATAAATGCATATGCTTATCGTTGCATTATAAATGGTGCAGTGGCGTTCTGATTTTGGGCGAAATGCGATGCCGATGAAATTGCGACGCACATATATATGAATTTGTAAAATGTTCTACTGATTACATAATACTATGTGCTTTTTTAATTAGAACTGTGTTGTATAATTTTGTTTTCTGTTCCTATTTTAATTGTGCTGTATTGTATTATTTTAAGATTTAATTGTTTATTTTTAAAACTTTTGAATTAAAATGTTGTAGATAGTTTTGAATATCCGGAGATAAATGTAAAAGTCGTACAGTAACATTAGTATTTTTTTCACATGTATCGTTAGTGTACTAAGGGGCGCAAAAATGTTGGCTTGCCTACAATAAAAGTTTGCCTAGCTACGGCCCTGGTGTCACATTCTGTCATATAAGTTTTATAGTTACCACTTGCTGTTTAGCATATGTATTAGTAATGTAGGAATGAGTTCTTCTTAGTCATAAGTTTAGGTAATAAGATATCACATGAATACTTTCTCGTCAAGTTAGTTAGTTGATCTGTAGTATTCATACTGTATAGACCGTAGACCAATAAAATGTTTACGTTAGTCGTTTTAGTGATACCACAATACGCTAGGGTACCACACAAGTGTAGGCATCATGTTACCGGCTAGCACTACGTAGACGATAAATGAAAGAAAGGTTTATTTCAACATCTGCGAATTTAATTTTAATCCAAAGCGATTCTATGCCGGGAGTATCAAAATTATCGAGTTCAACAATGCAGTCCAAGATACATTCTGTAAGCCAAGTTTCAGTTATAAAAATACAAGTGGGGTTTATAGATGTGACTTGAGTTTTGAATTCTTGAAAATTTGCTACTATAGAATTTAAGTTAGTGTACATTAGTTTGACGTCCGTTGGAATACCCCTATCTGCATTATTTACTGGTTTTTTTATTTGACAATAGTAGGAGTACCCTTGACATATCTAATGGTTAAATCGTTTTGGCATTGATCAATTCTGTTATGAAGCTCCATTCGAAGGGTTTTCGTGTGCTCTCTTTGCATAGGTGTTTCATCAACCCTAATTCTTAGAGTTTTATTTTTTGCGATCAGTTTTTGTTTATTCTTCAGAATATCCAATGCTGGATAGTGGTCTTTGAAACAACGCGGAGCGGTCGCGCCTTATCAAGTAGTGCAAGGTTTCCCAAATGCGTAACTTTAATTATATTTGGCTTAACCGAAGCAACATTATCAAGAAGTGATTTTACAGTATCTATATCATATTGTTCACGCTCTACAGGCTGCTGAGAGCCGCTTTCTTCAAGATTAAACATTATTATATTGGAGGATCGCTTTTGTCTCTTCGAAATTTCCTGAATAAGTGACTCGGACATTTTAAATACGTTTTAATTTCAGCAATTTTTTCCTCAAACTGGATTTTAAGTTCATTAATAGACTTAGCGAATTGACTTTCAAGAGAGGAAATAAGATTTTTGATATTATCAAACTGGTTCATATTAGCATTGCAAACATTGCATACTATTTTCATTGAGCGCAACTTAGCTCGCGTAATTTTGACATCGCTCTCAGTAAGCCCTGCACAAGCCAAGTGAATATTTCCACGATCCACGGCAGTCGTCGTACTGGATAACCGGTGCACCGTGTTTAGTTGCAGGACAATTCAAGTATGCGCATTCAGGATTTCAGCTCATCTTTATCGTGCACAACGAAGCAAGGCTGTATGAACCTAACCTGGACTGGACTAACCTTTCATTTCGCCGACCAAATATTTTTTGGATTTCTTCCACAGCAGACGGGTAATCTTCAAAATCACTAATGTAATCAATGCACTGGTATTAACTACCCTATTATTCGTAAAAATTTTCCTTAAACTATGGTAATAATACAGATTTCTGATAACAAAAACACAGAGAGGCCAATGCACGTGTGGTTGTTTTAACAGCACATCACCTTTAAATATGAGAAAACATATCAATTCATTAAGTCTAAGCTGGCATAACATGCTTGGAATAGCAACCACAAAATACAATGGCATAACACAAAGATCTTGTTTAAAGAATCCATGTCAACTAAATGGAAAATTAAAGAAACGGCGTATATTTTACTTAATGAAGAAAAGTGTGTGTTTCGTCTTTCTCAATATTTTTAGACGAGAGTTGTCTGTCGATTCTTCAGTCCAGTGAAAAGCTAAGTTTCCTTGTTCATTTTTCGTTTTAATTGTTATTCGTTGATAACGAGTGCAGATTGTCCCTCGAAACGTTCAATATTTAGTATTTTTAATTTTTCAGGGTGACGAAATACCCAAAAAGGAACATGAACTAATTTATAGGTCACAAATATTACTTCAAAATGTTCAATAGATAAAACATTAACATAATAAGAAAGTCTTTGCCATGTAAACCGTTATACGTCGCCTTACAAGCAAAGCACTGTATGCATATATATGCGTTTTTAAAGCAAATTAATAGCTAATACATTGACCCTCACAATAGCAACATATTCTACATTTTAATCCACCTCTGTCACCACTACACTTCCCAGAACGTTTTCGAAATTTACACTTACAAAATGCATTTTCGTAAGTTACATTGGGACGAGCACTTATAGTTATTAAGTTTGGGGTAAGCACATTATCCTTCAAGTCCCAATCAAAATTAATTGGATTGGGAATTTCTGAATTTATAAAGTCACACTTTTCAAAATAATTATTTCATATGCAGCTCTCAAAATGTTTTGGTAAAAAGTATTCTCAGTAGATGGTAAATTTCTAATATCAGCTTTACAAGCGTGAGACAAATGCCAGGCCTTAAAAGTCTCTCAGCGTCGTAATTTTTTGCAGAGCAGAGAAAGAAACCGCGTATTTATTATTAGAAAGGATCAAGATATAGTATCTTATCCGTTGATATTACAGAAAATGTTTCTTGAAAAAAGTTCTTCACAATGTAAAATTATAGCCCGCTCCCATATTTTATAAATGTCCTACTTTTATAAAACAGTGTCTATGAAATGAAGCACTTGCAAATTCTTCTAATAAATAAGGTTTCATAAAAGTAACTCGAGGTTTATGAAATTTTGCATGCGGCCATAATTCTAGATTATGAACAACTTTTCTTCATAATGTTCTGCCATGTTCGAAATAAAAAAGATACTTTATCTGAACAAAAAATGTTTTTAAACTACTGCCAGGTCTCCTTGATAGGACGCCGGCACCCTAGAGGTGGGGATTTTTATAGGGTTACTCCTGGGGTACTAAAAGACATTTGTGACAAAATTCAGGGCAGACTTTATTTAGATAGATCTCTTACGCCTGCGCTAACTCAAAACGCGCACCGGAAAACAATAGAGCGATATACAAAAATACATCTTATTTTTACAACAATAAAGCACTAGAGATAGTTCTTTCATTAAAAATGTCTCCATTTTTTTCTACACATTTCATTCGCTGGAAGTATGCCTTTTTGCAATAGTTTTCAAAATATCTAGAGGTATATAACACGCCTTCCTGGTACACTTTGTTTAAACAATTTCTGTAGCATTTGTTAAAAATAATTTCATGAATAATTTTACATCAATAAAATTCATCAATTTTTAGTAGTAAAAAATGTTGGTTCTTATTTTCTGTTTTTTGCAATCGTAAAAAGAATAGAGCCCTCTACATTTAGATCCGCGAGGTCATTCCAAACAGTGTACAGTTTTTTAAAACTATATCTTCTAGTGCAGACCCCATCACTTTATAATCGTCTTTTGGGAGGCCAGATTATCGACTATAATACCAAGGACTTTTTGATTAAAAATAAGGATTTATACAGGGCGTTATGAAAATCCATGCAATAATTTAACCAGTGATAGAGCTCACCAAAATGAACAACTGTTTTCATTTAATCCCATATTTTTGCAATCATTTATCTCCCCTAAATTTGATGAGCCGTTTGGTAAGCAAATCTAAGTTAAAGGTGAACGACACAAGTATATTAAAACTGCAAAGTTCTTGCACAAAAAACATGCGGTCAATAACTTACCTACCTCAATTGATAAGGTACGTTGGTGACCAGGTGTGCACTAAAGGTTTTATCAGTACCTATGCAGTTTTTGTTGGTTTGCATATCAAAGAAATGTTTTTTGTGTCATTAAATTAAAATATTATTCCATAGGCGGGTATGCATTTTTGAGTAAAACTGTTTTGAGGGCGTATTTGAAAAAAAAATATAAATGGAGAAGTTGTTCAGATTAGCGAGTTCTATTGCTGGTTAAAATATTTGCACTTATTTCCATAACACCCTGTATGTTATAGTAATCATAATACGGATTTTGAGGTAAACATGCATAACTGATATATGAAACGGGGTGCTTCGAAAAGTAATACTTACAGATTGTTATTGGTTTAATGAAAGATGATTTTGCATTTAACTAACTTATGCCACAGAAATATCATTTCACGTAAATTTATTATGAGATGACCCTTTTAAAGATGTGCAAACAGTGTTAAGACATTTTAAATTTAGTATCGAATTGCGCTACGTTATGAAGGCAAGAAATTGGCAGTTAGAATATAATACTATAAGTATTCAAAGTTATGTCGATTATTTTTGGGGTAGTAGATATCACGAAAGTCAACTGCGTTTGGGTATTGCAGACGCAATGGACATGAGTGATACCACCCCAAAAATAGTCTACCTAACTTTAACTACGAATAGTATTCGAAAGACTATTCAGTGAACCAAACCCATTTCACAAATTAAAAAGTGGACGTGACTACCTCCCTGGACTTTCCCATACTGGAAACTGTTCATATCGTCTTTATTCAACAGTCTTTACAACATATCAAAATTTCAACTCGATGACTCACGTCTTCACCGTGATAAGCGTTTACACTTTCACGTAAATTTCGGGTAAATATAAAAGAATGTGTAGTTCAAAACGTGACCACCGAGCTTCTGTAGATGGCGCCAAGTGGACAAGCCGCCACTGTGCTAGTTTATGTATTATTTTCCTCAAAACGGCTATAGCACCGAGGTGAAATTTTCTAAGTACCTGGAAATTATATTTTCTAGGTCATACAAAATCGATTTTTTTATTTTCGCGGAAAAAGATTCTTTGACGCAAAAATATAACAACCGTTAAAATAAAAAAATTACTTTTCAAAAATAGAAGGGGGAGGGGGCCGGTGCGCTTACATATATCCACGAGTGTAATATTTTTTTACATATTCATATGCTCCATTATGCACTGAGCAATTCAGTGAAAACCCCAGCTACCTATCTTGTTTTGTTTATTAATTAAAGGGGTTTAAATTTTCAAACTTCAAAGCTTCGTAGAGGGCGCCACAGATAATTCATGAGATTCTTTAAAAACCAGATCGATAGCCCTTTTCGGGGTCTATCAGTGTATGAAGTTTAAACAAATTCCTGTGGGCAGTTTTTGAGAAATGATTTTTATAAAATTTCCAAAATTTTGAAAATTTGTAATTTTGGCCCCTTAATATTTTTCAAAACACTTTTTATGTCACCTCATGTTAGCCTTCATATACTATTCAGAAAAAAAAATCAATTGAATCGATTCATCCGTTTTTGAGTAATAGGGCGTTAAACTCAAAATTTTCAAAAAATCATAGCGCCCTTCATTTTAAACCTAACGAGTTCAGCAAAAAACTAGCAGATTTGTCTTATGACCCTCTATCGTTATCCGCGATAAAATTTTCAAAATTTTAATCACGAAAACAGTGATACCAAAAAAACATGCGTAACTTCCGCTTCCGGTTTCGGATTTTTTTGAAAAGCTTATTTTGTCGATGAATTTTCGATACACCCCCGCATTCCAAAGCGCATCAAAATCGGAGTAATACTTTCGGCTGTAGGAGCGTTACCCACCCACACACAGACAGACATTTTTTAAAATCCACTTTTTTGGGTTCCTAGAGGCCCAAAACGGATATTTCTGTGAAAATCTCGATTTCCAAAATTTTCATGATTCCAAGACTTCCCTATACCTATGGGTATGAGAAAGTAAAAAGTCTCAACACTTAGTTATACATGTTAAAATACAATTTGTGTAAACATCTTCAATAAATATTTTAATTTGTTTAAAATAGTCACGTGAGTACTAGTACAACAGTCCCTGCAATTTATTTTGGTTGGCTAAAAAATGAAAAATCTGACTTTTTCATTGGTCCACTTTTGACAGATGAGAGGTGAACTGAATAGTCAAAAATATTCGCAGAAGACATATAATCTAACGTAAGAGCAAATTGGAAAGGTTAATGTGATACTGAGGTAGAACATATGTTAGGTGGACTAATATTGTGATAACAAAAGATACTTTTTTTGAACTGTCAAAGTATTACATTTACTAAATGATAATTCAGGGAAGCAATTTTTGTAACACTTAGCTGATAAGTAATTGTTATATGACACTGTCTAATGTCTAAAATATATCATTGAACAGTGTGAAAGAAAAATAAAACTATAAAATTTTAAAAAGTCACTATTGTTTGTGCTGCTTTCTATATCAAATTCAATGTTGTCAGTTTAGTGGCGAAAAACCTAACCTGCTAACCTCGTATTTGACATGGATTGACAGTGCCGGCACGAGTATACTTTAGTTTTTTTTAGAAGGTTCACATGACAACCATGCGTTGCAAACTATTGGAAGTTTAAAAGTTTTGCTCGAGTTCACAAGGTGCAAGGCATATTAAGCCAGAGAATGCTGGGTGTTCATCCACAAATACTACGCGGTCTAAGCCGAAATTCTATGTTGAGAAGAATAATTCGAAAGTCTCAAACAGTATATAAGTTTAAAATACATACAAATGTAGTGAATATTATTAATTAGCAAAGAGATGTTGCAAAAAATTATATATGAAACTCTTATAAAGCGTGTTTTTTAACTTGTGGGTTGACAACATTCACTTCGCTCTCAATTATGTAAATAAGCGATAACTTCAAGTATAAATAATAATCGATTGACTCCTGCGGCACCATCAACAATGTTTTGTTGTGGGTCCCAAATTTTGTATAAAAAGTGCTAATAATTTCATTAACATCATCCATAGTGCTTTATTGTGTTGTGGGATATTGATGTACCCTTCAGTTGAGTGGAGGACTCACGTTGGTCATTTTGGAATTGTTTGGGGCACCAGACGAATTGGAGACATCGGTAAGGAGCTAGTGAAAATTGTTAGCTGTAGAAGTGCGTACTTGGAGGGTATACGGGTTGGTGTGGAGTACCCTGCAGATACCAGAGAAGTATTTGTTGCTGCCGTAGGAGCTCAAGGTTGTATCTCATTGTTGGTTTGGTTTGTTTGAATCCAGATAGTCTACTGTCCCAACTGCAACGAGGCAATCTGTTTGGAATTGGCAGCTACTGTTGCCAAGGAATCTAGAAAGTTTGATTTAATTACATGCTGAATAAATAAAGGGTGAAGGTCTCTATAACAGCAAATGCATGATTTATTTTGTGGTTAAATTGAGATCAAATTTTGTTGGTTTGAATTTGGTCTAATACTAGTTAACAAAGTTGTCCATAGGACCAATTTTTGTAGAGACCCAACCTGTGGGAGAAAGTTTTTCACGTTCTCAGAACATAATATTTGGCTAATTAATTAAACCATAGATATAGACTCAAGTGGCTGGATTTTTAGGTAGCTAATAAAATTACACAGGAATTTAGATTTTATTATTTATATTAGCTGGGCATATAAAATTTAACCTATAGGTATTTCATTATTACAAATTAATAACAATTAAAATTAAAAATATACACGTTGGATACCTTAAAAATTAAATTAACGTTTTTCTTTAATATTTTTAACATTTTTAGTATTAAAAGTTAGACTTGCAGGGAAAGTTCCGAGTACAGCCCTTTTATAATTTTTACTTCCTTTTACGATAAAGGAAGTATTGGATTCACCCCAAAAATTCGAAATTGAGTTTTCAACAGATCTTCACGTTTTAGAGTCCCCTGATCCCAAAAAACATATTTTTTTTCATTGGTCTGTGTGTCTGTCTGTGTGTCTGTCTGTCTGTCTGTCTGTCTGTGTGTCTGTCTGTGAACAGAATATCTCAAAAACGAAAAGAGGTATGGCGTTGAAACTTCATATATAAGTTTTGTGTACTATGTAGATAAGACAGCAAGCTTTTGAAAAAAATCGCATAACCGGAAGTAGGTGTTTACTCTTGTGATTTTTCAGTTTTTTTCGATTTTTTCAAAAACGGCTCTAACGATTTTTTTCAAACTTCACATTTTTATTACATTTTTAATGTGCATTGACGTGAGATAGGTGATTTTCCAGTTGAATACTTCTAAAGTGGGTTTCTTTTGTTTTTTTTTCTATTTTTTTTATTAACTCCTATTTTAAATAGAACACCCGGTATATTATTACATTTTTGAATTCTGCTTAAGATTTTAGAGAAAATTTGTCTCTTCAACTAACGCTCTATTTTGTACCGTTTTTGTAGAATTCGTAATTTTTGAAAATTTTTGACAAATGCTTAAAAATTAAAAATTAAATTTTTGACTGATTATAAGATCACTGTAAAAGGAAGTTGTGTGAGTGTATCACACCAGATTTTTTATACATGTCTTATACTTTTGTTGGAAATTCCGTAGCGTGCTAGTATTTGCGATGGGAAGCCTGCTCAATTATTGGTGGGGGTACTTTTGATTGTGCCTCTGGTCACTGATCATAGGCAGCATAAGTTAGCATTTTGATCGCAATACATTACAATGTAATTAACATCCAATTTTCGAACCTTTCTGACTAATTTTACCACAAAACCTTCCATCCACTGTTAGATCATCTTTAAGTCCGGTCGTCATTTTAAATTTTGGGCTCGATCCGGCCCTGCCTGTTCTCTGCTTTGAAGGCATTTTAGGCATTTGTACCTCGCAGTCCGTGTATCGGTTAAAATTAATTCAGATAGTCACGCTTTATTAGCAGAATTCCATTTTTAAATTCACCCTTTGTTCTTTGTTGCCTGCAAGGCGGATGCAGTTTATCGTTTCTCAGTATTTCGCTAGTTAATCTTCGAGTCCCGTGTGGATCGCCTAGTCAGCTTTCCTGCGTTTCTGTTGAAATTTTCCGTTACCTTCCTTCGTCTTCGCATATGCAAGAGAAAGATGCATATATGACGCGTTGGTAGCCGTTGGTTTTTGCCGCAGTTTGAAATTCAGTTCCGACCCGATCTTGCAGTATACAACACGTGTTCTAAGATCGCAGCCCCTGACGGCTTCGCGTGTTGCCGCCGTTGGGGGTGGCTTTGTTCTCGTTTCCGTCTTCTGTGTTAATTTATGTGTTTCGTTATTGTTGGTGCCTTATGAAGGAGTCGTATGCTATCGGTACGAGGGAATATCAGTTACAATAGCCGTGGGGAATTGAAGTGAAGCAAGTTTTAGTTAAAACGTGGTTGGAGTTCTTTACCGTCGGAGGATTGCGAGATCTTCTAAGTTGTCGCCATGGGCGGATTTGTTCACGGACTCCTAACCAGACCATCGTTAACTAAGCATGACGTGTGTCGCTCTCGCTGTCGAGGGCTTTGCCCATTACCGCTGTGTACGTCGTCTACCCGTCTCGAGGGGATTATGATTGCATTCTACCGACCCCGTTTGCTGTCGTTACCATCTTTAATATCAAGGCTGAGTTCCGCATTCCATCTACTCTGGGATTCCCCGTTCCCGTTGTCGTTCATTTCTTCAGGCATCTTAAGGCAAGTGCTTGGAAGGCAAAACACCCTGCCGCGCCGACCGTCGATTACAGCCAGCTGAACTCCTCAAGGTAAACCATGCTTGTATTTTATGAAACTGTCGTGTATAACCTAGTGTTCTTTTCGTCAAAAAGTGTTGAACATTCCGGCTTAATATTACTGCTATAGTTAACATTGTTGATTTCCAGGTCATGTCTGTACAGTAAAGTTTATTGTTGTTCGTATTGAAGTAACTTGTAACGTAAATTAGTAACTAAAGTTTATTGTTGTTCGTATGGAAGTAACTTGTAACGTAAATTAGTAACTAACCCCTTTGATTATTTTTCTTGTAACTAGTCAAACATTTCATGTCCATTGTTACCTGCTTATTTTATTTACTATTTGAATAGAGCTCATTGTTAAGTACTGATGTCTTTGATTTGTATTGACGATATTTTGTTTGTTGGTGTGTTCCTTTTCAGTTAGTTGTAAAGGAGTTTAGCAGCTGCTTCAGGAAGTGGTTTCGTCAAGGTAAGTCAGTGCCGTAGCGTGTTAGCCGAACCAAGCTTGCCGAGTTGTTAGTGGGAATTGAGCCCACACTTCTCCATTCAAGTGGGTTCGATTTAGTTAGTTAGAATGGAGTGGCGTCCTACATTTACCATCATTACACCCTTTTGTATCGATGTACAGCCCTAACTCGAAGGTAGAAAAGAACCCGCCCTCCCGGTTGAGTTGAGTCGAGCAACCCTTCGTGTTACCGTCATCTAACGGGGTTAGGGCCTTGTAGTTTCGATCGATCTCCCGATTTTGTCGTTTTATCGTGTCGCGACTAACAAGTCCGGCTCTCGAGCGTATGATTTTGTTGTGCACGCTTGAGGGGTGGTTTCTTATGTCGTTGTGTCGTTTTTGTACGGTAACACCACCCCTTGGATATTATTTATTTTTGGTATTTTTTTTCAGTGAAACATGTAATATTTGATCCGATAATTCAGAATCCACCAGAATCCCGAAGCTTTTCGTCTTTTAATTGTTTTGTGGTGTATTCTATTTCTTTCTTAACACTTTTTAATATCTTCCTCTATTTTACATACTATCAATTTTCACGAACCGTAAAACAGAGTCATATCTATATTCATTAATTGTGCGCTCTATGTGTTTTACTTTTAACCAACCTTCTATCTCGTAAGAAACATGGAATACATTTCGGAAAAACTTTGATATGTGTATTGGTCCACCCGTGCATTTTTTAGAGTTTTTAAATTTTAATTTAAGCTATAGACAGAAGATGGAAAAGTATTATAGGTATGTTTGAAGAATCACTCCCCCATTCCATCTTCTAAGGAAGAAGGGTATATTGCGACTAATTTAAAAAATTTAAGAAACATTTTAGATCCTGTCAAGAAGTTCGTCTAGCACGGCTGGGGTTAGCATTTATTTTTTTATGTTGTCCTCTGTATTCTTTCTTCTTATTTCACATGTCGGTCTCGTATCAACTCTGTTAGCCGTCTTTTCCGCTTTTTATGTTAATTCCTCTATACACTCTCGTCTATCATATTTAGTGCTTCTTTAACTTCTTTGTATTTTACGAGTATTCGGTTTTGAGTAATTGGTTGCTGTCGTCATTTGTTTTCGACAACTCTGTTTTTAAGTTTTTTTTTTCATCAAATTTTTAAATTGTGTTCGCAGATAAAGGCTATCGCAGATAGCCTTGGATGGTCCTTGCGTTTCCTTCTTCCAACGATTTCTACTGCTAAATTTATTGTTGATTGTTTGTATTTATAAATGCCATACCTTTTCAGTGTCTCTCTTTTCTACTTTCTTTACCGTTCTTAATTAAGTTCTTAATTTTGCTTTAAGCTTCGTATTCCTTCTGAGCTAGTAAGTGTTCTTTGCTTTTAAAATTTAACTCTTTCGTGTGTTTTATTTTGTCTATCATGCTTCTAACACCATCTAGCGAAATTTTCCATTTTACTTTTATCGTAGTGTTCTATATCGGATGTTTTGTCATGGTACAGTCGTGTACACTAGGGTGGAGCGATTTTAATCACTTTGTCATTTTTAATTCTAATAGTGGCGAAAAGTTGTTACAAGTGATCAATAATTACAAGTTTTTTTCGTTTTTAATTATATTGTTTTCTTCTGCCCTCTACCGCCCCCTAGAGGGGGTAATTTTTTTTCAATTCCTAATAGCAAAAACATTAACTTAGCTCAGGTACCTTTGGTTACTTTGGTTTTTAAGTAAATTTATATTTTCTACCCTCTATCTGCCTTTGTATATAAAATGTATATAAGTGTTTGATTTTTCTTTTACCTATTATTAGGAAAAAGGTGCACCAGTTGATTTAAAGAGGCTAGTTCTGGCTACTTTCTTAAAATTATAAGTGTTTTCATTACTAGATCTCAAAACACCCTATAGTTTACAAAAATGTTGCTAAAAGCAGCTCTTTCCCTTGATTATCATAAGAAATTGTAATCATTATCTTCAAGAAACTTGAAAACTGAGTCAGTTATACTTTTCGCAGAACCAGAGGTTGGCATTGTATGTCCCATATAGAGTGATCCAGGCTCTTCTATCAGAGATATATGTTCTTCCACTAAGGTCTTTCGGTGATGTTTGTTTCCAGTTGTCATTCGTGTTAAAGTTAAATCTTTTTTTCCGTGGAAATATATGCTTTGTCCTGACTTTTCCTGAAGCGCTTTTTGCATACTTATTCTCTTTTTAGTTTGGGCTCTTCGTATCTTACTTCTGTCAATAACATTATCTTTGTGGTTTTCTGAGATCAGACCAACGTCTTGTAGAACAGCTGAAGTAATTGCTACGGCTCTGTCAGACAATCCAAATCTGTCACATACCTGTGCCACCGTGTTTAACTGGATAACATTGTATCCAGGCTTCTCTTTTTGCTTTTGCTCAGAGATATCTTTCGACGTAGATGGAATTTCAGGATTAATGTCTTCCAAATCTAACTTATTATTTACATATCCAAATTCACTAGTATCACTGTCTTCTTCATGGTTTATTTTTCTTTTTTCTCCCATTTTCATTTCAGATTGTTTAAGTTTGTAATATTTTTCACCTTTGAGTTTTCTTTCTTCCCTGATTTTTAACTTAGTTGTCTCTTTGATGGCAAGTTTTCCTATACACATTTATCTGACAGTTCTTTGGCCAATCAGAAATTACTGTTCCTGAATTGGTACCTTATTCCCTTTTTCGCATGAACATTTTTCAATCGTCTCACATTTACAAGCACAAATGTCAAAAAGAGTTTTTGCGTTGATCTGAAAGTTCTTAACTCTTAAAAAATAATTGTCATTTCGTTTTGAGTTTGGATATCTTATTAACTTTAAATATTTGTCATGATATGCTCGAATGCACAGAATAACGCGGGTGCGGGTAAACAACGGAAATTGTTGTTTTTGTCCATAACATATTAACTTGATTCGCTAATATTTCGCATATTTCAGAAACGTTGGGTTCTTTTTTTGAGTCTGGAGGCTTAAATTCGTAACGCACAAATAAAAATCACTTTAACACATCTTGTTACGTTGGTAACATCAAACTATCGCAATCTTTCGGAGGTCCAAATATTTTCTCGTATATAACGTCTTTGAACACTCATTTTTAAAAACTTGTATAAACTTGTTACTCAATTGATCACACTAGAAACACACGATGCTTTGCCCGTTACCAGTACAAGACAACTGATTTTCGCCGTAAAGCATTGGGACTCTCTGGGACTAGTCAGGTGATTGTGGAGTGACGGAGGATGGGTGGAGGGGGGGGGGGTCATTTACACAAGTAAAGGATATAATCACTTGTAATAAGTAAAGGAATAACAATTTTGTTGGATTTCAACTTATATAACGAATATACAGATATGTATTTATACACATTAATATTTAAGTATCTAACCCTATCTTTAGGGGGTAGTAGAGGGCAGAAGATGTTGGAAAAAAATAATAATGAGAACGACAAAAAATATGTGAACACCGATAGCAAATATTTGCCACTATTAGGATTCAAAAATTTACAAATGAATTTTAGTCCTTACAGCAACGCTCCACCCTAGTGTACACGTTTGGAAGACTTCATATAACGTTCATATAGCGGAAAATACAGATATGATCGTTTCATCAATTAATAATCCGGTAAATAGTTAAGTAAGATTACCTATGAGAATATTTAGCAGTTTGTAAAACATTATGGCGTCGTGTAGGGCTTATGATTTAGTAATTAAGTCAGCTGTGATTCTAGCTGTAGGACACTACTTAAGAGGTAAGTTACATCAGGGACAGCGCTAGGAAGACCGTCACTGCAGCAGTCGACAACACCTGAGGATGAGTTTCTCTTTCCGCTTTTAAGAAATCGTCTATTTACATCTATATAAATCGGTGGGTCCGAGGCATTACACCCCCATCATAATTTATCGAGTCCTTGTCCGGTGTAATAACGAATCTCGGAATAACCTACGCCTTCTCGACTAAGCCAGCCGGCAACCTTTTATTACCACCATTCCGGGCGGGCTGGGCTTGTAATATCCCAATATTGGCGTAATCTCGTTTTATCAGGTGAGAAGCTAGTAAAAATTCATAAAAAGGTTGATGAAAATGTGTTGGCGGTTAACTGTCAACTGGAAGAAATCTCGTTATAGATATTCTAAATTTAACCAAACATTTAATGAGATTCTGTTAAAAACCTACTAAAAAATAATTGAAAACTTGGTCAACAAATTAGTTAAGAATATTTTAAAGATCACTCAGCTCTGAAAATTTTACTGGAAATTTGGTCGGGATTGTCTGCATAGCCGCTAAAAAGATTGTTGTAAATTGACTACAAATGTATGTAGGTATACAGGTTGTCCGAAATCCATTTTGAACATAGGAAATTAATGAGTGCGACAAGGAAAACATAAACAAAATGAGTAGCAGGACAAAGACAGAACGTAATCATGGCTAGCTAAATTTTTAAACTAAAATTAGGTCAATGAAACAAACAAACACTTCTGTCAAATATTTTAGCTGTTGTTAAGAGTATAAAGTGAGGTTTAAATATACTATTGTTTACTATTCACATAATTATTTTAATTAATTAAACCTCACTTTATACTCTTGATGACAGATAAAATATTTGACAGAAGTGTTTTTGTTTCATTGACTTAATTTTAGTTTAAAAATTTAGCTAGCCATGATTACGTTCTATCTTTGTCCTGCTACTCATTTTGTTTATGTCTTCCTTGTCGCACTCATTAATTTCCTATGTTCAAAGCTGATTTCGGACAATCTGTATATGTATCGTCGGTAACCTCATTTTTAAAGTTTATTAGAACAAATATAATTGTTAATGTTAATGTAAACAGAGTAAATATTTTCAGAAATTGTATCACTAATGTACTGAAAATTTGATGAAAACGTATTGCAACTTTGCTTAAAAATGACTAAATTTTCTCAGAATGTTGCAAGTCTACTATAAATAAGCCGAATATTTTCTGGAAATTTCTTACACCTTGCAAAATTGTCACGGATTGTTACTAAAATGAGTTCATTGTCAATAGCGTCTAAGTGCTGAATACTTTCCTTTGTTTCTATTTTTTCTCGTAAGAGCGTAGAAGGTTTAGAAATTTCATTCCTTGACTATAATACCAAAAGTCCAATCGAGATCAAGATGAGGATGTACCACTTCCGCTAAATGCAAATATTATTGTCGTCACATTTCTTACCAGTATGACCTTCCAAAACTCAAAGAGAAATGTAATGTAATTTTAAAGACTTTAGCTACTTGCATACACCTAAGTTACGCTTTGTGTAATTATTATCTTGACGAAGAATTTAAACAGGTCATATGTATAACTTTTATCATTATTTGGCTTGGATTGCGACCCAATAATTAGAAAACACACTCTAAAATTGAATTACGACAGCGCTTAAGAAAGACATATTTGCGAATAAACATCAAATGCCTGTTGCTTCTTTTATCCCGCAGCTATTACAAAATAGAGCAAACACAACTTAATCTCTGCAGCAATAAACGTTTTAAGTGGCGGTTGCTTTAATGCTCTCGACTGAACGCCTTAATCAAATTGTACCAACACAATGTTGCAGGAAATTAGAGAATGCTTTAGAGAATACAGATCCTCTTATAGCTAATGTTGGTTCCATAATTCTAATGTGTCGCTAGTATCGCTTTCCGCTTCTACGTAAAAAGCCGGCGCTTATTATGGAAATTGCGCCCTTGGTTATGACAGTACTTTACCACTTGCGAACAACACATAACGAGCTGAAAATTACCATATTAGCTGTCGCAGCCTGTTTTAGAAACAGTAAACCTATCTAATTTTAAGTGGCAGCGCGTGTATTAGCGCCTACCTAAACTACTTTCAGCTTTTAGAGGAACACTTCGCCATAGGGGTTCATAAAGCAGGTTAATTAATTTAACTTGTTGTAAAAATGCATGAATGCTGATGTTAAAAATAAACTCAGAATTTAGATACTATTGTTCAACTTCAAAATTATTACATAACAAATATAAAATTACTTGATGAATTAATAGTACGAAAAACATTTATTTTAAGGAAAACAGGTTTTATTTAATTAAAGCGCTCGGTACCGCTTACGCGAAGCACTGCCTCTTAGTTGGAATGGAAAAAGCTCCGTATTAATCCCAATAAGGGCCTCATGCGCAATAGGACAGTATTTCAAATCATCAAATAACTGTGACTTAACGTAGAGCAGTAAGTAAACTTATTAAGAGAAAATGCAACAAAGTACACTGTTTCTGCTTAACCTAGCAATGCAGGGACTGTTAAAAACGATTACACACTGCTTTTGGAGTCTGGAAGCTCCTCAAGCGTGCATACAGGTAACCTGCTGTTTGTGAACCAGAATTGATCCGATATCGCAAATATGGCAGTTTTCTTTCAGCGTGCTATGTGCAATCATATAGAGTCATAGACGAAATCTACCTAGAAAAGCCCAAGCAGTGCGTTAATGGAAATAGTTGAAAATCAATCTTAGATTAATTAAGGACTAGCTGAAGGTACTTGAAAGCCTACAATTTATCCAGCAAAACGTCAAAAAGGGTAAAAAATAAAGCGGTAAACGATTCCATAGCTGAGATTTTATGCGGCCAAAAGGTAAATTGCTCCTAAAATATCGGCATATGCGGGATTGACCAAATTGTCTGCAACAATTCAGAAATGCCGTGAAACGGATATTTGTTCATGATCATCGCAAGCGTGTTTAGAATAACATTTCAGTATACAACCGATTTGTACATTTGTGTTCATTGTTATTTGCTAAAGGATTTAGAATAGGTAACCCGTCAAGAAATTCAGAAATAACATCGTATCTTAAATTTTCAATATATTGTTATGGTATTGTACCTGTACAGCCAGTGAGACTTTTACTAGAGAGGGAGCAAGAGTGCTACTTCAAGTTTAGTTGGAATTTTCACAGGTCTTATGGGCTGATATCCAACAACTACAGAACAATACCAAGATTTACTGAAACTCTATGTTGCACATGAAAACGTATTATTAATTTATATGAACAATACATTTCGTCTTTATAAAAATATACTCGTGTGCCTCACATTTTGTCCACTTTATAATAAATGTGATTACAGGGCCACCTCTATACAGTGTGAATAACGTAAGACTATACATTGATAACTTTATTTTAGCATTAATCAATTTACCAATGGTAGCAACAACTGTCTGTTTTGAAATTACAATAAAATAATCCAGTTTCAATTAGTTTCTATAGTCACGGTGTTGTTATTTTGTTTACAAACACCATGGTAACATTAAGTAGATCTCCTATGTCTAATTCTGCATAATTCAGCCATGTAGAGTCTTTCATTATTCTCACTGTATATTTAAAACGTAATGTGCTTTCTTTCGGCCGTTGTTGTAAATACAATTTCAAAAACAAAATTTATCTTAATTAGAATATAGCCACCTGTGTGGTGGTCTAAAAAGCTAATCTATTTAAATTATCTCAACAGAAAAGCTTTCATAGTTGTGAAATGTTTTAACGAACTTTTCTACTATCTCGGGTGCTCCTAGTTATCCTTTAAAAAGGTTTTCTGCTAACGCCTGTTGTTCCAGGCTTTTTATTCTTACACGTTCAGAAAATTTACATTTTATAACATCCTGTTGCTGTCTCAAAATTGCTATTGTGGATATTCGACGATAGTACTATATCATTTTCCACCACAAGTTAAAAGTTTGAATAGACAATTCTGACAGTAAAAGAACTAACGCTTATTTGATACTCAGATTTAAAAAACAAAAATTACATAAATATTTTGAATAAACTATCATTGTTAATTGAACGACAAATAACAGGAAATAATGAGTTGCACTTGCACAGAACACTTAAGAATTGTTGGGTTTTCTTTGAACCGAAACAACGAGCAGAATACCATTTTTTAGTTGTTGCATGGTTTGAAACGCTGATCAGAATGGCAGCCACAAGAACGTTAGCAAAAACGGCAATTTAAGGGAAGTAGTCGGAGAAGACCTGAGAGTCACGACACAAAGGAATTTTGCAGCAGGTAGGATGTCCTAATAATATTAATAAAAGTTATAAATCTAGTCCTAACAATCATAATTCGTAATAGTTTGTTTATATGCAAAGTTGCCTATGTGTGTGTATCCAGTTTTTGAAAATCCAAATCTACTATTTTGTAGTGCATGGACTAAATTGTTGCGGCCATCTAAGTTATCATTGAGAATGTGTTGCTGATTCCAGGATTACCTAATAAGAAGTAAACTACGTTAATCCACTATTTGCATAACATACTCACGATGGAATTGACTACAACAGGAACAGGTATTCAGCGATAGCTTACTGTTCAATAAATATACATCATAAATACGTAATACAATCACATAACAAATGAACAGATACTACACAGTGCAAACACATTTTTATCTCTCCATGCCCCTTATATACTTTTAAGTCGATTACTTCCAAGAGCTATATTTTCGCACCGTAGAGAATTTAAATGTAAATGGTTAATACATTCTATCGACTCTACGATTCGAAACGATTCTGCTACAATTTATTACTTGAATATGGCCCTAATTTATCTGTATAAACTGTACGTACAAGTACGGCGTATGAATAACGTGAAATCTTTGTTTCTTTCTGCCTTAATCCGCTTCCTTATACGCTCCCTTCAAAAATAAAGTTACGTATTTACGGATAATCTAGAACACTTTAGCTAAAAAACGTCTAGTCTGTTTCATCGTGGTGTAACTGTAATATCTTTTATTTAGCTTATTTGGAAATAACGATACCATCCGTATTCAGCTACATCATGATCATAACGAAATAGTTGAAGTTGAAACAGTACCCGAGGTTTAGGCCCTTATAGTAGGGAGGCACATTTTGTAAAAAATGTAAAATGACAAAATTGCCTCACCCTGGAACCTAACTAGCAACCACCATGCTAGATTATATATTACAGTAGTTGATGATGAACACCCAGCAGTTTCTGGCTTAATGTGCCTTGCGCCTTGTGAAGTCCAGCAAAAACCCGCACGATGGTCATGCTCTTTGGTGGCACGTGTTGTTTGAGTATCTTGAGAATGAGGATTTGGCCGTTTTGCTGTTTGTGCATCCATATTCACTAACGTTTCGCAAGACGTTGCAGCTTGCATCATCACAGTGAAAGTCGCACTACACAAGGTGCAAGGCACATTAAGCCAGAAACTGTTGGGTGTTCATATAGAAATACTACG
Source organism: Agriotes lineatus (assembly GCA_940337035.1). Lineage (NCBI taxonomy): Eukaryota > Metazoa > Arthropoda > Insecta > Coleoptera > Elateridae > Agriotes > Agriotes lineatus. Next base: position 47,464,504 of record OW679201.1, on the reverse strand, counting down.
CCGTCTAAGCCGAAATTCCATGTTAAGAAGAATAATTCGAGTAACCGCGAAAGCCTCAAACAGTATACAACATTCCGGCCACTATCGGCAGCAACAACAAGTCTTCGTAATAGTAAAGCATAAGACACATTACTTTTACGTTTTATGCCTTTTACTGGAACAAAATTGTAAGTATAATGATAATGGTTGTTAGGTATGCTAAATAGTGGTTAGGAGCATTGAGTAAAATGTGTAAAAATAAATGTAGCCATATTGAAAAATGGGAGATGGGTTGTATGTACGAATCAATTAACGACTCTTTTGAGTTCCTTGACCCCAAAAACATATAATTTGACGCCAAGACCAAGTTTTTAGCTTGAGTGGTTTGCAAAGTACGAACAATCAAATATTTGCATCCGTTATTTTCAAAAATGTGGTCCAGAAAAGAGGGTCCACTCATATACAGTGACCACCGGTCAAAATATCATCTAAACTACTGTTATATATATTCTAGCATGGTGGTTGCTAGTTGGGTTTCAGGGTGAGCCAAATTTCTTATTTTGGCCATCTGCCTTCCCACTATTAGGTGGTAATTTAAATTTGAATAAGATGTCTCTTACACCTTGATATTTAAATAATTATTTGCCCTTGGTGTTTATCTTGCTAGCTCAATGAACATGAAACTCTAAAATACAATAGTTCGTGGCTATGACACATCATTATCTGCCGAAACAGGAAACCAGTCAGCCCCTGTAGCGTTTTCGGGCTGTAATTGACTTCGAACAATATACAAGATGAGCCAGTTTGCTTACACATGCATATATTGACTTTAAAACACATAAAATAAAAACAATTAAGAGAAAGCGCGCTTATGTGTTCGGGGGAGATTAATCTATTGTTATCTCGGGAAGCGTCTCTCACAGATTCAATAGATATCCCGCAATTACGAACTGCTTCGCAAATTGTATACTCAGCGGCACACTGTATGAATGGAGTTTGCTGGCACCACCAACTCTGGATCGACTGAAACTTAAGAGCAGCAATTGAAATACTGCCAGCTTCTACGAACTTTTGATTATATTGGAATAAATTGTCTACAAAGTTGGCTTTAGCCGAGTCGTAAATGAACACTACAGACAAGGGTACTAAGGCCCGTTTCAAGATAGAACGTAATTGAAATGTTGTTTTAACTGCCCTAAAATTTGGCCAAAGCCGCAATACTAGCAAGCAAAACTGTTGCTGCTATCTCTCTGTGCCAAATTTAAATTGTGAGGTTGTTAAGTCCGTTTAAAAATTAAACGCCACTCTTGTATTTCCCTCGTACAAATAATAAAGGGAATTAGAACTTTCATTTATTTGGGCCCGTCAGAGCGGAGCAGGACAGTTCAATTTGAGTAGTAAACTAGCAGGCATCGAGCAGCGAAGTTATTTTGTGCAGTGAGCCTGACAGGTCTTTCGTTTCTATAGTTCACCAGAGACGGTTAAGCGAATAGGTTCTGTGGTTGTGATGTGAGCGTACCCCTTCGTAAATGTAGTTGTTTGGTAGTGCTTTAACACGCCGCTTTGACAAATTTACGACGATTTTCGAGTCTAACCAGCTTCTTCAATACGCAGGCTATTAAGTCTAAAATTGCTGATCCCACCTTGCCTTCAAGTACTGCGGAAATATCATATTGATCTCTGATTGGGGTTAAGAGAATTACTATCGATGCTTTCTATTGCAGGCATCTCCAAAAACCCTTCAATGCGTAACAGATCGTTCGTAGAAAATCTTGAACTACCGTTGTCCATTTTTCTAACAAAGCTTAGGAGAATAGCTTTCCCCTACATCGCGTGTAGAATTAATGTGAGTTTCACATTGTATAGCCTGGAACCTGTCTTTTGCGAACATTCCTTCATCGTTCTTTGGCGGCCAACCCGATCAAGATTTTGGACAATGCTGCTCGTCTGTGACTTTCCTTAGTTTTTGCATTGTGCCAGTGATTGAACTACATTTGAACTAAGTCGTTTATGGATTATTATCTAATATGCCATGTGCTATTTACTGTCAATTGTAAGTAAGTTGCAATGTGCTATAATATTGAACCAGATGTGTTGTATCTGTATATTATCACCTAATTTGCATGGCTTGTGTGTGCTTATACGTTTCTGCTTAATGCGTATTTGATGCATTGGACTGATTCGTTTTATGATCTACTTCAAACTTGTATTTCTGTACCTACTTGCAACGGTCAGCGGGGTTGATGCGGGACTAAGTCGCATTTCTTAAATGTACACCCTATTGCGTAGTAGTAATCAGTGACAATTCTGAAATGTTTTTAGTTTGTACAATAGCTAAGATGATTAATTGATTACTGTGGGTTAAGTTTTCTGTTAGTGTTGTCATTTTGCTGTTGCCAACTGCCGCTTAAGAATTTGCTTTATAAAACCTTCATTATGGTATACTGATAGTGTTTTCGAATTAAACTTACACTCAAATTGTTAAATTCACTTTTAATGTGGTTTTATCCACACCTAAACTGTATTTTTGCTAATTACTGTAGTCAGAGGAAAAGTATTACTACAAACCTCGATTTTTCTGAAATATCCCCTAGCTTCATAAATCATCTCTCTTAATTTACGTTTTTAGAAACTGTACTTTGTAGGAGATCCGATTTTCTTAGAATCTGAGAGGCTTCAGTAATTTGCTTAAGACCTTTAGTGTTGAATTTAACTCGTAAATTAACTTTCCCAGGTTTTAAGCTACTCCATTATGTTGAGCATCGACTAAACCTGCATCGCCTTGTTCCACATATAAAGCGGCGTTTTCAGTACCGTGCGAGCCCAGTGGTTAGATCAGTAATATAATATAAAGCTGTAAATGAACGTATAATGTGCATCAAAATAGACAGTTCTCCTGTATCATTTGTCCCCAAAGTTTAGGACTTAACCTGTAAAAAACTTTAGAGGAAAAAATGTGAATAGTCATGGGCGATTTTAGTGCCGAAGTTGGTGAGACTATAAACAATAATCTGTTCAGATGTGAACAAACTCGGCTTTCGCGTACGTACCGAGGGGAACAGACTCACTCTGAATTGCGAATAAATTCACAATATCTAATTCAATCACAAAATAACATTAAATAAAACATATCTGATCTATATAAAAATCAAATAGACTACATACGTACTCATTACATTGCGATAGAGATTCACAGTATAAAATGATAGTCTACTGCGCACATATCACAAGGCTGACACACCGAACAATAATATTAAATCCCTTCGGCAGCTGTTCCTAATGATGCCTTTGTGATGGCAACCAATTGCGTGTATGGTGAAGCACCGAACACAGAAAAGCGTGTGCAACAGACGTTGGGCCGCAGTGACTCACTCGCCCTGCTTTGCTGGGTCTCTCGAATGATCAAACCTTATTAAAGCACCCACTTGTAGTAATGACCAACGAATGCCTGATTCGAAATACCTGGATCTGGCTGTCCCAGGGCGATGCTTCCCATTTGTGTCATTCGATGACGCGGCTGCTTTTCTTGTCTGGTTGTACTTTTGAGTTAAGAAACAGTAATGTATTCAGGATTTCGACCTTTTTGTGCGGTTTAAACTGTCGCTACTTCAACCCTTCCCTGCTCTCAGTTTCCCAAAACAATCAAGAACTAGGTCGAGTACTACTCGGCTTGCAAACGGCTTTTCTTGGCACGTGCCTCAAATGGAGATTGATACAGCTCTGTAATTTTTGCTTTCGCATATTTTCGTTACACTTTAAATCACTATGAGCGAAATGGGTACATAATTTCATTTCTGAGATTGGCCAAAGTACACTGACCGAATAGAAATTACAACTGCCCTACGCGGAGTTTAGTTAAACCAGCTATGTCCACAAATTTTGGAGTCACCCTGCATAGCACCGTACATCATAAATATATAAATAACCAATATGTCTTTCCGTGATTCATTTATCACATTGTTCTATATCTACAGCACCTCTTTATTCCCACCGCAATTATATAAATTTCACCTTTTTTAGAATTATTAATTTGTTTGTAGTGCGCCTTTGTTCAAAACAATTTATTCTAGCCATGTCAAAAACTTAAATTGAAAACACAAAGGACTCGTATATGTGTTTTTAATTGCTAGGGCTTCCTTTTATTTGGCGTCCTTGTCCTTCAAGTTTCTATGTGCCACTTTAATGATATTCGTTATTTTTCGTTATAGAAAGAAACAAATAACCAGTCTAACGGAAGCACTTCAAGGGCCAGTAAATATTTGTGTAAGATGAAAACAATATTTATTGCATATTTTCTGATAATTCAATAATATATAGGCGTTTGCAAAGTTTATATAACACAATTCTATCGAATGGCTTGTATATCTTTAATTTGTCTGATACTGTGGTTTGATGTGTTTTATTGGCATTGATTCTTAGTTCTCGTATGACATTAAATTTCGACTTTGAGTTAACTTTCAAACCACCTCCGACAGAAATTCCCAGGATGACAAAAATGAGATTCCTCATTTTTAATGCGATAGAACGCAATGTAGGTAAGAGCTCCCCCCCCCCCCCCGAGTGTAAAATTTGGCAACAAGGTTTTATAAGTTTTTTCCTTCTTATGTGAAACATTAACAAGGTTGTTTGCAAAAAGTAACTGCTAAGAGACTTTCTGTTTTAGAAGAAAAGTTTCGTTTACATTCCCTTTCGGCGACTATGTTTAAGATAGATTCGCTTAAGTGAAAACGGTTTTGAATCATTTTATTGCTCTATAACTGATTCTGCTTTTAGAAATCGTGTATCACTGGATTTGAATATTCATTGAATTTAAGTTTTAGCATTCACTATGTAAGAACATTTTATTAAAAGTATACTTTCGTATATAATAAACTACACGAATAACTTTTAAGCAGATATTATTGAACTACTCGTAAATGTAGCTTTAATGTGTTAGAACTATTGTAAGTTAAAAAAATGTCCTGTTAAATAGTAAATCATGAATATCCAAACGTTTCGCTGAAATAAAACAATCCATGGGCTGCCGTACTCGAAGGGTGGCTACATAGGCCGAACAGTGACTTAAAGCGCCAAATTAAGTAGGTACCTTCCTTTTTGTTAATGAATATCCAGTACATTCCAAAGAATTAGAATGAAACCATAAAATAATGTCCTTCCAGTTTAACCAGAAAGAGGTACCCGTGAACATTAGGAACAGAAACTTGGAAAAAGTAGACGCCTCAAGTGCTAGGCGAATTTGGAAAGGAATATGCCAATTAACGAGTTCAGTTGAGATAATCAGTTACCTGTTGATTTTTTAGTTTCCAATTTAGGTACTTGACGTGTAAAGATTCGGCTGTGCCTGTCGTCTCCTAAAATTGACCTTAACTAACAGCTGATGCTCGTTAAGGCCTAATTTGGGTTGACCATGTTAATTTATGGGTAATATCTCGAAATTGTATTAGCTCATTCAACGTTCCCTGTTAAGCTTTGAAATATTGTTTACCTGCTTCGTAAAGCTATGCGTTTTGCTGTCATACGATTTTTTTCGGCTTCATAGTAACTTCCACTTGAATGAATTTTATTGTCATTGCGTCAGATTATGGTGATATTTGCCTATTTCTGTTTACGTCGCTTGGGAATAGAAAAAAAAACTTGAGCAAAATGTAGCAAGTAATTTGTCGAGATTCTGTGAAACTGTGTTTCCACCCAGAATTAAATGGGGGAGTTGTGTTATAATGGATAGCTGAGTATTCATTATTGTTCCCGATTCTTGTTTGTGGATAATTTCGAGAACAAACCTATACGATGAAGCTAAGTGCATCCAGTGATGATTGGTAATCAGTGAATATCCATGTTGACAACTTTGCGATGTAATTTCATTTTATTCTTTAGGAATTTATCGAGCCAACACTAGATTTTTTTGCATATTTTTGGAGAAGGCACTTTAAACCCATTTTCCATCTTGAGTAAGTAACAGTATTTACGTAAAGATAGGATAAAGCTAGACGACTAGCGCGTACAATAACTCACAAAATCGTGAATGTAACTCACATAGGACCGCTGCCCAGCCCATAACAGGAGTTGCCGACTAGCCTTTAGTGGAGCGAGGGGTGGTCCAACACGAGATAACACAAGGACAACGGACTAATAAACGGTAAACAGATCTAAAATGACAACGCCACCACAATTCCATCACTATAAAAATGCACAGGTAAAGGCACTGAGGAACAGTGAAAGCATATGAATAGATTCACCTTACAACTTTAAGCTTGGCAGTGTTCTGGTCAGCAAGCCGGTTCAGCACCATCGGACCTACCTTTCGAAAATCCATTTAATCAGCTGTCCAAACTTGTCTTACACTGTAAAATATAATACGCAAATCGCATGCACAATAACCCAGAAAACTATAGTTAACTTAATATGACATGTATTGACAAAATATTTGAATATATCGAAAAAAGCACATGCAAATATGAAATGTGTTAGTATACGGCAGTTCGGTAAATTAGGCAACGTCTTAAATCTATTGAAATAATTCGGTAAACGTGACATTAACTGCATAAACTGACGGTAAATGAAATGTAATGACAGGTACACAACTATAATTGTTTGACCAATGAAAAAGGCACACAATAACAGTTAAATAACCGAGATGTTACATCAACTGTCCGATGATTCGACGAAACACACCGTATATATTAAGTTGCACTCTAAACGTTAATAAATAATACAAACGATATCTTTAAAGAGCTTGGCGGTGCGCAAATTGTTATCCTGTAGTAGTGCAACGTCTCCTGTTTCCAAATACTGCAGAAGACGAAACGGAAGAGATATTGCAACAACTAAACGAGCTGTGGGCCGGACACATGGGAATTTATCCTCTACGAGACATGGAAGCCTGCTGCGGAAATTTGACAGAACGGTAAAGCGGAGCTTCGAGAACAGATGACAATCAGTTCTTACAAAGGAATCCGTCTAAATGGAGCGACTTCCTTATTGCATAACGCCTGAATTTGAAGATAAGCCACGTATTTATTTTCAAAATGATTTTTTTTAAATACCAAAAAAGAGAGTTTAATTTTTAAGATGTTCGCCCTATATATACTGGGTTCAAAATATGGCCTCTTTGTCAAGGGTAAATATCTAAGCTATGTGCAATGTATCCCTTTCATTGAACTAATAGTTCCTGAATTAAAGCAAAAATAGATAGAAATTTATTTTTAAAGTGCTCACGCTGTATAAATTTGATTATTTTTTTCGTAGAGATTTCAACCAATGAGAAGGCTGGATTTAGTTAAGTTATCTTGTATAATTTCGATTATACAAAATCGATTATACTACAGTAATTTCACTAGGCAATGCAATACATAACATTTGTCAACTTGATGTTGTTTTAATGGAGATGACTTTCAGTTAGGTTAATACAAACAAATCGAGCTAACAATAAAATATTTATTTGTTCTTAATATTAAAATTTACTCAAAAAATAATCAAATCGAATACAATGCGTACTTCGTCTCAAACTTCCTGCACAATAACAAATCGTGTCAGTTTGACAGAAGAATCCTCCCGCTGACGCGGTCGGATTATTTAACCTGTCAAACTGACACTCTTTTATTATTGTGCAACAAGTTATCGACATATAACCCGATAATATCGAAGTACTTATAGTATTACTTCTGATAATATTAACCACAAATAGAATAAAATTTGATTAAATAAATTACAAATCTAACATTTTCTTAAAACTAAAATATAGTCTTTTGCTTTGACTAGTATTGTTCTTTAGCGTTGCACTCACAAACGTTTTTATTAATGTAATATTTTAAAAGAAACTACACAGTTTACCACAACATAATTATATTTGTGAACTCTTCAATCCATTTACATTCAGATTGCCCGTGTTTCCAATACCCTCATCCTGCCTTGGGTCGCCGTATCAGCTATAACACTCGCGTACTCCTATCACATATACCACACTCTTCCCCCACCACTTAGAACATAAAATTATAATTAATTAATAATAATAATGTAATATGGCAATTTTAACGCATTTACAATCAGGGTACATATCGCTCAGGCGGTTTGCCGCGAGTTGTACGAAAGGGTCGAGCAGAAGAGGGAGGAGAAGAGAATAATTCCCGTAGCCTTGCTGCTTCGAAAAAATTATCGTCTTCTAGTCTATTTCCTTGAACTATTTGACGTTCCACGTTTCTTTTAATTGTAACTATTTGTTGTGGATGAATATCTTTTTCTCCTTCCTCCTCCGCTTTATCTAGTGTATTACTACCTTTCAATATTTGATTAGTATGACGCTTCCAAATTTGCCCCGCATTTAGTTTTACAAGATAAGTTCTGGGGCCCAGTACTTTACTTATAATAGCTGGAACCCAACTCACTTTGTTCACAATTCTATAATCTTTAACTAGAACTGCTTCTCCCTTTTCAAATGCAATATTTGTTTTACCCGCGAAATACTTTCTTTGCCGATTTTGTGCTAAAATTACATTGTTTGCAACCTGGTCGATAGCCGTTCCACAATAATTGTTAGCTTGTTGGTCTTTAGTAGATCTAAACAAAATTTCAAATTTCTGTTTAAAAATAGTCTAGCAGGAGTTTCTCCTGTTGTGATGTGTTTTGTGTTCCTATAGTCAAATAACATTTTCAATAATTTTAAATTAGCAGTTTCTGAATTTGTTTCTGACTCAATTTTGAGCAAATATTTTTTGAGGGTTTTTACTATATTTTCAGCTACGCAATTTGTCGCAGGGTGGTATGGGGGGCTTAGTTTGTGTATAATGCCATTCCTTTTTAAGAAATTTTCAAATTTAGCTGAAACAAATTGAGTACCATTATCCGAGACTAAAGTATTTGGTAATCCAAAATGTGAAAAAATTGCACTAAAGGCAATGATTATATTTTTTGTCGTAATTGATTTTACTGGTAAAACTTCTGGCCACTTGCTATATGCATCCACAAAAACTAAATAATAACTATTATAAATGGGACCAAACAGATCCACATGCACTCCAGAGGGTGTGTTGGCTAGTCCCATGGCCTTAATTCTGTTTTATTTGGAGAAGCCAGAAATTTACAGCAAGTTTCACAAGATTTCACAGTTTTCTCTATATCTTTATCAATATTTGGCCACCAGACATAGGAGCGTGCCCGCGTCTTAATTTTAACCATTCCCATATGCGATTCGTGTAACTCTGATAAAATTAAATTCCGCATAACTGCTGGAATTACTACGCGGTGACCCCGCATTAAAACACCCGCTTCAACATTTAGCTCTGCTTTTACTAACCAGTAATTTCGATAAGTTTGCTTAGCTTTCCCTGACCACCCATTGATTACGTATTTAATTACTTCTGATAACACCTCATCTTTTCTAGTTTCCTTCACGAGTGTTACATAATTTATCGATAGTTCCCCGGTTATTCTATGATATAAATAAGAATGCTGAACATTTTCTATATCGTCTTGTTCTAAAACTGGCAAACGTGATAAGCAGTCCGATGTGTTTTGACTCGATTTTACATATTCTATATCATAATTGTATCCTGATAAGATCAAAGCATATCTTTGCAATCGTGAAGCCGCTAACGTTGGAATCCCTTTTTGTGGACCAAAAATGGCTATCAAGGGTTTGTTATCCGTACGTAATAGTATTTTACAGTAGAAGTCCGTTAGGATAGCCTTTACTGCCGAGCCAGAGAATTTGTGAGACGAGCTCGAAGAGCGAGTGGAATAATACTGGCGAGGCAGTAAAGGCCCTAACGGACGTGTATTGTACAATAGTTTTTGTAATACCTACATACAATTGGGTCATATCTATATTTTTCTAATTTATTTTCATCAAAACGCTAGGTTTGTGTAATGACATTTTAGAATGATTGAGAGTGCGTAGAACGTTGCAACTGTTGTTTATAAATGTCAGTTATTTCCAATTTCGTGTATGGTTGTAAGCAGTTTTAAGTTGTAACCAGCTCGTAACTTATGACATCTGTAGAAAATGATGAAGATATTCCTAAAGACGTTAAGATTCTGAATGAGCAAGTTATTTTAGCGTATGTTCAGGAGTTATAGCAGTTTTTTGCGCCTTCTTCTGTGTGGAGTTGAAGGCTTGCTTGCTGCTGGATTTGTGTGACAAACGTCACTTTGACGTTTGGCACACAGTTTAGCAGGCCGTGGTCTTTACGGACACTTTTTACGGCCGGGCCGTAAAGAGGTTGCTTACGCAGTAGTAAACAGTCCTTAAAGAAATATTTAACAAGTAGGTATTACAAAAAAATCTTAAACGAAAGAACTCAGTCCCAAGACAATGGGATGTTGAACGCAATACTACAGTTAATATTCTAAGACCTAAACTATAAAAATGTGAATATACACGGTGTACAACCTACCAATTTAAAAATCGCTGACCGACGCAAAACAATTAGAAATAATGCTAAATCAGTTATATAGGAAGAGCAGAACAGGGTTTGAAAATTAATTTTAACATTAATTTTACCCATATTCGGTCTTATTGCAACCACTTGTGCCTAAGATTACTACATTATGCCAAGTTTTGCTCATAGAAATTTATTTCAGGGACCTTCAACCAGTTCAAGCAATTAAATGTCTTATTTTTTTGTGGGATTATTATTAATTTTTGACGTATATTTTATTAGGCAAGGTTGTTCTGTTTGGTATCCTTTAAATACCTTAATATTTAATTAGGGATACCTATGAATCATCCTGTATGGCTGTTTCGATGGCTGTGTAAGTATGCATTATTTTGACAAATAAAATACACCAAAAAATGTGTAAATTTGACATTTTACAGGAAGTGAAATAAATTTAACAGGAAAGGAAAACAATGTTAAAATTCCGCTAGCGAAATGGTTGCACAATTTTAATCTGATTGGTGCAAATAACAAAACTATTAAATCCTGATTGCTTAATAGTTAACATAAAGGGGGGTGACTTGAATAGTCAGAAGAGTTATTGCAGGTTCAAAGAATTTTTTGAAGCATAAAAGAACCTACAGTATGATCGAAAACTTTTAACCTCAAGAGGGTTGTGGAATTATTTTGTCAAAAAATTTTGTTGGCAGCCGTGGTAGTAAAAGTCACATTGGCATTTTATATCTATCAGTTTAAGGTTATGTCAGGATTGACATTTCAACAAATACAAACATTCTTGTTGAATACATAAACATGTTAGTAACAAAAACAACTACAGCTATTCAAAATGATTTGCTGCAGTTTCCATCCATGCACCATCTAGTGCTAGGCATTAAACATTTTAAAAAAATCCAGAGCCCTCTAGAAGTTAAAAGTTTTCGATCATACGGTATTTATAGACTATACTAATACCACAAAATAAAATTAAAATTTTTCGAAAAATTCCATGAGTCGCAGGTCAAGTGGAATTTCAACAGTTTTTGTTGAGAAAAAAACTGCAATAAATTTTATTTAACCGAAAAATCGCTTACAATACTGTGAGTAGTCAAAGTTATGTCGATTAGTTTGGCAGTAGTATCAAGAATGTCCATTGCGCTTCGATACGATTCCCAAGTAGCGTATTTAGCAATTTATTTCGGGGTTGGGGGGGCTTCATGATTTGTAACTGGTCCCTATTTTTCTTAACAGTTTTTCTATTAAAAAAAAAATAAAACATGCACAACCAGTGCATCAGCTATTTGTTTTAAATATAGATGAAACGAAACATAGGTCAAAAGTTTTAGGGGGGGGGGCTTTAAATTGACACCTCAGTTGGCCTATATCCAACATTTGACATTATTTGTTTCTAATACTAATTAAACATTATTAACATGAAAACCACCTCATTATCTGCCTATAGCTCTAATTACACAAGAAGCATTTTCAAGCATGTTTTTCCTGGTCGAATACATTATTTTGATAAAATTATGATTTCCAGGTGCTCGGCGAACATCAAAGAATGCAACCCAACTAAAATCGCATCAAAACTCAGATCTACTACACGGAAATACGTACAATAATTAAGTTTAGCATATAGACAGGTATTTGTAGTGTATAGCCAATAACAGTTGGTGTAATTCAACCACATTAAACTTAATTATGTGTTATTACATCCGCTTTCACTTCACATACTGTGTGTCGTACATTTTTGTGTCGCATCATAACCTCTCTTGTTCATTAACGTTAGTTCAAGTGAAATGTCTTTTGGTCCTCAATAAATCTTAAGAGTTCCTACGATCCACCAAATCCACCATATTCAGGTTCCTTTAAATGTAAAATTTTATGGACAAATCCACTCAAATTGATTTGCAAACAGTGCGGGAGCGTTCTGTACCTAGAATTCGAGCTCGGAAAACACCAAAGACCTAACGTTTACCTTATTACTATAGCCATAAGGCTTTTCTTGTTCCACCCATATGTGTTATATCGGTCTAGGACGTTTAGGCGCGCACTTTTAGGCGCGAGCGCTTTAGACGCGGACGCTATTAGACGCCTGAACGTTTAGGCGCCGCAACTTTAGGCGCGGGGACACTTAGGCGCCACATGAAAGAAATTCATATTATTCTTGATTTTAAAACTTATTGTTAGGTAATTATTACAGTAATTAATGTTGAAGAAAAATTCAAACCTTCATAAACAATAGGTATTTGGCGCTTTTGCGAGCCTTTTTCAGTGTTAAAGTTTTAAAAATTTACATATTTAATTTACATTGTATTGATGATGAAAAATGAGTTATTTACATTTTGTATATGGGTAGTTTAACGTTTAACGTTTAACCATATAATTTCACTACGTTAAACTACCCATATACAAAATGTAAATAACTTTTTTTCATAATCGATAAAATGTAAATTCAATATGTAAATTTGTACAACTTTACACTGAACACTGAAAACACTGAAGAAGGCTCGTAAAAACCTGAATATATATTGTTCATGAAGGCTTGAATTTTTCTTCAACATTAATGACTACAATAATTACCTAACAAAAAATTTTACAATCAAGAATAATGTGACTTTCTTTCATGTGGCGCCTAACTGTCCCCGCGCCTAAAGTTGCGGCGCCTAAACGTCCAGGCGCCTAATAGTGTCCGCGTCTAAAAGCTTCGCGCCTAAAAGCTCGCGTCTAATAATGCGCGCCTAAACATGCGCGCCTAAACGTCCCTTTCCGATGTTATATAACTATTAATTAATAAGAATAATTGTTAGCCATAACTTGTGCAAATTTAAGCGTTACCTTGTAGTAATTCCTTTTAATTTTATAAAGAAATTTCATTTATATTTATTAAGCTAGCTATCAGTGGTGTTTGCCGGCTTTTGTTGTATTTTTTGATAATGTACTGCTAAGGCTAATTGCTTTTCTTCCATGACTAGTTTTATTTTATTTATTGCTTCCGATCTCGGTAATTTTTATAAATTTTTGCCGTAACCTTTCATAAAAGCGCGAACAGCTCTAAGCTATATCACAGGTCTCATAAAACTACATAATTTTTGCAATGACACTAACTGCTTTGATCTTAAAAAAGTCGGAAAATTAAAAAAGTATGCCAGAATGGATGTGAACGTGATAACTTGAGAATGGCATAACCTATCAAGATGATGTCTTTGCCAGTTTGTATGGAATATTAATGCAAAAACTGTGCAGCTTTTGAGTTAGATCAGGTGCTTTTCTTTGTAATTGTTTGTTGATCTGTATACGAGCTACCTGTAACAAACGTTAAGCGATCGTATCACTACCACGACAGTATCTCAAAGCTAAGGTTCTGATAAGATTTTTAAAGTATTTGAAAGATGGGGATGCAAATCGTTCTCTCCACCTACGGTTGATAGATCTCTGAATCGTTTTTAAACCGATTTCCTCCCAATATTTCATGGAGGAACGTAGTGCGTCTACAAATCTTTTCCATTTGTTTCTGTTGCTGGCTAAAGCTTTTCTTGTACTCCAAGATCGACAGCGTTTTCGCCTCTTTCAGGATTGATCTCTTTCAGGTCACTTCTTGCTGATTGCATTGGGCCAGTAGGTGTCCAATATAGTTTCGTAGACATCTGTTAACAAAGACTTATAGTGAGTTAAATCGTTTGCTACTTTCCAAGCTTCGCAGCCTTAGATCAACACGGATTTGACGTGTGTTGAATATATGCAGTTTTGTGTTAATTGAGTATTGTAGTGAGTTCGCCCAAAATGCGTGACGCAATCCATTCCGAAGGCTACGTTGCAGTTCTCAGACGTCGAGCATAAGGTAAGCAGATACAAAGCATGTTTGCAGTTTGAGCAATATACGTTTGTTTCAGGTTGTGTTGTGCAGATTCTGCTACCGTAATTGAATGCCCTTCATAGACAAATATATACTTACCTAAATTACCAAGCCATGTTTTTAAATCTAGACGGCGGATTTCGAGGCAGTTTAACATTCGCGTATTAAAGACCGTTAATTTGGCATATTTCTAATATTATTTAAATGTAAATGTATTGCATATACAGATATGCTGCTATAGTTCGCTTGTAAATGCGTGTAGCCACGAGTTATTGCGCCTTAGCGATTTATTTGTATCCTAAATTAATGTGTTTTGTATTTGTATTTTAAAGTTTAATGCAATTTGTTTATTTGTCTGAGAAAATTGACTTTTCTTATGTAGGTTGCCTGAAGTTACAAGCCAGCTTCTTGGTTTGGTAGATATCGACCTTTCCTATCCACGAGTTGAAAGAGCGTGTGGCTGGCTGGCAAAGTGCTTGCGCCAACAGTCGGAAGGTAGTGGGTTCGAGCTCCACATCCGAACATTGGTAACATCGAACGCTCCCCGGTAATCATACGAACACCTTTGGTAATCGTGATCTATGTGCGGGTTAGGCTAGCCACCTACCTCGGCCGCGGCTTAAGATGTCTTATGAAACCGTACTCAGTGTGTGAAAGTAACAGCCTTTCAGCCTATAGTAAGAGAAAGAAGAGTTAAGACTAAGTGAGAGTTTTGTGTTCTGAGCTATCTAGGTAGGCAGCACGGCAATTAATCTATAAAATTACTAAGTGGTACGAGACGTCTCATCATAATTTAACTTTTTAACAGAGGGGCAACCAAATAACTTGTTCCAAACTATACGTTTTACCTATTTTTGTGGAGTCATTATTACATCTTTGTTAAAATATTCTACCAATCAATCTTTATATTGCTTCTCTGTCGTTCCAGATGACTTCTATGTCAGCAACATGGAATAATGTTGGTCTCAACCAAGTATTTTTATCCCACACCCACAGATCAACACTGTTTTCGTAATAATTTTCAGTTACAAGTTGCACTGTCCCATTGTTTTCTCTTTTCAATATTCTGATATCCTCAAAAGGATCGAATTTTCTTGCACCATCTTTGTCGTAGCGTTCTACATGCAGCTTGCAACTGCGAATTGGTAGTGCTGGTTCTCGGCTGTAAGTATTAAAATAAATATTTAATAACTGCAATTGTAGTGATGTGCTTTTTCTTTGTGTGTTGTATTTTATTCGACAATCTCTGGGAACAAACGAACAAAGGTTAGGCTTGTTGAAAACGCCCCACTACTGAGACATCGGCCTGGAAAATGTTTAAACATTTAGACGTCACAAAGTTGGAATGGGAAATTCTAGTGTAGCCACTAGATTTTGTTTCATTTGACGTCTATTAGGGTGGTTCCCAGCTCTGCTGCTCCAGTATCTGAGGAATTGATACATAGTTTAAATATATTCGAATGCAAAAAGCCTTATGCGCTGAACTCGGTTCCTAAAGTAAGCGAATGTTAGCATCCGTACTCCATTTTTCGCACGGTTTTCATTTATGGTTGGGACACGTGTGTTCGTGTAGCAGTTGCGAAAAAAATAAACACGAATTTACTTTCTTTCTTGCTTAATTCTTTTGAAGAGAGAAAAGAATGACGCAAGTCTGTTTGCCCAACTTTACATTTCATGCCAGCACAAAAGCTCAAAATTAAATAAGTACGAAGAACAGACCTTTCCACCATCAATTTCGCACTCCAATGCTTAAGTAAACTTTACGAATATCCGGATGAAAGAAAACCACAATCCTCAGCTGTGATTATTGATGGGCCCACAAGAGTTTATGTCATCAGTCATGGATAGGTAAAGACTGTGCTAAAAAGTACCCCAGATTACTTCTTCGGGAATGGGAATTCAGTAAACGGATTGGTGTTGTATTCGATGAATACTGAGAAGACAGCTTCAAGTCAGAAATAAGAACTGTCAATAGAACAGGAGCACGACGCCGAGAAACTGCCAACACTTCAAGTTCAAAGAACGGGAAAGCTTTTCTATCTGTAAATGAAACTAAAACAGATATTTTCAGATTGCTGTCTTCAGTTATCTGCGAGCAGCAACAAAATAAAGAAACTAATAAGATCATCGCAACTCTTGTCAGCACAGGGTCACAAAACAGCCATAACCAGAATTGTCGAGACAGATGTTGTTATACTTGCAATTTCATTTTATGAATTCTTGCGACTAAAGAAACTGTGGATAGCTTTTGGGGCAAGTAAACAAGTCCGCTACATTGCAGTACATGACGTTTATGAATCACTTGGAAAGGAAAAAGCTAAGACGCTGCAATTTTTCCAAGCATTTACTGGAGGTGGCTCAACTTCTGCTTTTTCTGGCTGTAGGAAGAATTCTACTTTTAAAAAGTTGTCCAAGACTCCAGTAGATAGTTCACGAGTTTTGTGAATTGACAATACTACTCTTCAGTATATAATAAAACATTTAAAGAAGTAATTAACATTTTATATTATTTTTCCAATTATAAATCGTTAAAGTCTTCACATGAAAAAAATTATGTTTAATATTAAGTCTTAGTATGTGCAATTTTGAAAAATATTTAATAAATTGAAGAGTTAATTTTTAGCTAAAGTTAAAAGAAATTAGGTGTTTACTGGCCTTGACATTTTTTAGTGAGCTAAAAATAACACACTCTAAAAAAAGTTCGTTGAAATCTTACTTAATTTCTAAAAAATAGCACTTTTTGCATTTTCAGAATGTCGAAAAACTCTATTTTCTAAATAAGTAAAAATCACTATGTATATATGATAGGGGTTAAATAGGTTTTTAGACAAGCACAAATTATTGACGTAAAAGGTTTTTCTGAAAAATTAAAAATAAAAATGTTTCCCATATTATGCCGAATTTTTGGCGAACACTGTAATAAGAAAAAAATCATTTCCTATGATGGCATATCTAACTAGGTATTCTATATAACAAATACAACTTTTAGTATAACTCGAAATTTGAAACTTCTTTTGAAAAATTGACCACGCTACTGCATTCTTATCAAAACAGTGCTTAATAACCTAGAAATTGTTTTTGCCCATTTTCATAAATAAGCAAAACTTGAAAAATTCAACTTTCGTTTATAACTCAAAACAAAAGACGATAGCTTATTTTGATTTTTACCATTAGGCTTGTCTTTAAAAAAAATGATCGGGAATGGAGGGTTAATTTCCTAGTTTTCGATATTCCCTATGAAAACATCGAAATTTGCTCATCCTGTATGTTATTTTTTCTACGACAAAGAGCACACATTTTTGCAATTTAATCTATGACAGCTTCATTGTGACAAGTGACAATGTGGATAGATTGTCAATAGTTTTTTTTCTACGACCACTACTGTAAGTGATCAAAATTGTACAACTTACAAGTTATGTAAGCGTGTTCTTACGCACAGCGTGCGTAAAGTGGGTCGATCACAGGTTTAGGGATTTAGTGACTTATTATGTTGGTAGTAAGAATGCTTTTACAATTTGGTTACTATAGTTACGTATATATTATAGTTGTTGTTTGTACGAAGCGGCGCAGAGCTGTGACGGTAATGATTTGACAGGCAATAAAATATTTCTTTTTCATTTAACGAAATGAGTGTGGTCGTAGAAAAACTATAGTACACAACTCGAGTTGTAAAGCAATTACGCACTTCTGCAATTACTGCACTCACTGCTACTCGGTTCGTGCAAAACTTTTCCAGTCGTGCGTAATATGCCATTTACAACTCTTGTTACGTAATATACTATTACGTTAAAATAACATATTTAGCCCACTATATTAACTTTGAATTGCGCATTATTTTCATAACAAACACGTTTGTTATGATATCGACTTTGAGAATGATCTTGTCATTTTCCGTGGCTACTTGACTACTGTATGGAAACTGTTACTTTTGTATGTATGAGTGGAACCAAATAAAACCCTTGCAACTATTTTTTCTTATTTTTCATTATAACATTTCACTTCAGCATTGGAATTATGTTTTGGAAGCAGTTATGATCAACATTTTCAGTCACTCAGGTAGGTAGAGAACACCTGGGAAACTGTGTACAATTTTTATATTGTCAGCCGTAGCAACCGTACTAAAGTAATTCAAATAATGTGTTATGTTGCATTAGATTGCTTGGGTATCAGACAATTTGTAGCCATGAAATGAAGACATAATTTTATTTATAATTACCAAAAATTCACATTAAAGGGGGCTTTGCACGTTGTCCACTGTGTTCTCTCACCGAGAAGACAATGGACTATAGAGCTAGGCAGAGAGTGAACGGTATGTTTTTATACAGAAAAGTGCATTATTCTTGAAAAATACAGTATAGTAGGTAGCTACTGTAGAACTCATTAGAAAGATATAATAAATACATGTCAATCAAAAATAATTATTATTGCAGGCTGTATTTCGACAAGTCAATGTGTTAGTTTCCATATAATACGTCTGCTAATTCTTTCAAACAAAACAAACTTTATGACTATTTGGACACAATTGCCGGCCGAACTAACTCAGGGAGACGGTGTGCAGTTCTTTAAGTACTAACAAATGATTAAAAGCCAAAAAGGACTCTAAAGAACTTTTCCAGTTAACGACAAGTATATCTAGGCATTCAACTAAAAAGTCGTAAACTCAAGTAGCACACCCAAGTCACAATTTGAGAGTCGCTGTTCGGCCACAATCGAGAAAGGCGCAAAGCTCGCGAAAATACAAAACCTGCACCACAGAACTGCGAAATAATAGAAGCGCAATTAAAACGTAACAAAAGTTGAAGTAAACCATTCTTTCGAGTCTTGATCTAGTATTTTTAATAGGACTGGGTAAAACCGCTTCAACATCTTTCAAATTTACTATGGCTGATGGCTCAGAAGTGAAAATAAACCAGTTGGACGGAATGTTTCTCTTCAGAAACCTTACTTCATATTCATCTTCATCGAAATAATCTACAACAGCTACGTATTTCGTAAGAAAAGCCTTTCCATAAACTTTAGCAATGATATAACCTTCTTTAGAAACGTCTTTTTCCATCTTCTCTTTTTCTATGTTAAAACTATTATCTGAGAAGTGGTCTTTGTATTCTGTTTAACCGTTCTCATCTTCAGATGACTCATCATGTAACACTTTACTTTTAACTTTATTGTTTTTCTTTGCTGCAATTTTATCTGTTTTCTGTCCAATCTTTTCTTCAAATAGTTTCTTCTCTGGTGTGTCAATTGCAATCATACAACGAACCCGTGTTCGTCCTCTGTTGGCATTTTCTTTTCTGGCAAGCACTTTTGGGTTTGCGTAGGGTTGAGTTTTACTTGATTCTGGAAAGGGAAAACCAAAATGTGATTACTATATCGGTATGCAGCTTTGTCTACTTGGTATGCACATATCACATATTGTTAAAAACACGGAATATGGTGCTTAATGAGCAGTTATTTACACATAAGCAAATATTATAAACATTTGGCAATTAATTGACAAAGTATGTGATGAAAACCAACAACCACTGCCAAAACAGAACTTAGTAGGAGAATGTTAGACAAAATTACATCGTACTTACCAAAAATCAAAAGCTTCGAATAACCTTTCAGCACTTATTTAAACAACTTACCGTAATACACAAGAATTAACCTGCCACGTTGGTGGTGGGAAATATAAATGTGCCTATCCCCCCCCCCCACAGTCCAAAGTTTCCCAGGTCCTCCCTAATAACACATTTTTGTCCCCCAGTCTAACAAGTAAGCACGCGAGATTATGCTAAGTGGTATGGAAAAATCCGCCTGTAGTTTTCTGCCCAAAACAACTTCTATACGGAATTTTCTGAAAATTGTATTATAGTTTCTTAATTATTTCTGTTATTATTAGTCTCACCGAAAAAAACTGTAAGAACCACCACCGGTAAACGAGAAGTGAGCACAGCCCTAGCTAGCTCTAACTCTAGGCAGAAAATATGATGTGGGTTAAGGAGTAGGCGGCGATCCTTAAAATTAAATACAATCTTTATGAAGCAAAAAAATGGACGTCTGTCGTTAAACACAACAAACATACTAACGCATCAAGCATTCCAAAGAAGCTAGTATTTATGGCGTACAGTTTGGTAAACGAAGGCTTTCGTAGAACTGTTTATTCTTAGGCAATAGTCCTTTACCGATAAATTATACAAGCAGGCGGAAAATCCATGCATGTACTTACGAAACGTTGTTAGAGGCACTATCTTGCGATTCTAAGTAGGGTCTTGCCAGTCCCTGCATGAAAATACGAGCAGTTGCTGTAGCCGGAGAAAGGTCAAGCTGTCGCCAAAACTACTCCCATCTGGGTAACACGCCGCATAAGCCGTTTGCTACGACGAATTTAACATGAGCAGATCTTTAGGAACCAGCAAGCCATATTAGCTTGATTCCTGGAATCTGGTGGCTTGTAGTAATGGTATGGAAGCAGTAGGCATTGAAATATGCCTAATTACTATGAAATTAGAAATCGCAAGAAAAGGAAAATGTCACCACAGCTCGAAATCGGCCTGAACGTGCTTGAAGAGACGCCGCAGTGCCTACGTCATTTGTTACAGAAACTAAGGCTTCCAAAGCATGCTAGTTAAAACTATGCCAAATTCCAGCATGTAGCTTCTAAATACATTGTTTCGAGCATAGCCTCCTTAGCCACGGCTTGCTATCGAAAAAAGGCTGCAGCGAGATATTATTTACAGGTGTCAATGCTCCTTGGGTAAAATCTAATTCACGCAACGTGAAGAGGGGGGGAAACAGACTGCCTCGAGAAACTATTTAAAATCGTAAATGGGGCATTACAATATGATACTCCACAGCTCCTGTCTGAAACTTTTTTATTAAAATGCCTATTTTACAAATTATAGACCAAAAACTGGGGTTAGGCAGCCATTTTGAGCTGTCATTTTGATGAACAAGATGGCGGACGTCCTCTTACTTATGTATGATTTCCATACCAAATTTGGTGCTTCTATCCACAAGTGCACGATTCAGTATCAGATACCTTCCCCCCACCCCACTATAAAGCTGTGATCCTTTTGTTTTCCCTTCAAATGTAGTTCTAGGCATATGGCCTTAACACAAATAAGTATTGCAAATACGATATAGCGAAAAGGGCATATTGTAGATTGAACTAACTATTGCAACTTGAAAGAAATCGTTAAAATTCAATAGAGATACATCTAAAACGTGATTCTTGCTTACAAGTTGTGAAGCTAAATGCAGCAGAGACAAAAATAAGTTCTTTTCAAAGCTGACACAGCATTTTTGAAAAAAAATTAATAGGTATCAAAAAGTATAAAACAAGATCTACATTCATAGGTATTTGATTTCCTCTTTACAGCGTTGCAATATTATCAACATAGGTACTTTTGTTCTAATTAACCTTCTATTCTAAAAAGCAACATTCCTATTCATTGCATTCTTATATTAGAAACATTTTTAAAAATGGTTTCTGTATTTTTAACAAGTAATGAGGAATGTGTTGAATATTGGCAATTGAAGTAAAAACTACAGCGCTTCTGTTATATATTTTTCTGATTTGAAAAGCACCGACCAGTTTTAAATGTGTCACAATCTTGTATTTACTTCAGCACGTATTTTTATCAAACAGCAAACAAGTGTGTGTACTTTATATTTATTTTGTAATCCTTTCCAGATAAATGAAATCATGCGTGAATGAGTTTTACATCTACAAATAAATGCTGACTATCACTATACGTGCCCCTGCCCATGTACGAGACATCCAGCAATAATTCTTATTACGTACTAAAAATAACAAAGCAAACATGCAAAACAAAATTACTTGGAAATAATCTTTATATATAATCAGAATTTAGACTAATTTTCTTAATGAAACGAATACATTTGAGAGAAAATACGTATGTTAGAACTCGGGCGCCAATCAAGAATGAAAATCTACGCCACTGAGTTGATGAGAAAAAATTTGTTGCTAATTGGCGCTCTTGCTAATTAGCTAATTTGCAGAAGCAGTAGACGCACGCCTTTCTGCGTTAATTGAAGGTCTTAAACGAAGTGCGACTCTGCCCTTTTTTAACGAGTCGTTTTACTTATACACTGGCTAAAATAATATTTGTGCTTGATGAAACTGTGATATTTCCAGACTTGCTGCGAAAAATAGAATTGTTTACAAACTGAGGCGCTCCCCGCCATCTATCCACAATTGGCTGAACTGAGCAAGTGAGGTGTACTACTTGTCATTGACAAGACATTGATTTCATTCATAAACCAAACGGAACTACGTGTTTTTCTTGGGAGCAATTTCCACATTAAAGCAATTCACATGGACGGTCACTGCTATGACGTAAGAACTGGCGCACATTCATGTTTTTAACGTTGAGAAATAATCAATCGACTGTTTATATTACCTATGTTAACAAAAAGATTAGTTTCTACTTATAGATAATAAATATCCTGTGTTGCTAGGCCAATTTCAATAAAAACTAACACTTCAAAAATTCTTGCAATAGGTATACTTTCAATTTTCAAAAGTATTATGAGAAATGTGACAAAAATTACGATTTTTCACAAAATACAACTTCAAGATTGACTTCAAGTGCTACGGATGGCAGACAGCCGATTAACATCAAATATCAGTGTGAAGTTACAGCCGTATAGGCAACCTAACTCTCGCGTATGATGGGCTGCATATACAACTAGGCGAAGTTACTTCAGTCTTTACAAATTTTCTTTACCACACATTTTCACAAGATGTAATTAAATGTTATGAAACACAATGTCAATGTTGTTTTATCCCGAATCAGTAACCCTGAAGTTGCTAAACGGAATAAGAGCCAAAATGGTTTTACAATTTGGTTAAAACATTTAATTAATTTCAAAATTTAGTTTGATCATGCTGTATTTGTTTAATTATTACGTTGGTAATTTCATACAATCCAATTTTGGGTGTTTCTGAGTTGTAAAGTGCCAAATATGACTCTTTCAACGCTCTGCTGTGTTTAAAAAATTATGGTAGCAAATTTAATTGGAATCAATATAAAATTACAACTATTTCGTACTTGTAACTCACGTGCGTGCCATAGTAAATTTTTCGCGATCAAATATTTACAAAAAATCCTGGATCCAAAGCTCTTAGTCTGCGAATACATTGCAAATTTTGGATAATTTGGTGTGTTAACATTTCAATCATTTATGACAGAAGCTCAACCAAATTCTGTACAGCAGCAGTATTTTGAAAAAAAAAACGATCTAGACATATATGCATTCAAATAACGTCAATTTTGACACAATTCGATATATTTGTGATATTTTTTGACTTTTCTTGCATTCATTTCTTTCTGTGCCTTTTATAATTGGTTTTTTTTCGTTCTGTGATATTTTTAATGATTATTTTCGTCGTTATTTTCGTTCTGTGTTTCGTATTATTGTGTTGGCGAACATTTACTATAATTTTGAATTAGTTATTGTAAATTTTTCAAATAGTTGACAATTGTTTTGTTATTTTGTTTTTGTCTATTGCTTAGTTTTTAAACATTTTGTTAATTAATTTATTTTAATTTAATTTGAATTTGAAAAGTGAGAAAGATGACTTTATTTATCTTGTATTAATTTTCGTCGTTATGGAAACAAATAGTAGGTAGTAAATTGAGTTGCCTACATTTAGGCGGTTCTTAAAGAATCTTTGAGAAGCTTTATGTCTGAAAGGAAACACTTTTGACCATACGTTTATTAACACAAAATTTTTGTTTTCATGTATACTTTAAACCCCAGAAGTTTGTCTCTGCAATTCATTAACACCCTGTCTAAGAAATGCTAAATACTAAATTTACGGAAGTTACATGGGGGTTGCCTACATCGATAGAATCGCCCCAACAGGATGTGCAGGTAAATAATTCCTCATATCCAGTTGTAAACAGTATTATTCGTTCAGAACTCCACAATGCGACACAAAAAATATCTCAGATCCCATTTGCGAAGCCATAAAAAATATTTACGAGTCCCCGAACTGGCCGAACGCAGTGGCCTCTAACGTCTAACCGTTTGAAAGAGATAGCTCGCTTTTTACAAGTTTGGCAGTAAAAATTAAATACGACGTTCGGCCTGGCCCACAAGAAGGTTTATCTGATCAGCGCATTTCCTAAAATAAAGAACACGCCTTCTCAAGTTCTAGTTTTCCCGTAAAAACCGTAGAGACAGGGCATGTTTTATTCGTGAGCTACGCAAATTTGAGTTTAATACTTTTATTTACACACTTACTTAGAGACTAGACTGAATATTCTTAGCGGCTTTGTATGAATCACATATGGGCCGATCGTCCAGTTGCGATATGTTCAGTGAGTCTGTGAAGTCTAGTCATGTATGAGTCATCGTTTCATTAGCTGCATGTACTATTTGAAGCTAATCTATGCATTATGCCACTTTTTCTTCTACTTCTTCTACTACGGTTTTTATTTATCACCTCTTGAAGATTTGAACCATAACGAAGTAAACAACTTAGGAAAGAATTTGCGATTAAGTCTTCTTAAGGAAGGGTGAAGTGAAAGGCCGAAATCGAATAGCTGTTTCCAAGTCGGAAGTTTGAGATGCCCATCTTTCAGCACCCTTAAAACAATTATCGAATTGCCCAGCGTAGCTTGCCACCTACGCCATCCTAATATAATTTCGGCGCGGAAAATCGGAAAACTTTGTTTTGTAACTGAGGTAAAACAGGAAAATAAGCCATAAATCACGGTGATTTCCAAGTTGGGCGCGGGCTCGATCCCGGGCTCACAGGAAGTCAGCCACTCTGCCTCCAACTTCAACTATCTTAATATTCAGTCGATTCTCACTGACACAATTCGTGCATTACCTTTAGTGCCTATCTGGGGCGATTGGTTTTTCCCTACAGCTAATGGAAAGCTTAATCATGAGCCGTGGGTGGACAACCCCGAATACATTTGTTACGTGGCGCAGTAACTTTTGGGAGAGTTCCGTTCTATGTTTCCCAGGGGCTGTGATAAATATGCGTGCCCATTTTACTGTGCGCACCCCTGGTATTTTAGGCAACGCACATTGTGCAATTAGAAATTTGTTGGATGGTCGGCTGGTAATAATTGTTAATTGCTTTATTACACGATTTGAAATTGATATTGTTAAAAGACATTAGATAATATGGCGATTAACACTTTATGAATTAACAAGTGCGAGGCAGCAACTCAAGATTCAACAAATGTCAAACGGGTAAATTGAAGGTAAGGTTGGATATTCCCTAAGTAAAACAATATTATAGCCTAGAAAAATATAAATTACAAGAAAGTACGCATTTAGAAAACAGTAGAGTAGCTTTTACAAAAGAATTTAAATTTATGAGATTACAGAAATTGCTCTAAGCTTTGAAGCTGGTAATATACAAAATCAACCGGCTAATATAGATATTTATAATAAAAAACCTAACATAAATATATGAGCATTTTATTGTACAGATTGATGAAAAGGTAAATGACTACATTATATCAAAACGACTCATACACACGAGTAATTTTAGAATATTGTGAAAAGACGCTTCAAACTACGTCGACGGTTAGGGAGTATACATTTTAGCCTGGAGACTGGTATACTGACATATTGAACTATTCGTAGATCCCAGTTCGAATATCCAACATAACATAAAACATAAGTGACATTCCCTAAAGCTAAAACACTTGTGCTTCTAAGTCAAACTAAAACACCATGAACGATTGTGAACTAAAAAAATGGCTTTAGAAATTCTGCCGTATATAAATTAGAAAGATCGGGTATCAATACATTTTTAAATTCATTGTAGCGATGCAGCAAGAATCTTCTTTAATAGAAAATATCTATAGCGGAAGCAAGGCCACGTGTAAGTAGTCTCTATAAATTACCCCGCGAAAGGCACACAAAAGCAGCGCAGGCGATCAGAAAAAGTAAAAGCTTCGGTGCGATAAGTTATTCAGCCTAAATCAGCGGGTAACTAATTTTGGATGTTACGGTACCCGCTACTAAGTGACTGCTGTTGTAAACTAAGTAATTAGTGTCGCAAGTGATAAATTACATTCACGACTCTAATGTAAAAGGTACACAATGTAGAGCTCAGATCTTGTCAGCATAACGCCATCTGCGAACTGCAGGGGATTCAGAAGCAAACAGTAAATAGCAGCTGAACCCATTTGGTAACAATAAAAGGCTGCGCAAAAATTAAGACAAGCCCATTAAACGCTCACAAACGAGGAATCGGGTAATAAAGCCTTTGGGTGGCGCAAGCTGTTCGAAAAATGTGTCATAATACTTCTCAGAAAAGATATCCTGTTTCAGCAGAAAAGTAATAAAGCAATTATGATGCTCTGGCTTAGAAACGGGGCACAATGGTTAAATTGCACATTCGAAAATATGAACGGTTTATCTGACCGCTGAGAAGCAGTAAACAACCCTCCACCTATGCAAGGAAAGCTATATAAATGGATACGAAAGCGCCAGCGACTCCTTCAGATCTCGTCATCTTATTCGATTTACAGCCTCCAGCACTTCGTGTCTATCAGAGTCGTTTAACACGTGTTAAACCCGCCTAACTTTCAATTCGTTCGTTAACATAGTCTGTCAAAATATCACAAGGCGGTGTTAGCCCATAAAGTTGTTTTAATCGCGCACTCTATATGTGTATTTGTATATCTTGCCGTATGTAATGTGTATATGTGTGCGATTGTACTTAATTTTTCTTAAATAAATAAATGGTTGTTGTTTCTCCTAAAATGTTATTCTTTTAAAATATTCAGGATGGGATCATAAACACTCGTGGTCTAGCACCTAATTCCAAGTAAACAGTATTTTGAAGAAAAGCGTTGGTAAAAAAATTATTATACTTTTAGAGTGCATATTACAGAAGGCAAATCTACCTCATAATTAAAGAAGATTGTCGGTAAAGGCTAAAAGAACTTGCACAATAGCTATATATTCCGATGAGCTATTTTAACGCGTGCTGTAGCATTATAAAAATTTAAAGTGCCAGAAAAACACAATGACCTTGAAAACTTCTTTCTACAGTCCTGGGACCACACAATTCCCCAGGGATGCCCTAAAATCGTATCCTGGCTACGACCCTAGTTATGACACGGAATAGAACCAATATGGCCAATTTGACTACCATAAAGCCTACACATTTTTAAAATCGCAAGAAAAATATTTTGTCTAATTGACGAGATATATATTTGAATTCATGTTATATTTGTGATTTGCATATATTGTGGTAAATAAATGTATACTTTTAAGGGTTTTAACAGTTTAAAAAGAACTATTAGAATTATATCTGTAATATGAAGTAATGAAGTTCGTTTCAGCATAATTTTTTTTTGTTATAATTACATTTTTTATTTATTCGAGTACTTACAGGTGTAAAATGATTCCTTTGACAAAAATACACAATGTTGCATTTATTAGACAAAATATCAGAACTAAGCCAGCATCGCTCTTCTATTTTTATATTCTGAGTTTATTCTGTTATAAAAATTCTTTTATTATTAGCTATTGCAGGCTTTTACTGTAAGTCATGTTACTAGGTCGTGCTGTAGACCTAGTTTAGTTCATAAATAGAGAATTTACTTTTGAATAAACCAATACCGTTTTGGTGTTATGATCGTTCTGTGCGGTTGTTTGCGAATGAAGCTGCGAATGTAGGTTAGGTTAACTGCTAATCGATGTGGAAAACAATAACATTTATTTGAGAACATAAATCAAATAAACATACATATATGTAGCAATAGCATAGTTCAAAGAGTACGTCAATACAACAATTTACAAATGAAGTCCGAAAATGCATAAACTATAGAGGAACGGACGAGCCAGAGACTGTTCTAAATATGCTCAACCGATTGAATACGTACACTGAAATTTGACCAAGTTTTTACTGAATGCTCAAAGAATGCAAACATACTGCGCAACACGCAATAGCTGAATCCCTCTGGCGCCTTCTCATCTACTGCTTTTATACCCTGGTCAATGCAAGAAGAATTTATTATCTTTGGCTGCTGAAGGTAAACTTCGTAAACTTGGGCTTTCAATGAAATTCGAGATTATTGCTGTCTTCCTGGCCGGTTGCGTCAATCAGTTATTTAGTTGCTTTAGCCTGCCGGTGGTTATTTTAGGGTGCAGGTGAAAGGTAATACTTTGCTCTATTGTTTCGAAAAGGTTTCTGCAGCTGTGTGTTATTGGAATTAGGTATTGCGTCTTGGCGATTTGCATAAATTGCGAGGTTATTGCATGGTGTTTTTTGTTAGCCGGTTGAGCGAACTTTAGCTCGCTGTGATATCTCGGATTTCTTGTAGGTTGGTTTTATTGCACTCTCTTCGGATGACATGTTGAGTAGCTAGACCGTTTCTGAAGATGCACGTGCAGGGCACATAATTAATTTCTTGAGGTTGTATATCGCTTTGCGTTTTTACTTGGACACCGACCTCTCAGTACAGTTGTAGCACACAGTTTCACTTTTTTATTAGCGTCTTTGTACTTATTTCGCGGGGGAATTCAATTATATCCTGTTGTTTATTCTTAAAACAGCAAGTGAAAAATTGCTCATGCCAAATATGTCTTAATGGTTTGACAGTAATATATAAATCGCCGGCGATCACTTTTAAAATTTAGTACTCGTATATTTAATTCCTTTTATTGATTTTATTCAATAAAGTAACAATACATTATTAATCGAAAATGTTGAAAAATATATGAATTAACTTATTCTTTCCTAACAAATATTTCGTTAAATGTTATTTATCGGAAACACACTGCTTAGTCAATCTTGATTTTTACTTTGCTTATTTTTTGACTTCGTCAAACACCTTCTCAGCAAAGAGCATATATGCTCTTTGTTCTCAGTTAATTTTGTTTTGAAATCTAATGATAGGCTGCGCAAATAATCGTTGATTTAGAGAAATTACAAACCAGTTACGTTTTTTTTTGAAATTCTCTACAAGGAATGCGCTTAAAATTTGATGTAGTGAAATATATCTTCAATAAATTTCATCATATGTGCAACATGTGAACGTTGACCTAACATCCGAACTGATGTTTTTACTCTCTCTTTAGCTTTTCTTGCCATTCTCTCAAAAACACGTGCAGAAAAATTTTGGGGCGTTGACTTTAAGTAAATTTACACAAGGCATTCCTTTTTTGAATTTTCTTAGAGTTCCATAAATTATTGAAACTGACACATTTTGGTCTCTGAAGATGTTGATAATATCGGGCTTAAGAATTTGCCCAACCAACTGATAATTATACTCATTCGGATTTCAAGTTTATAAGACATTTAATCGATGTGATTCCAAAATTTGTACTGTTATTATCAATTCTGGTATACATCGATTTTTTGTTTCCAATAGCGCCTTGATAATATATCACTTAGACTGCAAGCTGAAGCCAACTGAAACCACAGCCGCTTCACAATCGAGCCTCGCATACCAAACTCAAGAAGGGTTATTCCAATGCAATATTTATTTATAGGTACACTTTTGTCTGTACGTACGTACCTCACGTGTGATTTTATTTAAGTTCTGTGACATGTAATATTTGTAAATCGACCAATTTATTCTCATTGCTGTTTAATTAAATAGGTAATCTGGAAACTCTGACTTATGAGCTACACATAAAGGGCAATTGCAACCAGGAGAAATACATTTAAAACCTCCGTTACGTTGCAATCTTATTCTCAAGCGAGTCTCAATTATGCAAATTATCAATTAAATTTGCAAGATTGCTACTTTTGATAAAATCTATTGGTAATTGTAAAACGACTTTGGCATAATTAGAATTTTTGGGTAAGCATGATTTGGAATTCTTTGTTAGAATACTTTGCAATTTAGAAGAGATTTTGTAGACTTTTTCTTTACATTTTTTGTTTTTTACAACTGCAACTGGAATGGGCGTTAGCTTACATTAATATTTATTTTTTACAATTTTTGATTAATGTGTTTTCAACGTTAGTGTAAATGCGGTGGGGTTTGCTAATAAAACGCTTTGGGGTTGGCTATGAGTTACTGAACGTGTGTCATGCTATCTGTAATGTTATTTTCGAATTGTACATTAAGTTCAATCAGCAATTTTAATTTAAAAATATACGGTAGCCAAGAAAAGCGCCCTTCGGTGCTTTCCAAGAATACTTCAATACTCAGCATCACTCCGTTTCGCTAGCACAATGAAATGTTATGAACCAGTTATTTACAAAAAAAAACCCAAAAAAAATGTTTGTTGTCGTCGACCTTACCTCAAAAGTTGATGTTGTCTTCATTTTCGGAGGACCTATCGCATGAAAATGATCCAAAACTTCAGAAAGGTTCCTGGCGACCGGAATCGTGTACACATACGACCATACGTACACCGCACAGCACGTTTAGGCACCCCCCAATACGAGGGAGTGATCTAGTGAGCTGGGGTCTTCACCAAAGGATCTGCACAGCCGAGACGGAAATTTGGTATTACGGGTTCATTAGTGGATTGGCACGAATTTTAGAGATATTTTCGATATGAGGGAATTTCAATACTTCGTACACTTCGTGTGGAAGTAATTAAGAATAATGCATTTTAATAGCATGCGCTGACCGGATTTCGTCAAGTCTAGTGCATTGTAATTTTTCGCAATTACTATTTCTTGATTGCTTAGTTACCTGATATGAAAATTAACTCGTAGAAGCCTTGCAAATACAGCGTAATTCTTACCTTGCCCGTTTGGGATGTGACATGTGATATGTGATAGAGACATACAAATCAAGCACGCTCTTTATATTAAAATGCATTGCAATTTTAAAAACTAAGTGGGATTTAAATATAGTACATAAAGACTAAATTTTCTATAATAAAAACAAGCACCATTCAGTGTTTCATTTGATTTAACGAGATACCATTTTCCAAGCCTAATTTAGGGGTGTGAGGTTGACCCCAATGGTACTTAGCTATAAGGTTCTCTGAGTGGCATTGACTAAACTTGCAGTCTCAGCTGTATACTCAGAAGTAAGAGCCCAACTAGCGCAAAGTAACAAAAACCTACAGCCTCTAAGATGTTCTGTACACATTAAGAGAATACAGTTTTTAAATTATAGCCAACTCCAAACCGCTTTATTGAGACTATAAGAAGGCTTCTGATTGTGTGAATTATACTCAATTGTGGAATACCTTATGGGAGGCTGGAGCTTCGAGGCACTTAATACATATTGTTGAAAATATTTTGATAATGGCGCCAAAGTAAGGATGAAGAACACAGAATTATGGTCTTTTACAGTTTAAGGCTCTGTAGCGGAGCTAGACGCAACTTTATAAAAACTTCAGGAAGTTTCCGTCACTAAGAAAAAGTGAAATTCGGTGTGCATCTGTACTAGCTAAACTCAGTGGGTGCTTTAAAAGCAATTGCCATGCAAGATAGAGCAAAACCTTTTAATATCAAAAACTCATTTGTGTACGTCGCGTTTGCTTTGTCGTTTTAGCCAATTGTCAAGCCTTTCATAAACACTTTCCAACGAACTGCATTATCTTAACAAACTACTTCATATTGTCACAGAATGGACGCGCCCAACTAATAGCAGTACAAAAGAATAAACACGCCTCCTGCAAATTCGATAAGTTTCAGCTTCACAGCAGCAAGTGAAAGGAGACCAAACCGACACAGCGAAAGTGCGTTCAACTTTTTATCGATAATAGGAATGAATCCGAGTTTCAGACTCTATTTTGTCCTAACGAAAAGGCAATTGACGCAACCAAAGCAATAAATCCGCCGTCCGGGCCTGGTCTTTTAACTCGACGAACAATGGGCCATTGTAAGCCCAAAATGGTACGAAGCAGCTAACGATAATAAAAATCTTTCCAACCAGGAAGGATTCCGGACCCAAAAGTTCTGAGATCACCTGCGAGGAAAAGGCGAGCAAAGAAAGATTTATGCAAGTCACAGAAAGCCGGTATAAAATACCTTTTTACTCCGTGACTTTCGGATTTAGCACAGCTGACAATCGGTATTAACCTTGCAGAATGCCCCGGGATTCCTCCAAGCAGGCGTTCTTTGAGGAACCCTTTCTTCTTGCGTAAGGAGGAGTATTTAAGACTAGAAAGCCTCCAGTTGCCTGTAGAAGAGTGTACTGAATATTCGTTTGCAGAAGCGAATGTCAACGAGTCAAAGTAAAATATTTTTGCGAAAATTGCGCATTAGCCCAAATCAAAAGCTATTATTAACTATATAAATGTCTGAGTTTCAAAAATTGTTATATCAAATTAAAGAGAAATTTCTGAGTCATCTAGCAGTGGAAGTTATATTCGTTTAAATTAACTGATGGTACAACAGAAAGCAGAACAAACCAGCTAATAAAAGACAGCATTTGAAGTGAGGATAATTGATTAAACTACTATCTACATGTAATATAGGTTTTTTTCAACAATAATATGCATTATTCAATTTAACCGAGATAGTGTAATGTTTCCTCCTAGATACGATAACGACGAGGGCGTAGTTTTCTGTTGCTGGCTATAGAAAAAGCGGAAATGGGGATTAACAGAACCATAGTGGCGGCCAAAAGTTCACTGGCGAAGTTGACAAAAACATGGAAAAATAGTGCTGCATTTAAAACTGGTTCGAATATTCCTTTTATCATAGCTCTGAATGGTTTAGGAACGACAAGTTCAGTATGCTGGTGGCGAATCATAGATTTTAAAAAGAGTACAAGAGCGGGTGAATGGAGTTAAAACATTGCGCGAGGCACAATCACTAGCTTATATGAGATGGAATAGGGCAATTAACCTTATAAAACAACCCATTAGCCCACCACTGGGCCGTTTGAAAATACACACTCGCTGCGATTTAACAAAAACAAAACATTAATTATAAATGGGAAGGCAAAGTGTAGTACACACATAGTGATGACAAGCTAACTGTCACGAGAAATCTAAATATAAGCGTCGCATTTAGTCGGGCGAGGCTTAGATCTAGCGAACGACAAATATAGAATGACATTTTGTTTAATTAAGCGTTGTCCTCGGTTTAACGCTAGGTTCGCTGCGAGCGCTCATCATTTATTTACTCTTTGCAGAAGAAAGTTGAACTCTTGCAGGCCCTGTTTTGCGCTGTAATACATTAAACTTTGCTGTCAACCTTTTTCTCGATCTGGGAACGCTCCAGTTACATTCTGATGGAAAATGGCGATCTTCGTAGCCTTTGGGACTAGACAAATGTAAAAATAATTCCTTCAAGAATAGTAATGATTAAGATAATTAAATTAGGTTACACTTTGGTACCGTTTACTATTAAAAGTCGATGCTTTTTTAAATTTTACAAATAAAGAGACAACATTCGACTGTTATCAAATTAGTAAGTTGGTTATTAATAAAGTTAAATTTGGATGCACTCTATTGTACAAATATGAACTTATTGAAATGAGAAAAGCTTATTTATCGTCGAGGCATAAAACCCATTGTAATTTTTCCGTTCTTTAGTACCTACCTAGTATACGAGTCTATTCGATGATTACTCTTCTTCCTTTCGACTTCTCCTATATTGTTCTTCTACCCTATCTGAAGTCTTCTTCTAGATTTTTATTCTTCACCCTCCATTTTAAATATTTTGTGGTGTATCTATCCCTGTGCGTTATATTATGTCCAAATTACAGCAGCTGTTTATGTTCTATTTTTTCTATTATATACTTTTAAAGCCTCTAAGATTATGATGGCAATTAATAACATTTCAAGCGTTTCAAATATTTATGTAAATTTTAGAAAATATAATATGTAAAAACGGTATTAAAAGGAGTATTAGAAATGATTGAAACGTAAAATGTAATCAGAGCAGGCTCATAAATAAGAATAACAATTAAGATGAATGAAAAACAAAAGAATAAGAAGCGAAGCCAAGCTGTGGGGTGTGTTATTTTGACTTCTCCCAAATAATCCATTTAAAAGCGAATAAATACTTATTTTCAACTTTCGCTTCTATGTATAGAGTGATCGAAACAATTTTTCCTTAAGTGACCTATGCCTTTTGTAAGGCAAAAAGCGTTATTTCGCAGCTTCGTTGAGAAGATACTAAACATAAAGAAATTTCAAAATGCTTCCAACAATATTGTCAAGCTTTTGGCAAGAATACAATTTGAGGTTATAAATAATGATAGCAGTGTAACGAAGGATTATAGGGTAGGCCCTTACCTGCTGGCGAAAGTTGTATTTGGTGTTTTGCCAACTGATAAATATCGGCCTAGGTTGGCTAACTAGTCGAGAGGGTCGGGGTTCCAGCAGAGCTGAAAGAGAAACTAAGGGAGAGGGCGCCAGATCCTCGACGTAGACAAATCTTTGGGTAGGACCTCCCGAAGGTAAGAGATATTCCTGACAAACCAAAATAATAGCAGAATAGACTAGAGTTGCGTCAAAGCAAGAAGTACATAGGTGTGGTTACAGTTATGCGCCAATAGCCGGTATCAATGGGTATTTTTAGGGGGGAAAATAAAAATTCCCATTTTAAAGGAAAACTTTTCATGCTGATTTATTTTTGATTTCAAATGCTAATTTATAATTTCACATTATAATGACGACAATACAGACATCATAGTCCGGTCGGCAGGTACATAATGAGGGGGGTTAGCTGGACACAATTCCCAAGTTAATGAAATTTTGGGATATTGTTTGGGGATGGTATTGGGTGTGGAATCTGAGTTTTCGACCTCGAGGACCCTGTGCTAACTCGGGGAGGGCCGAAAAACCACGACACTTTCTAATTTTTTTCGGTTTTTTGCTTATATCTTCTGAACCATGCATTTTTAGAGAAAAATACCCGTATAGAAAGTTGTAGAGCATGATATTTCCTTCAATTTTTATTGGTTAAAATTATTTGTTGACCCAATACTTACCGAGATACAGCAGTTGAAAGATGGAACAAATTTCTCAAAACGCAAAAAAAATAGAAAAATACAGGTTTTTGCCTCATATTTTTCAACGTAAATATGTATACTATACATAGCTACTTATTATTCTTTATTTTAAACTAGCTGACCCGACATACGTTGTCCTGTACACATTTCAATAAATTTGTGATCGTTTTGTGAATTTGTGAAGAGATATTGGCAATGAGTAAACAAAGTAAAAAGGAGAAAAAAAACGTATTTCTTAGTGATAATTGCATCTATTAACGATTGTGGCTATGCATATTCAATTTAAGGAAGGGTTAATTCAGAAGTACGCTAATGGAAAATTCGTTTGGTTTGTAGCATTGCGAGTTCTGCGACCTAAATTGCTCCGTGTGATTAGCGGCATTGCAATGCAATTAAATTGTGTCAATTCAATTCAATTCAATTATTTGGTTTGCGACACAATGTGCGATGCGAAGAAACACAATTTGGACAACTGATTCACTTTGTTGTAACTGTATAAGCGTTTGTCACTTCAAATCTCACCGTATTTCGTAGGTAAATCTGTAAATTTGCTTAAGATCAAACGACGAAACTTAATTCATTTCATGAAGCGATTGCAACAGAATCACAATTCAATTGAAAATAAACAATTGAATCAATTTTTCATCACTATGCAACCGTTTGGCTTTATTCACAAATTGACAATCAGCTGTCAAACTACATTTGCTCACGTAGTAGCAAAAATCCCATAGAAAAAAGTACTTTCAGTTTTTCCCGAATTTTCCAATTTTCCGGGCAACTTTTCCAACCTTACTCGGACTATTACGAACATTTTTTTAAAAATTAGCCAAATCAGTCCCGCCGTTCTCAAGTGATGCGCTTCCTAACGACCGTTCTTCTAAGTTCCTGGAAGGAGTTCTCTTCAGTTTCGTTTTATTCCTTCAAGGAGAATGTTAGTTGGTGACTTGTTAGTGAACAATACGACGCTTTTTGAATAATTTCCGAAATATTGTATTTCTAATTTTTTTAGGTTTAGATTGAGAGTGGATATGGCGTCTCCCACAGCGCCAGACCGGTGTTTAATGTGCGAGGAAAGTTTGGCAGAACATGAAGTGACTATTGTTAAGAAGAGAGGGATTGCTACGCTTATTGCTTCCAGTGTTAAACGCAACAAGCCTCAACATCGACAGTTACTTGAAGGATTGGGGGAAATATCAGTTCACACGGCTTGTCAAAAAAATACAACCACGAAAAATTGATTTTGGCCTCTGTACAGCGTGAACAGGACACCCCTACAACTGCCTCCAAACCAACCCGCTTAGGTAGGCCATCATTTGATTTCAATAATAGATGCTTCCTATGCGAGGAAGAAGTTACTGAAGAATTCAGACAAAAACAAGTGAAGTTAAATGTTAAAAGGTGCAATCTTATGGTAAAAGTGACGCTCCTAAATGTAG
This sequence comes from Agriotes lineatus, assembly GCA_940337035.1. NCBI lineage: Eukaryota > Metazoa > Arthropoda > Insecta > Coleoptera > Elateridae > Agriotes > Agriotes lineatus. The sequence goes on along the minus strand of OW679201.1, from coordinate 47,427,993 downwards.
CAAACACGATTTTGACAAAAGCAAGAGAGCGAAGTGATGAATGGGGGCGGAAAATTGAAGACCGTATAACAGTATTGGATGGTTTCAACACAGATTTAGTTGCAGTAAACGCTGAATACCACCAAAAATGTATTGTCAATTTTTACACAATGCCTGCACGTGTCCAAAAAAGTCCTGGACGTTCTAGTACTCCAAACTATGATCAAGGCATGGAAATTATATTCACCTTTCTCGAGGAGAATAGTGACGAGTGCCAGTTTTCCATTGGACAGTTGCTTGATCAGGTACCTGAAGATTCTCGTCCACACGTGAAAACTTTGAAAAGGCGTCTGGAGGAGAAGTATAAAGGCGACATAATTATAAGTGATTCGCTCAACAGAGAAAGTGTGGTGTGTTTCAAAAACACTGGTCATAAAGTTTTATCTGACAACTGGTACTCAAACGAAAAAGAAGGAGACCCTCAAGAAGAAAGAGCTCGAATTGTCAAAACCACAGGAAAAATTATTTTGAAAGATATCCGCTCAAAAATGTTCAACACCGCAGCTTATCCTCCCATGGATATTTTTTTTGCTGGTTCCCATCATGTCCCAGAAACACTGCTTCTTCTCCTGCATACGATTATTTTGACAAATAAACGGGGTTCACTGGATTCATGGAAGATCAAATGTTTTGCTCTGGCACATGCTATTATGCTAGCCGTGCGTCCAAAATCATTCTTGTCTCCCATTATGATTGGAGTTGCAACGTATGTATACAAGAAGTTTGGGTCCAAGCTTCTTCTAAACCTCCTAGCTACGTTGGATTTTCAGCTAGCTATGAAGAGGCTAGTAGGCTTGAAGGATCATATGTGCTGCAGGCAAAGAAAGTCGTTGTTGATGAGTCAGCCAGTCCATTTAGCCAGTTTATATTCGACAATGCAGACTTCAATGTGAACACGCTGGATGGACATGGCACATTCCACGCCATGGGAGGAATAATGGCTGTAACCCCGCGATATGCTGTGACCAATGAAACGAATGTAATGCGCATGAAAGTCACCTCCGCATCAGACCTAATTGGCAAAGCTAGCACTGTTGAAGTTAAGCAGTTTACCCGACCACCAAATGGAGGATTGAAAACTGTGCGACTGTTTGACTTAAACATCAGCCCTGTACAAGACATAGTGCCATCTGCCTGTGATATCGCCTGGCTTTACGGGAAGAGTACCCACTCATCAACAGTTCCCGGATGGAATGGATTCATGGAACTGAAGACACAAGGAGAGAAATACGAATGTTCCAAGGTCGTGTGCCTCCCTTTCATAAATGCACCTCCAAGTGATTACTCTACAACATATACATCCATCCTAACTGCACAAGAAGAATGTAAGTTACTTTATCAAAAAACGTGCATCACCACTTTTGACCAGCCGCTGTTTTGGAAGGGTCGTGATGTGGTTGCCTCCGTTCCGGAGTTCAGCAACGTCGTAGTAAGGCTTGGGGGTTTTCACCTTCTAATGTCATTCATGGGTGCAATGGGGACCATTATGGCTGGAAGTGGTTTGAAAGAGCTGTTTTCGGAAATTTTTGCAGGCAACAGTGTTGATAAGATTCTGTCTGGACATGCTTATGCCAGGGCTGTACGTGCACATAGCCTTGCTTATGCTGCTTTAGGTGGTTTGATAGTTGAAGTAATGGGATTAAAAGAAGAAGACTTGTTTGCACTGGATACAGTTGTTGATTCTTCCAGCCAACCCGCGATAGGTTCTGAGGATCCAGCATTACAATCTGTGGCTGCTAAATTTGCACACGTGCTGAAGAATATTGAGGAAAGAGGGCCAACTGCTGCACTGTGGATCCAATATTTTTGCATTTGTGCCCTTATAAATTTTTTTATCAGAGCCGAACGTACAGGAGACTGGAACCTCCACCTTGACTCAGTCAGAGAAATGATCCCATACTTTCATGCAGCGGGCCATTTAAACTACGCCAAGAGTGCACATTTATACTACCAAGATATGATCAACTTGAAAGACAAGATGGACCCTGAAGAATATAACAAGTTCACCACCAAGAGCTACTTTGCTATTCGCCGAACAGATAAATTTTGGTCAGGCATCTGGTCGGACATGACCATAGAGCAGGTCCTCATGCGAACCATGAAGAGTTATGGTGGGCTGACTCGTGGTCGTGGTGTTAGTGACAATGTGCTATCTCGATGGATTGTGGGAATGCTATGCCTCCAAAGTATCAATGAGCAGATGGAAGTGTTCACCGGAGTTCGCTCAGAGACGACTGAGCAGCACGTCGATATAAGGCCTTCTCGCGTTGCTAGGGATAATCTTGACATCAAGAAACTTAATAATTGGTTAGCTGACCACCCGCTATTCCTAAATACGCAAGATATTATGTCAATTGGCACAGGGGCCGTTGCTCCTGATGGGGTTAACTGCTACTTAGCGCGAACTGTTGGCATCACTAGCATGAAGACCTGTTTGGTACAAGGCAATTTTCAAGACCTGAAGTTGAAGCGGAAGGATATGGTGGTTACTCTAGCATCCGTTTCCTGTTCTCTAAAAATTAAAAACAAGAAGTTTACGGTAGACCCTCTGACTTTATTTCAACGGATTTGCATCACCAAACAGTCAGATGCTGACCTCAGGAATTTATTCAAGTTTGAGCTAGTCCCCTTCCCAATGTCCCTCTTTACAGAGGACGGTATGCACAAAGGCAGAAAGTCAATGTTGTATGACGCATTCAGTCCTATACAAGAAGAAGTAGACTTTGGCAACAGCAAATGTGCAGTCATTGATGGTGGGTACCTGCTGCATAAGGTTGTGTGGAGCAAATCAAAAGAAGCCACATTCGATTTGGTGTGTACATCTTACGTGGATTTTGTGCAGCGACGCTTTGGGAGCACTGCCATAGTAGTTTTCGATGGGTATCCTGTTGGCCTCAATTACCAGAGCACCAAAGCAGCCGAACGATATCGACGGTCATTGCTGCACTCGTCCACGAAGTTTGTGTTTTCAAAGACAACACCCTGCGGTACAATTTCACAATCAAAATTTCTAGCAAATGATACCAATAAGGTAAACTTCATCGCACTGTTGATGTCTGAAATGGAAGCAAAGGGGATTCAGGTTAAGCAGGCAACAGAAGATGCCGATGTCTTGATAGTAGAAACGGCCATCTCACAAGCTGGGGACTTTGATAGTGTCATTATAACGGGAGAAGATATCGATCTTTTGGTTTTGCTGACAGCGTTAGCCTCTTCTAAAAAGAACATTTACTTCCACAAAAGTGTTAGGGGTAATATTCCCAGCGTTTTATATTCGTCGCATTCTTGCAAATTTAACACTCAAGACATTCTCTTCCTTCATGCAATTAGTGGATGTGACACAACATCAGCTCCATTCGGCATTGGAAAGAAGAAAGTAATGCAGGCGTATGACAAAAACCCGTGGCTGTCAGACGTAGTCAGTATTTTCAAAGATTCTGATGCAACGCCGCGCCAAATCTCTGAAGCTGGGGAGAAGTTCCTGTTGAAATTGTACGGTGGGACTGTGGACATTGATAGTTTGGATGACCTGAGGTACCGCACATTTTCTACTGTGGTGGCAAAGCCGAAATTCCAATTAGCCAGGTTGCCATCTACACGTGATGCCGCCAAGTATCACTGCTACAGGACGTACCTCCAAGTACAGACATGGCTGGGAAATGAAGGGACTCAAGGAAAGGTACCATCTGCCTGGGGCTGGAGCTTGACCACACGAGGTTAGTATTACACGTTCACAGTTTCTTTCGTACTATTACATTTTCACAGTAGCAGACCATTATTTGATTGTTGCTTTTAATCCATCATTTTTAATTGTGCTGTGGGAAAATTAACGTATTTATTTATTTATTTTCAGGTGTGATCCCCACAACAACAACATTGGATGCTGCTCCGGATACTCTACTCAACATCATACGATGCAAGTGCAGAGCAGGGTGCAGTACGGGGGCCTGCAGCTGCAAGAAAGCAGGACTGCGGTGCTTGGTGATGTGCAAGCACTGCACCGGCACTGCTTGTGAGAATTCGCCCGAGGCCGACTTCAACGAAGACGATACAGACGAAGAATGTGAGGACCAGCCCAACATATTCGACGAAATCACCGCCCAGGAGAAAGCACGCAATGATGACGAGAGCGATGACTATTTGCCAAATGCTCCATAAAGATCAAAGCGGACGGAGGCCTAATGTTTGTTTTTTTTTAATTGATAGAAAACCAGTTCATCACTGACTAACAGTATTATGCATGGTTGTGATGTAGGAACTATTGTTTAATTTCTGTCTTGCGCGTATGCTGACACGGAGGACACTGACGCCTCGGGAACTTATTGATTATTCACTATCACTTCCACTATCACTTTGGTTTAATGGTAAATCTTGGAGAAGCCGTCTCTTGAGTCGTATGTATATTACTTCGGCCTAGTTGCTGGATGGTGATGTTATCGGTGAAACGTAGATTGGTTAGGATTTTTTTGGTAGTTCTGTTTATGAATTGTTCAATGGTGTCAATTCCTAGTTCATGGTGGATTTGATCATTTCGAACAAAAGCGAAAAAGTCCGAAAATTTCGAGGTTTTTCGGTCCTCCCCGAGTTAGTACAGGGTCCTCGAGGTCGAAAACTCAGATTCCACACCCCATACTATCCCCAAACAATATCCCAAAATTTAATTAACTTGGGAATCATTGTTCTGTTGCAACGTTTCATGAAATGAATTAAGTTTCGTCGTTTGATCTCAAGCAAATTTACAGATTTACCTACAAAATACGGTGAGTTTTAAAGTGACAAACGGTTATACAGTTACAACAAAGTGAATCAGTTGTCCAAATTGTGTTTCTTCGCCTCGCACATTGTGTCGCAAACCAAATAATTGAATTGAATTGAATTGACACAATTTAATTGCATTGCAATGCCGCTAATCACACGGAGCAATTTAGGTCGCAGAACTCGCAATGCTAAAAACCAAACGAATTTTCCATTAGCGTACTTCTGAATTAACCCCTCCTTAAATTGAATGTCCATGGCCACAATCGTTAATAGATGCAATTATCACTAAGAAATACGTTTTTTTCTCCTTTTTACTTTGTTTACACATTGCCAATATCTCTTCACAAATTCACAAAACGATCACAAATTTATTGAAATTTGTACAGGACAACGTCTGTCGAGTCAGCTAGTTTAAAATAAAGAATAATAAGTAGCTATGTATAGTATACATAGATACGTTGAAAAATATGAGGCAAAAACCTGTATTTTTATATTTTTTTTTGCATTTTGAGAAATTTGTTCCATCTTTCAACTGCTGTATCTCGGTAAGTATTGGGTCAACAAATAATTTTGACTAATCAAAGGAAATATCATGCTCTACAGCTTTCTATAAGAATGTTTTTCTCAAAAAATGCATGGTTCAGAAAATATAAGCAAAAAACCGAAAAAAGTCCGAAAATGTCGAGGTTTTTCGGCCCTCTCCGAGTTAGCACAGGGTCCTCGAGGTCGAAAACTCAGATTCCACACCCAATACTATCCCCAAACAATATCCCAAAATTTCATTAACTTGGGAATTGTGTCCAGGTAGAAAGTACCTGCCGACCGGACGATCTGAATTTTGAAAAATAGTGTAACGAAGTGAACTAATGTAAAATATTTTCAATAAAATAAACAAATCTAAATTAATTACATACAAATAGTAACTAAAATAATATCATAATTCATTAATTACTGTCTGACAAAGAAGCAACACCATCGTCTTCACTGTCATCGTCATCTGAATCACCCGTATTTACAGTGAAAGCTATCGTTTCTGTTGCATGTTCCAATACACGGGCTTCCTTCATATATTTCTCTGCAACTTTATCTGAATTTTCATACACAGCGACCCAACCTTCTTGTGTAACTGCGTTAAATTTTTCAACTGCCAGTGCAAACAATATACAATTTCGTAACCTCAAATTCATACTGTAAACGAACATTTTTACTTACATGAAAATAATCCCAATCCTAGCCGATTAGTTCTGAAAAGTACTGTTTTAAAAAGCGAAAAGAAGTAAAACGTAAAGTTAAGCTTTTATAAACACACGAGAAAACAAAATGACAGGACGAACGGCAATGAACTGAATACAACAGCGGGAATCACCTTGTTGAACGTAATGGATTCGTCCGGACGTATCTAGCGTTCTGTGCATCTATGAGGCGGTGTAATTTACAAACTGAAAGACTTCTAGTAACAATATGTATTTAGCATTTAGTTATATAGTGCAATCAGGCAGAATAACATAAATAACGATATGTAAATATACGTATAAATAAATGGTAAAAATTTAACAAATAGAATAAATATAGGTGAGGGTAGTAACTCACGACACATTAAAAAGGTGCGGCATAAATATATACATAAAGAGGACGAGCTGCGTAAATAAATAGTTATTTACCTAACAAGTTCGGAAAGGTAATTTTTCCGAATGAGCACTTTGTTTGCAGCACAACCAAAGGGAGTGCGGCATGTAGTGCGAATCTGGGAAATTTCTTTCCGAAAGAGTTAGGAGTTTTTTGTAAGGAATTATTGAAAATATTCTAAAAAATAAGAAAAAAATATTATTTAGTATTTTACTACTTTACTGAGTTGACAGCACAAATCACTAAACTTTTATACATACCTTACGCACATGTTAACTTTTGTCGTAGATCAACACAGTAAAGTGTACGGTACCGCCATAGTGATTTTTATATCTATCCTTGTCCCACAATTGCCCTAGTCTTTGTTGGAAAGTAAAAAGCACCGCAGTGCGCATCGAGAATGACCGGGAAATATGAATTTCGAATTCACGAGTACAAAAATGAACTTTAAGGCAGTATACCGGGTGACAATGAAACTACTACCCACGGCGGCATTTTGAAACGGGTTGAGATAGAAATATGCAATTTGGTATGTCGATAGGGTTAAAAATGCTTGTCAAAATTCAATTGTTTTTAAAAACCATAACAACCTTTGTCCTGGCCTACTCCGTTTTTCCGTAAAATACAAACAAATAGGAATTACGGCATATCTTTAAGCGGCTCTATTTCAAAAACTATTAATTTTAGACATAGGGTATGTAGACAAAAGTTATTTAGAATTGTTCAGGGAGTCATGAAAAGAGAAAATATATAGGGTGTCAAGGTCATTTCCGGTGAAATTCAATTGTTTTTATGTTACAATTGTTCACAATTTTCAACCCTATCGACATACCGAATTGCATATTTCTATCTCAAGCCGTTTCGAAATGCCGCCGTGGGTAGTAGTTTTACTGTCACCAGGTATATATAAAAGGGACGAGCTGCGTAATTAAAATTAGCTTTAAGGCAGTAGTTATTAAATTAAAGCCTAATTTGCGGTTACACGCTTAATCTGTACTAACCACTTATAATTCTGAATAAATATTCTGACCAAAGTCCTAGAATATCTCAGAAGAAAAAGATAAAAAGGGAAGCTCTGTGAGGCGGAAAATATTAGTACACACCCTGTTAGACAGGGAAGCTCGGGCAGAGCGATGCAAGCAAAAGGCTAACATAGGCGCCGAACGTTAGCTCTATCCGACGCTGTGACGGTAATCTAAATTTTAAATGGGCGAAATCCTTCAGTTTGTATGGTCATACAGGGGTTGAAGAGGTTGCTACAGGAAACTCATTGTATTTTCGATGACGTTTCAAGTAATCAGCTTGCATGCGCTCTTAACAAAACAATAAACCCAAAGCTAAATTACTGAATTTGATAGTTAAAGGTCCGCGGGTGGTGCGGCAACCGCAGCCAATCTGGCGCAGCGAAACTGACCGTTTGACGCGAATTGATCTAGCAAATAACCTAAAAATGAACTCGTGCTTATATGCTAAAGCAAAACGGTCTCCACAGAGAGGCACATACGTGTAGCAGATGAGTCCAACCGCCCACCCGTTCCTTGATAGAATAGCTGAGACTTTAATACATTTCAGGCACCCACGAATTAAACCAGCAAGCAACCTAATAACGGCCTCGCGGCCCAAATGCAGAAGCACCACGGTCTCTGCAGTAGCAGGGGAAGTAATTTAATACACATATTTGCAGCTAGCATTCCCAGCGAATGGCGATATGAATCATAACTATCCACGAAACAAAGGGGGGCATGCAATGATCTAATGTACCGTTATGCAGCTAGAGTAGCTATTAACAAAAACAGAGGGGCCATGCAATAATATAATGTACGGTTATGCAGCTAGCATTCTGTGTGAACTCAGAATTAAGTACATCCTACTAAACACAAAGGCGAGCAGCTCGCTCGAATCGCTCTAGGAACTAAACACACCTAATCGAAGTTAAACAATCATATAAATACATGAACCTCGTAGACTTGTGATACTCGAGCCAGGAGATCGGGGGGCTGCAGGCAACTTTTCCAGCGGAGCGGGGCGGAGGCACCGCAATCAACGGAGCTCTTGGGGCACAGCGCGGAGCCTAAAGAGGAAGTATCGCCAGCTACCGACTGCATGAGTGGCTAACGCCGTTGCCTAGTATTGTAGCCAGGGGACGGGCAATTGAATCAAAAGCAGGTAACATTCACAATTAATATGTAGCCATTCCAAAGAGGGTAACGCAAAATGTTTCCCAGTAGTTGCGAAGCCAAGGGAAAAAAGGCTGGTGGTAACAGTCAGCCGAAGGTAATCGTGCCAGCGACGAAAGTTGGCCCCCAATTCCGCAGAAGCGTCAGACGTAAGAATTATAACAGCAACCAATTATTCGAACGTCCCCCAGAGGGCTTTTTGTGCTTCTAGATTCTTCGCCTTACTATTCGTCGATCTCAGATATATTTTACATTCTTCTTCGCGGTTATTATTTATTAAGACTACCAGATACCAGTTTCCTCAAAAGTGTTTTTTGCAATTTGGAATATTTTGTTTCCGTTTATAAGGCGTTTAGTCTTTATTTGCATGTTTTTTTATAAATTATTTTGGTGTCATAGTCCACCAGCCTTTCCACAATTGTTCTTTAGTGCTTCCTCTTTTTTTTGGTATTAGCACATCATCAGCGTAAGATGAACGTTAGTGGATTTTATTTAATATTTTCTCTCTTTGGTTTATACAACTTCTTATAGTTTGCCCTAATTTTTGTTAAATAAAAATTGTGAAAAGAAGATTAGCTTGCTTTATCTCTTTTGAAACCTTAAACTACTCAGATTCGTTTTAGTTAATGTGGACTGAACTTGTCGTATTTTGTAACGTCATCTTCACTAGTTAAATCAACTTATCCGAAATTCAGAAATCTGTTAGAACCGTTAATATATTTACTATCAGCTTCGTAATCTATGAACAGCAGATGCCGATGCATAGCATAACGCGAAGATTTGCTTAGTACAAATATCTGGTTCGTAATTGTTCTAAGAAAATATGTTTATTTAAGCTTTTGTTCATCAAGGCTTCTAGTACTTTACATACTATATTCAGCAGTAGCGCTTTGCCTCTATATAATAATTTAGGTAATGATGTTTTTCTCGGGTTTCTTCTTCTTCTTCTTTTTTCAGACTTTAGATTTCCAATATTGGACGTAGTCCTCCCCTTTTTCTTTCCATTTGTCTCTTTCCTTTGCTAGTCTTCTCCATTTTCTTCCTGCTGTCATTCTTATTTCATCTTCCCAGCGTTTGGGCGGCCTACCTACGCTCCTTTTCCCTAGTCTGGGCTGCCAGTGAAGCACTCTGTTTGTCCACCTGTCATCAGCTCGCACTATATGTCCTGTCCAGCTCCACTTCAGTTCTGCACTCTTCTCTGTTATATCTTTAACCTTTGTTTTTTCCCTTATCCACTCATTTCTTTTTCGGTCTCTTAGTGTTATCCCTACCATTCTCCTTTCCATTGCTCTTTGCGTTGTTGCTAATTTTTTCATGATCCTGTTGGTTAAGGTCATAGTCTCGATGCCATATGTCAGAACGGGTAAAATACACTTGTCGAATATCTTACTTTTTAAGTACAGTGGAAAGGTTTTTGATTTTAAAACAAAGGATAGTTTGCTGAAGGCTGCCCAGCCCAAGGCTACTCTTCTGTTAAGTTCCGCCTCTTGGTTTTCCTTCCCCATCCTTATATTGTGTCCGAGATATACATATGAATCTACTTGATCTATTAGTTCGTCCTCAATTACTATATGAGTTTGTTGCTCAAAATTTGTCATTATTTTCGTCTTTTTTCGATTCATATTGAGACCCACTTTTTTGGAGTTTTCTTGCAGTTGTTCCATCATAAGTTGTAATTCATGATCCGTTTTTGCGAATATGAGTATATCATCAGCATATCTTAAATGAGTGAGGTCCTTTCCATCTACATTTATGCCCATCCCAGACCAATCGAGCTTTTTGAATACATTTTCTAAGGTTAAAGTAAATAATTTTGGAGATAAAGTGTCCCCTTGTCTGACCCCTCTTTCTATTTTAAAAGCTTCTGAGGGTTCTTTGAGTTTTACTACACTTGTTGCCCGTTTATATATATTTTTTATTATGGTGGAATAACGGGTGTCAATGCGTGCGTCATCTAGGGCCTGTAAAATTTCTAACATGTCGACTGTATCAAATGCCTTTTCGTAATCGATAAAGGCTATCGCCAAAGGCAGGTTATATTCCTTGCTTTTTTCTATTACTAGTTTTAGCGTTTGCAGATGATCGATAGTTCCGAAGCTTTTCCTAAACCCAGCCTGTTCTATAGGCTGATAAGCGTCTAATTTCCTCTCGAGCCTGTTCGCTATAATTTTGATAAACAGTTTGTATATATGAGAGAGGAGACTTATTGGCCGGTAATTTGCGATGTTGGTTTTCTCGCCTTTTTTATGTAGCAATATTATTATGGCTTCATTCCAATCTTCAGGTATCTCTCCTTCTGATAAGCATTTGTTAAATAAAATTTTTAAGGTTTGTAACAGCTGTCGTCCTCCGTTTTTTATGTGTTCGTTGATTATGTAGTCTTTTCCTGGTGCCTTCCTATTTTTGAATGTTTTAGTGCGTTTATTATTTCGTTTGTTGTTATTTCCGGCATCTCTTCCGACCCTACGTTTGCGATTTTTCCTCTTCTTCTCTGCCCATTTTCATTTATCTGTTGTGTGTTTTTTTTATACAAGTTAGTATAAAATTCTTTAGCTACCTCTAAGATCTCTTGTTCGTTGGTAGTATCGGTTCCATCTTGTTTCCTTAATTTAAGTATATGCTTTTTGCCTATTGATAGGTTAGTTTTTAGGATCTTCATATTGCCGTTTTCTTCAATAATTGTTCTCGCTAGATTTTCGTTATACTTCTTTATGTCCTCTTTTATATTTCTTTTGAGTGATTTGTTCAGCTCGGAGTACTCGGTTGTGTCCCACTTCTGCTCTTGTCTCCATTTCCTTCTAATATTCATGAGTAGTTTAGTTTCATCTGATATTTTTTCGTTTGGTTTATTTATGTTTATTCTTATTGCTTTTGTTGCAGTTGTTATTGTCTCTACTATTTTGTTATTCAGGTCATTTAATGTCATATTTGATAACTCGTCCTTTGTCATATTGCTTAGTATTTTATCTACGTTTTCTTGGTATTCATTATTTTTGGTCTTTATCACCTCCGTTTCTAGACGGTTTGTTTTTGTACTTTGTATTAGCTTTGCTCTTTCTTTTCGTGTATTAATTTGTATTTTTGTTCTTACCAATCTGTGGTCACTACTTGTCGCAAACCTGTTTAGAACAGATACGTCTTTTACTACCGTCTTGTTATCACTTATGACAAAATCAATTTCGTTTTTTGTTAAACCATTTGGGCTTCTCCACGTCCACTTGTTTTGAGGCTTTTTATTAAAGAAGGTGTTCATGATGTACAAACTATTCTGTAGTGCAAAGTTTACCAGAAGGTGTCCTCTTTCGTTGCGTTTATCTATTCCATAGTCCCCCACACACATTTCTTCTGGATTTTCTTTTTTACCAATTTTTGCGTTCAGATCTCCAATAATAATGTTAAAATGCGCTGTATCTTGTTCCAAGCACTTATTAACATCGTCGGGTTTACTAATTTGGAATTAAATTGGTTCAATAAGGTATATCCGATTGTCGAAAACAATAACACTCTTTTTATTTACTTTAGAACACAAAATACAAACACATACAAATACGTTACTATGTCGACATTAAAATAGCGAATTATATAATAACGGACGCCGGAATCTCACTCGAAAAATAGACTATTGAAACTGACCAAAAGCCTTCAGAAACTTAAAGTGAGCAGACTGGCTGTGGAGACGTAAATATTTATTTATTTGGGTTGGGCGGCTTGCGAACTGACTAGAACCCTAGTTTTGCTTAAAGTAACTCAAGATGGCAGTAGAGACGCAATGCTGTAACGCCAGACTGTCTGCCCTTATATACTGGTATCGTATGCAAGGAGAAACGTGCCCTAATCACGGCATGTTTTTCGAGTATAATATGTATTGTCAGTTGGGCACGGGGTGACCTGGTCTCTATTGTCGCGCAAGGGTTGATGGCCCATTGTTGGTCGAGTATGATGACCGGCTGTTTATTGCTCCTACAATGGCCCTGTCATATTACGCAGACGATAAACTTGCAACTTTATCCGTAGTGTTTTTGTTGCTCGAGTCTCTCACGCTGTGATGAGATAGAACGCACGATGTTTGAAGAAACTGCAACACGAAGTTTAGGTTCGCTTCCGCTAGTAAACATTACGTAGTAGTCCGCTTTTGAGACATTTGTTTCTTGCAGTTGCGTTTCTTGCAGTGCTAAAATGCTTCCTTGCATCTTGTTTGTTTCAATTTGAATTCTCTAGCTACTGTATTTTGCATAGTCACGTCCGTGTTCATGGGCATATAGTCGTTGCTGTGGATTTGCTGTCCCTGGCCCAATTCATTACCACATTCGCTATCCCATATTTTCTTTCTTTTAAAAGGTCTAGGTTTTTGTATAAATATTTTATCACTCTTTTTCAAGTCACATATCCACGAGTGCCCTCTTATAAATATTTTCTGAAATGTTATTTTAATGGTATTTTTTTCAGATTGTCTGTGAATTTCCTTGTCTTTCTTGGACAAGTCAACATTAATATAAATATTTGTTTCATAGTCCTCCGTTTACGTTTGGTCCTTATTAATTTTATTTTCTCATTTGTAGTTTCCATCTTAATTAAACAGGTCTATTAATTTACCTTTTCGATTTCAACAACAATTCCCAGTTACTTTTTAATTATCTTTATTATGACATTCAATCGTAGTTGTTTTATATCTGCTCTCTCCGGAACTCTATTGTTACGTTTTGTGTTGTTTCCGCTACCTGTTCAAGTTTATCTTTTTAATTTCTTTCTTTTTTTACTTACTTTATTCTTTTCTTCTTGTTGTTTCTTAACTTCTACAAAATATTTTTTCGTCAGATTTTCTCTTCTTGCCTCCACCATTTATAGAACGTTCATAATCGTCGCAGTCTCCGTATTTACTAATTTTACTCCCGAGCTTAGTTTCCTTGTACCGATCAGAGTGTTGTTAATTTACGAATTTTATTAATTATTTCATGGTCTGTTTGTCCAATACAATCAGGGCTTCTATCTTTCTTAATTTTGTAATATGTTTTGCTATTTTCTACTTTAATAACAATAATATGTTTTTTAGTTGCGTTGCTGCGCGATGACCAACACTGAGACTAACAATATTAATGGTGTCGTTTATTATGGTTTAGGTAACTTATTCGAACCCTAAAGCCAATTTTCGAGTGTGAAAGTGTAGTTCAGAGTCAACAAGACACCGCACATCAATTTTGTAAAGCCAGCGAGATGCATGCTACACGAAATGTACCTGGCGGGCAGCGTGATGTGATTTTGTGTCGTTGCTCGGGTTCATTTCAGGAGCTATAATTTCACCAGGAGACATCTTGGCATGACTGTGATGGTCAGTAGGAGGATTGTGTGTCACATAAGTTGTTCTTTTAATTAACTACGTGTAGTGGTTGCGCTCACAGCGTGCATATTAAGCCACGATCAGGCTAATTGTGGAAGGCCCTACTGGGTTCGGAAAGTTAGCTTTTAATGAAGTAATTACGGAGCCCTGGCCCGGCTAGTTAGCAGGTGACGATATGGTATACTTCGGTAGCGAAAACGGCGACCTGGAGGGTATATTTGGGGCTGGCTTTAGAGGTATACTCGGGAAACAAAAATGGTGGCTTGGGGGGTAAGCCAGGGGCTGCTTTTAGAGATATACTTTAGTACTGTAAACGGTTGCTTGAAAGATATATTTGGGCTTAGGGGTTTAGAAGGGTATTTAGCGCTCTGGAAGCTTCTTCTGGCTAGTCTCTAGCATCAAGTAAAGTGGACTGGCCTGGAACTGTCTTCTTTTACGCTTCCGGACCTTCCACTATCTGGACTACCTTATGAGGCGATCCAGGTCGTGAAGCGTCATAGTTAGCTGTTCGCAAACTCGTGGACCGCCAGGTCTTTGTCATTATCACCAAATCTCTGCGCACTGGAGGTCAAACATCGATTGTAACTTAAGATAGCAGAATTCAAATCTAACATATTGCTTATGTGTAATTTACTAATTTGTACTTGCGCAAACGTCACACTTTACTAAATAAATAATTAATACACGAAAATTACGCATGCAAAAAAGCATTTGACTAGTAGTGCTCGGACTCGAGTGGGCGAAGATTATAGAACACAAATTGAAGTGAGCATCAGCTGGTGTTAAAAATATATTTAATGGCACCAAACGCGTATCGCATAATAATTGTTGATGAGGCTTCGCCGAAACATGACGCGTTTATAATAAAAATGTTTAACGTATGAGAAGAGTCCTTGTATAATTGCCGGGTAGTGCGCATATACCAGTAAAGTTACCTGTTTAGGGCGTTTAGTATTCATGACAGTTGAAAGATTTAGCACAAATTCAAAGAATACACAAAGAAAATAAAGTTGGTAAACAAGTATTTCTCGTTTACATGATATAAATTAACAAACAAGTAAATTTGGTAAAGAATTGATGATTGATTAGTAGTTGTCAAAATGTGAGTTAATTTAAACTGTTTAACAAGTAACCTCCATGCTGACCTTTAAAGACCGTAGAAAGCAAGCCATGATAGATCTGTGTTCATCAGGTGTTTTTTCCAAACAAAGCTCAACAGACGGCATTCGAAAGTTATCAAGAGCCCGTCAAAGGTAATGTGGAAAACATCAGGATTACTTGAGTAGAGGGAAGTGGATGGTTCTGGAACCTCCCCCCACCACTTGACCTTGAGTTCAAGGCAAGGCCACGTTCAAGCCCAAGGTCACATGCAAGGCGAGGCCACGTGCTAGCTCAAGGTCATGTTCGAAGCGAGGCCACGTTCGGAGCGAGGCCACGTTCAAGGTCAAACCCGCGTTCGAGGTTGAGGCTACTTTAAAAAAATTCAAGGTCAAGATCGCGTTTACGGCCAAGGGCATAGAAAGAGTTAAGTAGTGCTTAGAACAGACTGCGCTTAACATATTTATTTAAAAAATTAGGCATGAAGTAAACGCCTAGAATACTTCATGTCTAAATTATGACTCGACTAGAATTCGAACCTAGGTCTCCCTGTATATCCGCAATCTGCAGCCGAGGGTATCTTTACCTCTAGACCATCGAGTCGGATAGAATATTTGGTTACTCATCCAGAGTACCTTCGTAGAGTGAAAGATACACATAATTTAATAAAAAAAGTTATATTTAAGATGCACATACAAAGAGTAATTACAGTAGTGGCTACACTAAATGATTATAATACCAACAGATTAAGAAATACGTTACAGACATACACATTAGAGCGAATAAAATAGTGCTTAAAACAATAGTAGATATACAGCAGGAATTATCCGCGGGCGAGAGCAGCTTCTTCAAGACATCAGGTTTATTTTTTAGCAAAATCGTTTGCCAATTCGTATCTACCGCATATGAAGGGAAATGGTATTTTATCTTGAACGTTAAAACGTTATGTTCAGTAAAGTTGTTCACTTGTATTTTAAAAACGGAAATAGTTGTCAAGGAACTGGTATCCATTTTACGCCACGTCACGTTGTGAACTCCATCATTGTAGGCGAAAGAAGCTGAACTGCACCGCGGCGGTTGAAGGACGTAGAGAATCCCATCATGAACTGCAGCGAGAGCAACCAAAAATTGTATTGGTAGCATGTTCAACAAGTCGATGGCAACTAGTGAATGGTTTGGCGCCGCACTTTGCATCACTTATGACAACAGCAACCTTTTGTTTTGTCGGCCGCACCCGTTCCATTGTTGCCAGCCACATCTACTCCTGGGGAAAAATGCAACGCATCGAAAAGTTGATAAGTCAAGTCTTCGATGGTTTGTAATTGCTGGTAGACCTTGGCAATTTTGCAGTTGGGTGACCAACGGAGGTGTTCAGATAGGGGTTTGTCATTGCGCTCCCAACCAGAAATTTGAACTCCGCAGTAGAAACACTGTACGCAATTAATCGTGTCGCTGATGCAAAAGAAACAGGCACCTGCTAGCGATTCTGGAGTTTGACGTCGACTCCAATTGCCGAATGTTCGTAGCCGTTTGGAGTAGCTCCCAAATTCTGGATATCGAGGTTCTGAGCTCATGATGGCAACTAACTACGCACACGTTTGTGAAAGCTTTATATTCTACAATTCAAGGTCACAATCTCGAAACTTTAAAATAAAACCACAGAAATATTTCTAAATATATTTATTTATTTCCAAGTATAAGTTGTATATGTAACTTCCCCATCCTCCAGTAGGCCTAGGTACCGGTCCACTGGCTTGAAGATGTTGGTCTGCCACCACACAGCTGACGATCCGTCGAAGACTGCAGGCCACGTCCGTAAGGTGGTCGTCTCCGCTAGGGTCTCTCCTTGTAGGTTCAAGGCGTACTCCATTGTGACCACTGCCTGGAGAGACCGTTGAGAGGATGCTGGAGGGCAACTAGCCAAAAACCGGCGAAAATGACGGTAAAATTGTTCTGCATTCTTAAAGTTAGTTGCCATAGCTGCTTGATGATTATGGTAGGTGCTGGAGGATTATGATGACTGTTACAGAAAACAGGCAACTTAATATAGGAGCGTAGTCAAGGATGGGAACGTAGAAGGTCAAGGGTCTTACCTTGAGATTCACATATAAAGCGTAACGTTTTTCCACCACGGCTACCAGTCATCATGCCTGATATTGTTGTTGATGCGCTCTTTGAAGATGCTCCCACATTTTACAAGGAGTTTGAATACTTCATCACCTCCGAACCGAGACCTCCATCAGCTCGTCAACTCCAGGCTGCCGTAACAATAGACTATTCCATGAGTCTTGGAAGCGAGCGCCTATGGCAGTCGACCCTCCTGAGGACGCTACCCACCACATACGAGGGTGACCCATTCCTGTGGTGGCGGCGGCATGTAGAGGTCCCCATCCAGCGCTTTCTCGCTCGGCTAGCAGATGGGGATGTAGTGTATATTACTTATTGTTGGTTTAATTAAATATATGTATATAAAGGGGTCTGTGTTTTTATTGCACTCCTAGCGACGTCTATGATTATTGATATTTTATAAGTAGAAGCCCACGCTTTCAGTATTCATATCCAGTTCGACGCTTGAGCAATGCCTATCGATAAATTTGGCAAACATATGCATGCGAATTCCACGTCACATTCGCAGGTGTTTGTGGTTGAAGAGCTAAGCGAGCCTTTATATTATGAACGAGATTTACAACTAGTATCCATTGCCGTCAATGATGATAGATGGTACATCCTACCGCATGGTGACATCGAATATACTATTCCCTTCCGTGAAGCTGAAATAACAAACGTCTTACTTTATCCCGAAAATACCGAAATTTATATCAACAAGTTGGGGTCATATAACTTTCGCGAAATGATTGGGATGACATTAAAAAAGGGTGATATGCTAAAATTTTGGGCAGTCAAGCCAAATATGTTATATGTGGAATTTCAACTCAAGGTTCCCATAATTGTTGAGTCCAAAAAGGTAGTGCAGTAAACATGACTTCAAGGTTGCGTTTACGCTCACCTCCTACCACATATAACCTTGGAAATGTGAAAATAAAAGCGCGTAGAAGAGTCTGCAAGGGTAGTAGCATCCGATAGTCGTGCAGAAATGGAAGCCTTGTTGAAAGCTATCGAGGTAGTTCAGAGTAATAAAGCAAGAAAGCCGCAACCACTGTTCTGTCCAGAACTTCTGAATAGTAGGACGTACAAATTAAATGAATCAAGTTCTAAGTACGTGAGTGTAGGGTTTGATTGGAGTTCGCAATTTAACCCAAGTATTATAATACGGGGTGCCAAAAATGACTGGGTGCAGTTAAATGAATGGGAGTGGACAGCCCTGATTGCAAATCAAGGAGTGATTTCCAACTACTTCTATTCTCTCGACGGTGAGTGGCCAGCTCTGGAAATAGGAATAAAGAGGATTGTATTTGAAGCGATCCAGACAAGGAAAATAATCAAATTGGAGGAAGTGGGCTTGTCAGAGGTGCGTTTAGCGAGCGAAACTGTAGAAGAATTGTGGCGATTGCAGAAACTCGTGGAAGTGCGATTCGCACAATTAAAAGCGTTACACTTTGAGAGTTTCTATAAAGAGATAATGAAGGGTGTATGAAACCTTTGTGGAGACTGTTTAGTAAATGTATGGTCTGTAGTGGATCAGCTGGAGGAGAACTCTGAAAAGACTGCGTGTATGGTGGAAGTGCTAACGTTCGCGAGTTCTATGGTAAAGTGCGACATCGAAGTGGAAGCCCTGAGTCGTCAGTTGGCAGTGTAGTCATGTGGATGAATTATAGAGAGGCTGCTCGACCGGTTGCAAGAGACGTACCTAGTGCGGTTGAACAATTAGTGAGTTCGTTAAAGGATTTAGCTTTTGAAGCGTCGCACGAAGTCATATATGGATTAGGACGTTCCGGATTCAGTGACGAAGAGTTGTATAAAAAAGAAAAACAGTACAAAAATGGTGCAGCTGTCGGTCAACTATTTTTAGACGGAGCCATAAATGAAGGCCTCCTTGTAGATTTAATGGATAGTCTTGGCCTAAAATGGCATATGTGTGAAGTAAAAGCCTTTATAGAGAGGAAGGAAAATGAAGAAGAGCGTGCAGTTTGACGACTCGAAGAATAAGATTTATAATTTGCATACGTGGACGTATGCGTATCGAGAAGCTCGAAAAGGACGGTGGGAATATGCAGGTGTGGATAGGTTGCGGTTCCATCGGAGGATACTTACTATGGATGAAGTACTGCGAGACGTCTTGTGCGCCGAACATAGGCAGACAATTTATGTAGAACGCTTTTCCACTAGTACGTAGATGTTTAATCCATGTAGTTAAACTATATATATTGTAAACAAATAAAAAACAATAAAAATTAAAAAGGTTGTTTTATTCCATTATGTAGTGATTATAAATATGAATCACGTTAGATAAAGCGCAATAACAAATCGGTTTGGAATGATATAAACAAGCGGGTTGTGATGGGGTAAGGGCCGGTCTTTCTTCCACTTCGATGATTGGGATGGTAGTAAAGCGGCGTAGAAACGTTGCCTTTTCTCGACCTTTCACATATACTTCGGTGGCACCTTGCAGAAGACGTGCAAGATTGCAGGAAACATGTATGCTGGAGTAAATCCCTCATTCCAGTCGATGCAATGGTGATTAGTCATTACCCAGCGGGCTTGTTGTTGTAAATGAGGTGTTAAGGAATGGAGGGCGAAAGGGGGTTTAAAAATGTGGTGAGATACTGAGGTACCGTCGTAGGAGGCCAATTCTTTTGGGGTAAAGTGCTTATCGGACGTCTTAAAACCTTGAATATCGATAATGATCTTCATCGTATTAGGTATAGGGAGCATGGTCTAGTTACGCTAAAAGTCGAGGTGCAACTGAAGTGTTTTGCGAAATTACAGTTGTTTAACTGCTTTTGACAATGCGTTGTAAGTAAAAACCCGATCGTGAAGAACGAGACAATACGCAGTTGTGTTGGCTGGCACGTTAGCGGAAGTTTCAAATTCAACACGAAAAACGACAGCGTTTGCATGAAGGTAGTTCGATTACAACAATGGGCGCCTTGTCTGCAAAGTCATGGCGGGAGAAGAAGGGCTCATCGATTTTGCTATAATAAGATGATTGAAACTTGGAATACATGTCGTATAATGTTGCGTAATGATTGAGTGCATAATTGTTATGTAAATTGTCGTATGGGAATCGTTCGGTGTTCAGATAAACTCGGAAATTAGTAAGACCAATTTTATCGAAATTAGCATTGTCTTTAGCGATTAGCCCCGAACGACCTGATTGAAACCCTACGATGACATATCTGGGGGTTTGTAATTTTGTGCTTGTAGCGATAGCGTGAGAATGTTGAGTCACAGCATGAACACCGGGTATGATATGAAGCTGCCAGCTGCGAAATGCGACTTGAGTGTCAATATTTTTATCAATGTATTTGGTCAGGGCTAATTCTTGAGCAAGACCTGGAGTGATATGAGGAACCTTCCAATATAGTTTGTCAATCGTAACTTTAGCCGTCTCCCCTACGGTAGCACTGAATACGGCGTCGGCATCGGTATTGCTGCGAATTAATACGAGTTCTTGTCGGATGTTAAGTATTACTTTACCATAATCTTCGGCGAATCCTAACAGCATTCTCAACGGTATGCAGGCACTAAAGTTACCTTCCTGATCGGTAATGGGAGGATCGCCGCCGGCAAACCAACCTGCATTTTGAAGCTTTTTAACGTCAGCGGAACTGTAGGACACATATCCCTTAAGAGTAGACGTAATACCAGGTTTGGTGACAGAGTCGACAACGACGCCATTGATTTCGTATCGGATTTCGCTAAATAAGTGAGCCAAACCATTGTTAAGGAATTTAGCCGTTGTAACTTCACCGTTTTCCTTCCGCAACTTTCCCGCTAGGTACAGATAGCTCAGGCCGGGAAGAGTTGACATATCTTCGGGAATTGGAATTCGAATTTCATCGTTATAGTCAAAACGGTTTGTATACGGTTGATGTGTGTGCAATTGATTGCTAATGATAGAAGTGTCGACGAGGATTCGCTCTCCAATATTTAAAATACTCATTACACTATTGTAAAGCCTAAGGACCGCAAGAAGTCTCTGTTTGCTTTAGTTAGCTGCGTGGTGGACGAAGCCGTACTGATCTTACGAGGGTGTGGGCGACGATTCTTATAGGAAGTAAAGCAGGGGTGGTACGGAGTGGTGAATCGAAAACCCATTACAGTTTCTTTAAATGTAATGTTACCGTAACGGTCTCCTTACTAAAACTGACAGGATTATCCGATTGGTCTAGTATTTTAATAGTTAAGTTAGTGATCTGTTTCGTGCTGATCGGTAGATAGATGACAGGGTTAGGGGTTTCCACTATTTTGTACCCGGGTGGTACTATGGGGAAGAATTGGTGAATGATATGGCCGGGCTTACCATTTTTATATGAACCAACAGAGATGTTGCAATGAATAAGAATCGAGTTGATGTTCAAAATTTTCGTAACATGTTCAGCTGTGTGCCACCTATCTGCAGCATAAACTTTTTTCTCAAAGCCTAACATGTCCCGGATAGTATTGTCGCTTTGAAAGTCGATTGGAACGGTGGACTTTATTTCGGTTTTTAAGGTGCTGTTGTTTCCACGTAGCAGTACCTGTTTAACACCCGCATCAGAATCGAGTTGGTTATGTAAAAATTCAGCAATGTCGGTAATTTCATATGCTCCCTCCGGTATAATAATAGGAGGTTCTCCAACAAGATGAAATTCATTGTTGGGAGGTCTAACGTTTGGAATAGTATAGTAGGTTTCGAAACTTAACAATCCCAAGACGTATTCGCTACCATCGTCTAAGAAAATGGGAGGGTCAAAATTTGCAGTAAGAACAGATGAATCTCGAGGTAAGAGTGAATATACTGGACATGATGAAGCGCGGCACTTAAACTGACGACAAAAGCGGTTTCGCAAAGTTATATAAGAATTTGAGACACAAATGTCCGCATGTGTATGATGCGAGTTTTTGATATCTATTAGAGTTGTACATAATTGTGTTGTTGCTACCATCGCTGCGAAAGTAGTTTACTAATTCGGGAGGAGGTTGTAAGCGACCTATGCTATCGAAATACAGAATAAATCGATCAGCTTTAACGTAGGCTGTCCAATGTGTGCCAGGTCCAACATCATCGTCTAAGTTAGTAACACCACATTCTCGTTGACGAATTTTGTCGGGTAGAGCATCTCGCATAAATATCCCCCTAAAATGGGGAATTTCTAAGCGTTTAACGTACTGTGCAATATCGATGTTCGTCAACGCTCGGCGTGGTAGCTTCAACGGTAGTTTTTTGACCGATACGGTCGTAGATATAGTCCTTTTCCTCGAGCAATGGATTCCATAGCTTTGTTATGCCGTTCCTTTTCCTGGAGATCCTTTTTAGAAGCATTTGAGTCGCCAACCGCTTTAGCGACTGCTGCAGCACCGCCTCCGAGGGACCCCAATGCTCCTAATGCAGCAAGTATGGGTACAAGCGGCAATATACCTCCTCTCTTGGGAACAGGTACTACTCTAGGACGAATTCGGAGTTTCCTTCGCGATTTAAAAACGACCGCGCCTCCAATACGTTTACGCCTACTACACCTTGTACGCTTCCGTTTTCTAGATACCCCCGTACCAAATTTTTGCGCAATACCGACAATAGGTAGTGCACGCTTTCGTTTCCGGGAGACTCTCACACCAACAGTGGGTTGTGTACGCTTCCGTTTTCTAGATACTCCCGTACCAAATTTTTGTGCGGCAATAGGTAATGTACGCCTTCGTTTTCGGGGGACCGGCACACCAGCAGTGGGTAGTGTACGCTTCCGTTTTCTAGATATCCCCGTACCAAATTTTTGCGCTGCAATAGGTAGTGTACGTCTTCGTTTCCGGGGTGTTTCCATAACAGCAATGGGTTCTATACGCTTTCGTTTCCGGGAGACTCCCATGCCGAGTTTGGTTTTCCCTTTCATAATCCCTGTAACAGCAAGAGCTGCCGCTCTTTCTCCAAGAGTAGAGTCTTTTGCTTTAACGCGTTCCCAAGCTTTCTGTGCAAGAACTTTATCCGCCGCGTGACGCGTCGAAAGATTGCTAGATTGTGAGTATGCGATGTCGTGTTGCTTGCAAGCCTCGTCCAGAGGGTTTCTTCCTCGATCACCTCGAGAAAGCCGTTTGTTTAAACGAGTGCCAGGTCCGCAAAACTTGTAACCTGGTATATGTAATTCGAAGGGTAACTTGTCAATAAGGGTGTTCAACAAACCGCGACCTTTCCGTCTTACGATTCGACGACGACTACGAGTTTTACGTCTAGTATAACTCATCTTAAAGAAACGCTCGTCGAAGAGCGACTGACGATGTGAAGCTCAAAGGGGTAGATATATACTTAGCACAGCGCGGTTAGAAGCTAATTCGTTCCCGTCCGAAAACGATGAAGAACGTCAAACTTGTGAAACAAAAATGTTCGCTGCCGGTAGTAAATCATACAGTAAATTCCATGTCACAGAGGTTCAGACGACACGGCACTTTACTGGGTATAGGATGTAAAAGGGGTTTGATCATTGGTCCTTCCGGCTCTGGGAAAACCAATGCGATGATCAGTCTTTTGGTGCACCGCAATGGGGTGCGGTTTCACAACTTGTATTTGTATTCCAAAACCCTTGACCAACCTAAATACAAATTTCTGAAGATACTCCTGAAGTCACTAAAAGAAATCGGATTCTACGAATTCAGCGAGGGGTGTGAGGTTATCAAACCACACGAGGCGAAAGAAAATTCTGTTATTGTGTTTGATGATGTGGCATGCGACACTCAAAGCATAATTAGAGATTATTTTAGTTTCGGACGTCATCGAAATATAGATTGTTTTTACCTCTGTCAGACTTACTCATCAATCCCGAAACAACTGGTGCGAGATAATGCGAATATCATAATCGTATTCCGGCAAGACCACACCAATCTTAAACACATTTACGATGATCATGTAAACACAGACATGTCATTCGAAAAGTTTAAAAACTTATGTTCCCACTGTTGGATCAAAGATCACGGATTTTTAGTTATCGACAAAGAAAGCGAAATCAACGCCGGTCGTTATAGAAAAGGGTTCGACAGTTATTTCACTATATAGGCATGGACCACTGCTGTACAAATTATTACTCTACGAACAACGACAGTAATAGCAACATGGACAAACGGTTAGTAAGCGATCTTATTAAAGCTAGAAAGGCTGTCAGGCGGAAATATGAAACTTTAAAAGCAGATATCGCCGAATCGCAGACGGCTCTTGCGGAGCAATTTAAACCAATTTCCCAACCACTCACGGAATTGCTAACATCCATTAAGCAAGAAGGAGGTCAAACAATACAGCAAGAAGTAGGACCTATGCTGAGAACCATCAAACGACGAGTGTCCACACCATCTATCCTACCCCGTCCGAGAAATGGTAAAATTCCCGTACGAGCGTCAACCCCCGACATTGCCATTCCCGGACCGTCGACTTCAGCGTTGGTAACATCCACACCTAGATTTCTTGACAGAGAAGTATTGTATGAGAGTTTAGCAGATGAGGAGCAACAGATAGAAGTTCAAGAAGAAGAAGCGGCAATTGAAAGTTCAGTAGCAGAGGCTAGGGAAACCGTGCGACAAATGATGGAACCGGAAGTTCTAGGGGAATACCTGGAACAGTTCTCAGGGTTAGCTAGAAAATATATTGAGGGAATGATACGAGATACAGAGAGCAAGTACGATCTCCACTATGGAGTTCGATGGGACATAGACACTGATAAGTTTGCAATTGGGAATAAACAGCTTACTTTTGAGGGTCAGGACATGGTTATTACAGATCACGGAAATAGAATAGTATACAAAGGCACCCCCGGCTTTTACGAATTAATGTTCTTAAAGAAACCGATAACTTATACAACCAAAGACCGTGAAAATTACTATGACATAGTGAACCGATCCGCCGCAAATCGTAAGAACTACGATCCAACCCAAGGGATAAGCGGCAACGCCGGCGCAAAATATATGAAAGTAGTACGCCCCCTGGCTACATCCTCCGGCATTAGACAACCTACCAGAGCCGCATCGAGGGTGCAGCGTACCGGTAGGGGATTATTAACAGTAACCAATAAAAAAGTGGAATTTGTTCCTTGGAAAGATCCAAATTCATTAGTGGATCGTCTGCGCATATTACTAGCCTCTCAGGTAGCGGGGCACACCGGCCATTCCAACGAAATCGTAAGCATCACCCAAGCTCTACGAGATGCAAAAATAATTCACTAAGACGAGTACAAAAGCAGAGGACCTATTGAATTACGATCAGAAGGTGTTAGACGATAGAGTAATGCCCATAGACAAATTTGGACGCCACTACCATAGCGCGCGCTACGGTTCTCATCGCAAACATATCTTTATGAAAGTTCAAAATGTAAACCGACTCCATATAGAGGTACCACTGCTGCTAGTGGGGCGTGGTTATGATGAAAGCGGATATTCCAAAATTTTCGGTAATAATGAGTACATTTTTCCTTTAACGATCGGTGAGATCATAAGTGTTCAAGTCAACGGACCTTTGGTAGTATCACACATCAACGGCATCAAACACGACACGCTTGTCGGTAAGACATTGCGGCGAGGAGATAAACTGAAATTCGAATCCATAAACACTAAGTTATACGTACAACTGCTGCTTAAATGTCCCATAGCAGTCGATACAGCAACATTCGGCAATGAGTCCTAAGGAGGATCTAGTTGCAGAACTTCACAAACCAGCGCGAAGAAATTTCAAGAGACGACGGGTGATTCTCAAAGGATTGCATGATTCACTACAAGCGGATTTGGTGGAGATGCAACCATATGCACGAAGCAATAAAGGTTATCGATACATTTTAGCTGTTATTAATGCGTTTTCTAAATACTTGTGGGCTCTCCCGGTAAAACGGAAAACGGGAAAAGATGTAGCAGCAGCTATGCGAAAAGTTCTTGCTAATATGAAGGTATCTCCAAAAAACGTACAAACCGATTTGGGAAAAGAATTTTATAACAGCAATTTTCAAGCATTGATGCGACGTTACAAGATAAATCATTACAGCACGTATTCAACTATGAAAAGCAGCATCATAGAAAGATGTAACCGCACCCTTAAGAACATGATGTGGAAGCAGTTTAGTTTGCAAGGGTCCTACAAATGGTTGGACATTCTGCCCCAACTTTTAAGCAAATATAACACAACCAGGCATAGCACAACAGGTATGAAGCCGGCTGAAGTTAATCTTAAAAATGCCAAACGTCTGTTACACACCGTGTACAGCCACACAAAAACTGTAGATCCGACACCTCAAAAGTTTCATAAAGGAGATTCTGTACGCATTAGTAAATATCGCTCGATATTTAGCAAAGGCTACACACCCAGCTGGAGCAACGAAATATTCAAAATAGCCACAGTGCGACTTACAAATCCTACCACCTACAGACTCACCGATCAGGAAGGGCAAGAAATCAAAGGTGGATTTTACGAGCACGAATTACAGAAAACCAAACACTCTGACGTATACCTGGTAGAAAAGGTGTTGAAGAAGAAGGGTAATCAGCTTTACGTAAAGTGGTTGGGATTCGATAATCGTCACAATTCCTGGATATCCAAAAACAATGTTGTATAACTTATTATGATTCTATAGAACTCTTTCGATAAAACACTTTTTTGTTTTACTACCATTTATTTTCTTTAAATAGAAACTTTTTATGTTTTACAGTAATTTATTATTGTAAATGCTGAACATGAGTGACTACAGTGTTAAATAACAAATATATTTGGTAATGCGGACCCAAACAATCAGATTTTTTGTAAAATTTAACTTACTACCTCTATCATACAAGCTAGTGTTCTTAACCTATACTATAATTGCTATATAAGTAATAACGAATACTGTTCCGCGAACATATTGCTACATCATCGTTTCGGCAATGCGCAGCAAGTTGTCTAGACGACTGTAATCATCTATGTCACGGTGACCCCACGCTAAGGTTTTGGTAGTATTAGGAATAAGGAAGCGTTTATCATCTCGCGAAGAAAGCGCAACCTTATTCATTAATTCGGTGTACATAGTGTGTAAACGGGAACGAAACACATACATCTGACAAAATACAACTTCCCTCTTGTTTTCGACTACAGATTTATAAATTTCGGTGGTGAGGTGATTCCGAACAGCACTCTTTCTAACTCCCTTCGCCTTTTTGTCTTCTTTACCAACAGCGTTTACACAGTATGTTTTTGCACCGACCCCGTAATAGCTACACACAGCCACCCCCGCGTACTCATCCTTAAATTTGCCAACAACGGACTTGGTTCTCGAAATTCCGTGCAGACCATTCTTGTAATTTGATGTATCAAAGAGATCAAGGTGCTCTTGCATGTCGGCGTAAAAATTTTCAGTAAAAATTTCCAGGATGAATGAGTCCTTGTCCGAATAGAGTAGAGACACATTACGGCCGTATTTATGCTTCAAAAATTTGTAATAAAAATCGTACATTACCGTTTTCGAAAGATCTAAAACTGAGAAACCAACATAAATGGGTTTGTTATATAAAACCGATGTTCTGTTCATTTCCACTGCTATTAAATTTTCCCCAAACCGAATTCTATCTTTAAAGTTAGGTTTCGATATCAAAGCTTCTGCCCCCATTCTATTACCAATTTTCTCCCAATGACTAATTAACTTTACAAGAACCCTTTTGTCCACGTTTTCCATGGTTTTACCAAAGACGCTATTGTTAGCTAGTTTGAATGAATTTCGATGAAATTCATTGTCAGACTTGTTACGTAATTTTGTGTTTAAATCGATGTAGGATCTGAGCCAAGGAGATTGTCTAAACTTAAGTATTTTATGTGTTTTAACCAAAATCAAACCAGCCTCTAAGCATTGCCTCAAATTTCTGTAGTGAATAATATAATTGTGTTTGTCATACAAATTTGGAATTAATTTTGCATTTTTAAATTTTCCCTGTGGAGGCACCAATAGCTCGGGGCAAAAGGGAAAGTCATTGTGATCGTCATGTAAATTTTCGGGGTACCGCAAGTCAACTTCCAACACGTACCCAGTATCTGAGTCGTCCACAATTTTAAATACGTCAAAACTATCAATTTCGTCGTCAGTCAACCAAACAAAACCACCTTGCGGTAGAAACTGCCTCATACTATGAGCATACAAATTCGTGGCATCCAAATAAACAATAAAAGAAGTGGGTTTGAAAGCGTCATAGTTACCCGCAAATTTATTGTTGGCAATAGCCTTTCGCCCGACGCAAGTACTGACTCCTCCACGAATACCCTTTCTAAAAAAGTGAAACATATCCATATCCGTCAACAGCTCCAACTCAACCCCCGTATATTTTAACATGACGTCCCAACTTAAACCGGGGGCGGTGAAGTACTGCGCCGGATCTAAATTATATTGATTTAAATAAAAATTTCGAAAGTTTTCGAAAACGTCTGCCAATATAAACACGTCACATTTGAGGTAAACATCGGAATAGTCACCCAACGTTTGACATTCGAAAGTTTTCCAGACCTTAACGGCGCGTTCGTAATCGACCTTAGTAATATGCGTCTCGGTTAAATGATCATAAAACTGAGCGATTGTGGGCAACGCCGGCTCGTCTAATTTTGTAAATGAATCCAGATACGAATAGGGAAACACACCTTTCTGTCTCATCAGTTCGAATTTGATGTCATGTCCGAATTGCTTATGAATTTCAACACACTGATCATCTGATAATGTGGCGGCCAGCGATGCTAAAGAAGCACTTAAAAATCTGTAACTATCTAAAAATCGAATTTGCATATAAACGTTTTTTCGTTTTCCGTCAACAACGACTTCATCTACCCAAAGACGTTTACCAAATGAAATATATTTTTCCTTATTTTCCGGAATGACATCAAGCTCCTCGTTATTTTGAGCTAACTGTTTGACAAAAAGGTGGGAATCGTAATTTAAATTGTGAAAAAATACGGGAATAAAATTTGGAAGTTTATAATTCAGATTGCAATTGGAATGGGCAGTTCCTTGATATTCTCCGGTCAAATGGTCGTGATTGCGAACCTTTACGTCCCCCTCTCCAAAAGGACGATTGCAAATATGACATGAAGCAGCATCCTTAAAATTTTGAATTTCTTGCGGAACCAGAGGCTTGAGGGGTACAACATGCTTTAAACTGTTGGAATATAAGGCGCGAACGTCTCTGTCTAGACGCTCAACAAACACGTCCACAGCATCCTCGCCCCTATAAATTTCGAATTTGGATAGAGTATCATCAAAAGAACATTTCAAATAATACGCGAAAGAATACGGTTTGTGCTCGCACGTTTTGATCGTATATGGTCTTTCGCGATCCGGCTCCTGATCCCCACCATCGACAGGTGATAAAACGGTCTCGAAATCTGCGTAGCAAACATAGGGCAGTTTCAATTGCTTATGATAATTATCAAATTTAAGAATGTTCTGGGGCCTCACCTCCCCACGCTTATCCGTGATCGGCTCTGTCGTAGGCAACTTTGTGCACACATGATTACAGTCAAAAAGCTTATGGTTCTCCAGATGGGCATCGGTGCGAAAGTAATTTAGACAACCATTACAAAAATGTTTTGCATTTTCCCTAGCCGTTATTTGCCGCGAAACTAACCTAGACAAATTGGTGATCCAACAGTAGTGGTTATTACCTTCGCCATCTGTTAGAAGCAGCAAATTTATATGTCCGTTTTTTATATGTGGCGAATAGTACAGAGGTCCCACAACTTCATATATGGTAATATCGTTTTGAAAAGTCTTTTCCAACGCGTATACATTTATAGAAAGTTGAGGGTTATTTTTTTCAAATTTAGAAATATCGCGCAATCTAACAGGGAATTCAATGTCCTTAAAATTTAAAAACTCTCTGCAATCTGGATACGAACTCGTTCGATTAGACAGTCCATCCGGTTCGCAGATGGCCGAGGTTACCGCCCACCCGAAACAACGCTCGTCATCGACGTTTTGGACGTTCACGATCGCTTTCTTGGACTGAATCTGCTTCGGGAGCGGGATATACGAAGACGCCCGAAACGGATTGAATTTATTTATATTTAATTCTAGGTACAGCAACTGCTTCAAAATCCACCCTGTAAACATTTTGCGGTTAGTAACATTAACAAGAATTACAGTTGTCATACACACCTGAATCGCGTTCCTCAAATTCGGACACCTTCTGGTCCAATATCCCCGTTAAATTATCATATAATTCGTTCAAGTCTGTACCGCGAGTAACCACCTCGTTGGTCGTATTAAAACTTTTGACGCGTTGTACATCTTGAGTCTCCAAAATAAAATACCCGAAAAGTTCGAAATTGAATTTTATACTGTTTAATTTGGTCAGTTGCCCTTCTATAAGACCTATAATTTTGTCTTTCAGTTCGGTCATATATTCTACAACACTTATATGATAATTTTCCGTGGACACCCTGTAGCTGGCAACACGGGACTTGAAGGCGGTTGGAAGGGCCACCACTCCTTTCCCCAGATAGACGACATCACACCGCCTCGTGTGACGATTGCTCCTCAGGTGTCCAACGAAACAAGTCCGAGGAACATTTTCATCACACACGTCGCAGTATTGCGTCCTGGGGAGCTGTTCTGTTAAACCAAACGTTAGAAAACATGAAACACTACAATAGAGACACACTCACCACCGCTGGAGTCATTAAGTCTTGGGCGTTTACTCGCCGACGGTCCCTCACCAGCTGCTACCGAAGCCTCCATAGCGTCACCTTTAGGAAACGCACAATTGATATAATCAGCAGCAATCAACACGTTTCCACTTACCACTCGTTGATGGGTGGCCAACCTCGTGGCGACAGCTATCTCTTCGATGGCGAAACAAATTGTCAGCTCTGGTGAAGGACTTTCCACAAGCAGTGCACCTGAACATAATGGCAAATTAGTCTCGCGCAATCGGTTAATATACTAATTGCGCGATTAGCTACTCAGCTCGAGGCTTACTATTCACAAACGAAATGAACACCTTTATTTACAAACACTGATTAACAAATTAAACCTCGAACGGAATACCCAGGTGTCACCACGGGGAGGATTCGCTTTGGACACCCTGGAGAGGATAGGGGGAGGTTATTTGTGTTAGGGGTGTATGATATGTTAAACGATTATCTACTCGTTACTTAGCCTTTTTATCGAGCTCCTGACGTCTTCCACGAATCGCACCCTCCACAGCTAACAGATCTTGGATTAGCTCTAGCCTTGCTAACGCAGCATTCTTAAAGATGTCCATGTTAGTTGCGCTGTGGCCGTGGCGGATCTTAGGTAAAGCAGCTATGCTTTTTAGGTACTCATCGTGCATCGTCGCTTCTAGGCTGGCGGCTCGAATTTCTAGGGAGCTAATAACAATATTATAAGCTATTAAACTGGGAAAAGCACGTTCTGAACACCTTCAATGTTAAATAACATATATGGATAAAAAAATAATATCTAATATCTAATATCTAATATCTAATATACCTTATGTAATGCTCACCGCTGCGAAGATCGGCTGCTTTAGCATCTATTGCATTGCGATTAGACACGTATTCACGTTCGGCACGCTGGGATGGCGAAATGTCATCCATGTCTTTCTCCTGCGGGGTAGACGTAATCGACACCACAGTGTCGACTACGTTACTCCCAGTGGCTACAACAGCTACACCACCCGAAACCGGAGACTGCACAATTACAGACGGTGCTGCGGTCGCATTTTCCGAAGGTTGGATTGCTGGCTGCTTCGAAATTCGACTGGTCGGTCGACTTGAGCCGGAGTCGATTTCCAAACCATCTACAAGGGCTCTAAACTCTTGCGCCGCACCGTCGCCGGAAGCCACCTTTTCCAATTGAATGTCATCAAAATCGAACGTTTCCATAAACATTTCCGTTTGCGATAAATGAGGAGGAGGAGACTCATGTAACATATTTTGGATTTTTGCCACAGGAACATCAGTCTCCTCATTCATACACTTGACATACTTCGCCAAATTGAATTTTGCCGAACTTTTCCTTTTCTGACCTTTCTTTAAAGCTGATTTTAAAATTTTGCTCGAACCTTGGCTACTTTGAGAAATGGTTTCGTAATTAGGTGCAATTAATACGTCACTTAAAACCTTTATGGTGGCTTGCGGCGACGCCTGTACGGAACCGCTTGGTTTCGTGCAGGCGCAAAGTTTAACTGTACCCGTTTTTTTCAAACTGAGCCTATTAAATTTTGAAAAAATTTTCGGTAAAACCGAACCCTCGCAAAACTGACAAACAGCGCTGTTGCTAGCCATTGCAAACACAAGAGAATGGCTGCTCCCACCTTAGCTAGGTGTATATATAGTAAACTTGGTGGGGCGGAAGGACGACTTTCGCACGCAAACCAGTTGAGGTCGTTGCAACCTACACTTTTCTTGAAACTTAGCTTACACAAAGGAAGTTAGCCTTGAAATACCTTTACGTTTGCTGTATGTCTAAATTTTTGCAGACTGCGCGTGCAAAGGCAACAAAAAGTATTTTTCAAACACAGTTTCCAAGTTAATACAGACGAGAGTGATATTATATTTTACAGTAACATTCATTAAAATGTGATACATTTAATTGGCTTAATATCTATCAACCTATTAATTTCCTACTGGTTATGAGAATAGAAAAACGTACACGGCCTATATTTTTTGCAGTTGTTCTATCAACAAAGACGTATTTATTATTTCAGATGTGGTAAATCACGTTTAAGTAATATTTAAGTTTATTTAGATTTTAATTGATAACCAATCTATGGGAAATTGTAACAATTTGTTTTTTAATACTTGCTTATAAAGAGCTCTGAGTAATTATTTTTCGTTCGAGACGTTTATTTAGATTTTAATCGACAACCAATCTATGGGAAATTGTAACAATTTGTTTTTTAATACTTGCTTATAAAGAGCTCTGAGTAATTATTTTTCGTTCGAGACGTTTATTTAGATTTTAATCGACAACCAATCTATGGGAAATTGTAACAATTTGTTTTTTAATACTTGCTTATAAAGAGCTCTAAGTAATTATTTTTCGTTCGAGACGTTTATTTAGATTTTAATTGACAACCAATCTATGGGAAATTGTAACAATTTGTTTTTTAATACTTGCTTATAAAGAGCTCTGAGTAATTATTTTTCGTTCGAGACGTTTATTTAGATTTTAATTGATAACCAATCTATGGGAAATTGCAACAATTTGTTTTTTAATACTTGCTTATAAAGACTTAATTAAATTTACAGAGCGCTGAGTAATTTATTTTTCATTCGAGACTGCTACAACTTTCACCGGTTTGCTGCGTATTTTTAGACTGATAAACAAACTGTTGTTTATAATTAAAAATGATCATTCGAATACTTCGCTCTATTTCTAGATGTCGGTTTATTCATATATTGTTATTTAACAAACATATTTAACTTGAACAAAGCTTTTTAAACTGATATAAATTAACAGTCTGTTTAGTTTCGTTCGCCATTTTATTATATAATTTGAGTCCATTATAGAATAAGTTTTTGAGAACATGATTTTGCTGTTAAGGGCGATCTAAAGTCATTTACAAATCTAGTCTTATAATTATGAATGTCCTTATTGTATACTATAAATTCAGTCATATAACTAGACAGTTTATTATTAATAATTTTAATAATTAAAACTAGCGTATTAATTAAATCCTTTGCTTAATGCTTAATTTGGAACTTATTCGACCAAACAAACCTATCTTTTTCACAGCTTTAATTACAATACACTCAATATGTTGTTTAAATTTCAATCTATTATCAATTATAACTCCTACATATTAGTAATAAATTCTATATATCTACCTTTACATTCGCTGACACAATGCACTGGTGATTCAATTTAAAATGTATGTATGTATTTATACGTGCAGTTTGCGTTTAAAATTCATACACGATACTGGGTTCAGAGAAACTGCTTAAAATGCAGACGTTACGCGTGCGTTTCAGTGTCAGTCAATTAAAAAATATGGTCATTAGTATTCACTTGCACTAAGGAACGTGCAAAACGTTAAATGCGACGCTTTATATTCAAGGAAATGCGTGCATGTAGGACGATCGCTTACATTTTAAACAGTGCATCTAATTTTGTGCCAGCATTTGTCATTCTTTCGGAAAACCAAATAAAATTGCCATTTTTAGACAAATCAGCGGTGTCTTGAAATTATTGAAGCATCTCAAAATTATCAACAAATTAGGTTGCTGTTTATTAGTTTGCATCTATCAGATCTAGCGACAACCATGTCACTTATTGCATCTGATCAGCTTCCGGCATACCACCACTTCACAATTTGCACTGATTTTTAAAAAATTATAATTCT
Source organism: Agriotes lineatus (assembly GCA_940337035.1). Taxonomy (NCBI): domain Eukaryota; kingdom Metazoa; phylum Arthropoda; class Insecta; order Coleoptera; family Elateridae; genus Agriotes; species Agriotes lineatus. The sequence goes on along the minus strand of OW679201.1, from coordinate 47,393,544 downwards.
AGTTTATTTCAATATTAGGTTTTCTGACGTATAATGGCAAATGCCTGTTGTTGATCCTAATAATCAATCCCATTTTTTGGTTTTCTAATACTGTAGCAAACGTAAACAGATGGATATTTCATAATTATGCATACATCTTTGTTTTTTAATACTTGCTTATAAAGAGCTCTGAGTAATTATTTTTCGTTCGAGACGTTTATTTAGATCTTAATTGACAACCAATCTATGGGAAATTGTAACAATTTGTTTTTTTAATACTTGCTTATAAAGACCTCTGAGTAATTATTTTTCGTTCGAGACGTTTATTTAGATTTTAATTGACAACCAATCTATGGGAAATTGCAACAATTTGTTTTTTAATACTTGCTTATAAAAACATAATTAAATTTACAGAGCTCTGAGTAATTATTTTTCATTCGAGACTGCTACAACTTTCACCGGTTTGCTGCGTATTTTTAGACTGATAAACAAACTGTTGTTTATAATTAAAAATGATCATTCGAATACTTCGCTCTATTTCTAGATGTCGGTTTATTCATATATTGTTATTTAACACACAGATTTAACTTGAAAAAATTATAATTCTAGTTTATTTCATTATTAGGTTTTCTGACGTAAAATGGCAAATGCCTGTTGTTGATCCTAATAATCAATCCCATTTTTTTTTGGTTTTCTAATACTGTAGCAAACGTAAACAGATGGATATTTTATAATTATGCATACATTCCTAATAACTGCCAAATGTATTACTATTTAGTATCAAACGGTTCGTTTTTTAACGAGGAATATGAGGGTGCCGCAAAAAAAATTCTATTATTTAAAATAACTGAGATAAACGCAAAATTAGAATCTGCAGCATAATTTGTCAACCCTTTCCTCCAAGTCGAGAGGTAGCTAGGAGAGCTTTGTATATAAACGTGTCGCCGCTGCATGACAAAATCACAGTTTCCTCAGCTGGAAAAATCTGCTCCATTGGTAAGATATGTTGTGTATATATATATGTTTTATTTTATATGTCCATGTCTTTGAACAATGTAAGAGGAAAATTTCTAATGTTTTTAAGCAAAATCTTAAAATGCTTGTATCATCATTATTAAGATATTTGATTGGATTTTTTTTGCATTGTACTGTTACTTCCCTATTCTAAATTCTAAAATATTTTTCAGATTAAACAGAATGGGTAAGACGCTTATTTTTTTTGTATTCTAAACAGTATACATATAAGAAATTTACAGAACAATTCCTTGATTCCATAATTCTTGGTGCTGCCATGTCAGCGTTCGGTAATATTGTGTTAATTTTTAATAGTTGATGTAATAACTTTTTATAATTTTAGAACTACAATTGGTGCAGCATGTTTCGGACAAATATGATACTGTAAGAAAATATATATATATAAATCTGGTTCACAATAAATTTCTTTTTAGCAAGACATAGTGCTGATGAAGAACTCAACCTACATCCCGGAAGCCACCCTGCTAGAGGTGGGGTGGTTTCTGGGATGTAGGTATAAGGTCTACAGGGACCTCGAATTACCAGACATGCTGTGGGTGATCTACGTAAATATAACTTGATTTGCTTCTTTGAAGAAGCTAAGTGTTCTTTTTACAGCAAATGTGAGGCCACCCACAGCGTTCTAGGTTAGGTTAGTTAGTAAGTTAGTTTTGTAATGTATATAATAAATGTTTTAAATCTTTTAATTTTTTTATTACATCGTTATAACTACATGATAAACACTTATTGTTCCAACGTTTGCTGTTGTTGGGCGTATTGTTTGAACGCAATATCATATCTTATGACGTCCAAAGCATACTTTAGCATTTCATGCATGCAGTGTACATTTTCCGATTGTCTGGCGGGTAACGCATTCTCAATGCTTCTTTTAAAGTCGCCAGGTAAATTCCAAACACTTTCGATTACACTACTGTAAAATTGTTCAAACATCTGACTCTTCAATAGTTCAGCTTTAAAATTCAGCAGCGGTAGCAACTCCCACAATTCTGCTACTGATTGCATACCGAGATACACTTGGATCGCTTAAGTTCCTGCAGCACAATCACTTTCTTATTTCCGATTTTTTGGAAATATATTCGTTTGCCTGAACTTATATCCACCGGTTTTAAATCTCCATCTTCATAGTTAAAATGTCTGTTTATCACATCTTCATTTTTAAGAAAGACTTGCCACTCTCCTTCGTCTAGCAGTATAAAATTGTTGTTAATCCCACTAATTAGCACTCCCGGCACAAACGATCCAAAACAGGTCAAACCCAAACTCACAGATTTATTTCTTGACTTATTCAACGGATAACTTGTTGCGTTTAACAATACTGGATATAACAGTTTCACTTTTTTCTTTAATACTCGCCCCTTCACAGTTTCACCAACCTTTTGTACCTCATCCATTGTTTTTGCTAGTACAGCACACGATATACTACTGAACACAAAACTACACCTCATGTTATACCCAGTCTTCAAGGTTACTGTTGATGACCTCGCTTCGAACGTGGCCTCGCTTCGAACGTGACCTTGGGCTTGCACGTGGTCCCTCCTTGCATGTGACCTTGGGCTTCAACGTGGCCTTGCCTTAAACTCAAGGTCAAGTGGTGGGGGAGGTTCCAGAACCATCCACTTCCCTCTACTTTCCAGGAAAATGTCACAGTACAAAGCATATAAATAATTATCACAATGATTTTCAAAAATCAGAATCGCATGGTTACTCTAATTAATCAATTCCATAGAATGAAATACGTACAGTTTTACAATACAGTACGGCAATACTACAAATTGCGCATATTAAAAGGGCTGCCTAGCAGGCCACTTGGACAGCAGATGTTCCTGGGGCTCAGTCTTGGAGGAAACATAAACGCGGTTCCAAGCGTTTGGCCAATAAACTCGTGCAGCCGTAGCTGGTGTTTTCAGCGCGATCTGCACCGTGACGGCGAGGCTGGAATGCCAAACCAGGAGGGTGCTCTGGTGCTCTAAGTAGGCGCCGGCAACAAGGGGGAAGCGGCCCCGCAAGGTCCAACGTCGGCTCGCAAACGTCTGCAGCGGTCGCCGTAGACGCGGAGAACAACCGAACGTCGCGGCTGCTTCGGAGCGGCGTTTTGGCCCAAAATTTACTTGGCTCTACCGATCGAAACCGGTGTTTAATGCCTGACACTACTTGCCCAGATACAATCCGGGTCACATGGTATAACTCGTGGTTGCAATAATAATCCGCACAAGGCGTAGGAATAAACTTCCTTCTCGTGAGCTCGAGGCATCAAAGACACGAAAACGTGAAGGCTTGCATTTCACCAATACACAAAACTAATCATAGCCTTAATAAACATTCCCAAAAGCTCTTCCCGAAAATACTAAACCACCATGCCTGCTTGAAGGCTGCAAGCGGAAAAGAATGCGCTCGAAGACCACATTCTGGGCCTAAAGATAAAAGCTCATCGAGGTTATCGTGGACAGCACGATCCAAGTCGCGCGGCGCGCGTGAAATATTATTCGAATTCTAATTTGAAAGGCGGCGTAATTTTCAGGTCTGGGAGCAAAACGCGGTTTCTACGGTACCAAAATCGTGAGAGAAATAATGAATTACTCCCTAGTGAGGAGAAATGTCCCTCACAATTATGTCAAATTCGAGGTTTTTATTGAAATTATATCTAAAAACTATGTTGTTAACGCCATCTGTTAAAGGCTACTTGTAACCAGCTATAATGGCAATTACTCAGTTCGTACAAAGAATAAAGGTAGTCTGTGCTAAAAACATACTTCGCCAAATTGAATTTTCCAGGACTTTTTTTTTTTCAGACTTTTCTTTAAAGCTGATTTTAAAATTTTGCTAGAACCTTGACTACTACTTTGAGAAATGGTTTCGAAAGCAGGTGCAACGAGTACGTCACTTAAACCTTTATGGTGGCTTGCGGCGACGTCTGTACGGAACCACTTGGTTCCGTGCAGGCGCAAAGTTTAACTGCACCCGTTTTTTTCAAACTGAGCCTATTAAATTTTGAAAATTTTTTCGGTAAAACCGCACCCTGGCAACACTGACAAACGCTGTTGCTGGCCATGGCAATAACAAGAGAATGGTTGCCCCCCACCTCAGCCAGGTGTATTTATACTACATGCAAAGGACGGCTTTAGCACGCAAACCAGTTGAAATTGAGTTCGTTGCAATCTACATTTTCTTACCTCGGCTCACACAAAGGAAGTTAGCCTTGAAATATCTTTAGGTTCGTTGCCTACATTTTTACAGACGGCAATTCAAGTTAACATTGAAACACATTTTTCCAGACAGTTTGCGTAGATAATATAAAGTACGAAACTACTACACCAGCTATTTGTTGTTCTAACATGTTGAAATGTTTAAAAATATTTCACACATACATTTGACAAATGGTGTTCTAATATAGACTTATACATCTAATATTTTTTAAACCGTTTAATAATAATCCAATTTAATGCTACTGTTGCAAATACTTATTTCCTATTAATTACTAGCGCTTATTAAAAATACTGCAGCGTTGGTCGTGTGATAGGTGAATTTGTATTCACCGTTTAATAATAATCAAATTTTATGCTACTGTTGCAAATATTTATATCCTATTAATTACTAGCACTTATTAAAAATACTGCAGCGTTGGTCGTGTGATAGATGAATCTGTAATCACATTAATAAAACGCGAGGTTTCAAACATGAAAAAACAAAATTTTATTTATCAAAAATCATGCAAATCAAATCTATTTAAAATTGGCAGTTTAAAATGCATACTGTATATAAGAAACTTTCACTGCTAATATCTAGCTTCGTTGCAATCTACATTTTTTTTCTTACCCCGGCTCACACAAAGGAAGTTAGCCTTGAAATATCTTCAGGTTCGTTGCATGTCTCTATTTTTGCAGACAGCAATTCAAGTTAACACATTTTTCCAGACAGTTTAAAACACAGTTTACACAAATAAAGCGCTTATTTGATTGGCAATATGGAAAAAAGTTATTTGTTTAACACAGTTTGCTTAGATAATATAAAGTCATGTTGAAATGTTTAAAAATATTTCACACATACATTTGACAAGTGGTGTTCTAATATAGACTTATACATCTAATATTTTTAAACCGTTTAATAATAATCACATTTTATGCTACTGTTGCAAATATTTATATCCTATTAATATGTAATATGTAATACAAAAGCAATGTGCAATTGCTTGTTGGTTACCGAACCTTTTAATCAACAGTAATATCCCAAGTGCATTAAAATAGTCGATTAAATTTTGACGTTTTCTGTCAGAATGTTTTGCTAAGAAATTTGTCCAGTACATTTGCCGCTTAACAAGAATCTCGAGTGCGCAGCACGAGGGATTTTGAAGCGGAAAATGTACTGGACAAATTTCTTAGCAAAACATTCTGACAGAAAATCGCCAAAATTTATTCAGGCTAATTTACATGCATGCAGGATGGTCGGAGTGATTATTTCCTGAATAAATAGATAACATTCAGTTGGTGAAGCACCTTTAATAATCACGTTAAAATTATGCACAAGCGATTAAATTTTGACATAAATTTAACCGCGGTTAGATTTTTACGTTTGAATTTTAGTCATTATTAAACTGACAAAAACCATGGCGATTACGCATTATTATGGATATGAATGAAATAATCAATAACATCTGCCGTTAACCACGTTCGAACAATTATTCAGAAGCGATTCACTTCACTTTTGCCGATTTTTAATTCAGCTCGGATTGAAAAATCAATATTTATATATATATCTGTCACGAGCAACCTTTCAATTGACTTTTAAAAACTCGGCCACGGTTCACTTTAACCTGTATGTAGAAAAGTGCAAGTTGCGGACCATGCTAATATGACCTTTTCAAAAAAACGAGCGTGAATTCCTGCACGTAAGCACAAAACCTAAAAAACGTAGATGTCTACTGTCTCGTGTCTATTACTAACGTCAATGCAATAATAGGATTTACTCTTTTTATATATTTACTAATTCAAAGAAATATATTAATCCGAGACGACTGCTTTCATTTTTACTGCAAATTTTAAATTTAAAGATGTGGAAGAAAAACTACACTAATTTTGATATGAAGGAACTTATTTTCTATAATTATGCATGCATTAGGAATTATCAAACAGGTGCTGCTCCACATATTTTCGTCTTCTAATACTGTGGCAAATGGCTACAGCAGATCTAGCTAAATTTACGTACTTGAACAACTAATGCTACTTTTCCGTCATACAATGCATTGCTATTCATCTATTGCTAGAAAACCTAGGGGTTCAAAAACGTGTTGTTCCAAATACAAAAAACCACTTTTATTGGTAATACATGCACATAATTAAAAATTAACTGATGCATTATTAGAACAACCAAATAACTATAACTATCTATTTTCATCTAAAAACTAGGTTGTGCGGTATTAAAATGTTCCTTTTTTAGCCTAGAATTTAACGGCGTTAGAATTAGATTTCTAATTTTTATAACAGATTAGATGGACGTAGAATTAGGTTCTGAGAGTAAATTTCCAATCCCTTTCTCTAAAAACCTGACGCGCTCCGGGGGGATTGGATATATAACCAACACGCTTGTGGATGCAAAATCACAGTCTGCTTCAATCGAAGAATCTACTGCACTGGTAAGATATTGTTGTAAATATATGTTTTTATCTTATATGTCCATATCTGTACTTTGAAAATGTCTTTGTAAATATATGTTTTTATCTTATATGTCCATATCTGTACTTTGAAAATGCGTTTGGACTCAATAAAAGAAAAATTTCTCAAAAAACAACGGCAAAATGTCGCACACGAAAGTTATTTTTTCTAATACTTTTCTAATGCAATCTTAAAATGCTCATATCTCCGTTGTTTATTGAGATATTTCTTCGCCGTTTTATGCATTGGGTTCCTACCGTCAAGTACTACATTTTAAACATTTCTAACATTTTTCTAATGGGGTCTTAAAATGCTTGTATCTTCTATATTTATTAAGATATTTAAATGCAGTTTTTTGCATTGTATTGCTACTGTCATATACTACGATTTAAAAAATTTTTTTTTTTCAAATCTTAAAAACGTTCATATCTCCGGTGTTTATTAAGATATTTCGTCGGGATTTTTTGCATTATGTTGCTACATTTTAAACATTTCTAACATTTTTCTAATGGTGTCTTAAAATGCTTGTATCTTCTATATTTATTAAGATATTTAGATGCGGTTTTTTCCATTGTGTTGCTACTGTCATATACTACATTTTAAAATTTAAACGCTCATATCTCCGACGTTTATTAATCTGAAAAATGTTTCAGATTAAACCAGACGAGAATTTGCTGTGGGTGGTTTATGTAAGTAAAACTTGATTAGCTCCTTTGAGAAATTACATGTATTTCTACAGCTATAGTGAGGCTGCCCACACCATCCCACCACAGTCCCACATCCCACATCATCGTTGCATTACAGGTATGTTACCAGTTGTAAATATAACCTCTCTAATCTGATTTTTTTTACATAGTATGCGATTCGTGTGGTTTTTCCATACAAACCACATCTACTTCGCCCCAAACGAGGAGGTAGTAAATCTCACCCATGAGTTGGTGTGGGACCCTCTTACTACCTACCGCTGGATTCCAGAGCTACCCCACCCCTTGATTGACCGACTCCGCAATCGAGTCAACCCAACCGACAATTGCGTCTTCTTCCATTACGCGGAGGAGCACGTATGGTTGTCGGATGGTGAAGACATTGGAACATTCAACATCCCAGAACTGGATGACATCACGTCTAGGGTGTTGAATAAGTATGTGGACTCGGTCAACATAGACCAGCCTGATGAAAACATGCCGTCGGACAGGTCGTCCACACCGTCGAGTCTGGGATCGGATGGGCTGTCCATACCTGATGACGTCAGTCTGATATGGAGTTCTAACGATCCAAGGATTAACGGTATGGATCACGTATCTGACGCCATGTCGCCATCTTCCGTTGGAGATAGCATTTTCGACGTCTCCACCGAGGGTTGGTCTGGGGAAGAAGGAGACGGCGGTGGCGAAGGTATGGAAGATGGTGACAGTGGTGGTGAATCGGACTATTGGAGAGATGTGGAAGAGTAGTTTTAAGTTGTTAGGTTAGGTTAGTTTCTAAGTTAGTCAGTAAGTTATTTGTATAATAAATCTTTTAACTCTTTTAATTTTTTTATTACATCGCTATAAGTACATGATAAACACTTCTTGCTGTTGTGCGTATTTTTTGAATGCAATATCATATGTAATGATGTCCGAAGCAAACTTTAGCATTTCATGCATGCAGTATACATTTTCCGATTTTATTGGCGGTAACGCATCCTCGATACTCCTTTTAAAGTCGCCGGGTAAATTCCAAACACCTTCGATTACACTGCTGTAAAATTGTTCAAACATCTGACTTTTTACTAGTTCAGCTTTAGATTGCAGCAACGACAACAAATCCCACAATTCTGCTACAGACTTGTTTCCGAGATAAACTTGGGATCGCTTACGTTCCTGCAGCACTATCACTTTTTTGTTTCCGATTTTTTGGAAATATATTCTTTTGCCAGGACTTATATCCATCGGTTTCGGCTCTCCATCTTCATAGTTAAAGTGCCTATTTATCACATCTTTATTTGCAACAAAGAGCTGCCACTCTCCTTCGTCTAACAGTATAAAATCTTTGTTAATCCCACTAATTACCACTGCCGGCACAAACGATCCATAACAGGTCAAGCCCAAACTCACAGTTTTATTTCTTGACTTATTCAGCGGATAAGTTGTTGCGTTTAACAATACTGGATATGCCAGTTTCACGTTTTTGTTTGTCACTCGCTGCTTCACAGTTTCACCAACCTGTTGTACTTGCTCCATTGTTTTTGCTGGTACAGCACACGATACACTACTGAACACAAACTACATCTCCTGTTATATTCATTCTTCAAGGTTACTGTCGGTGGGCCTCGCTCCGAACGTGGCCTCGCTTCGAACATGACCTTGGGCTTGCATGTGGCCTCGCCTTGCATGTGACCTTGGGCTTGAACGTGGCCTTGCCTTGAACTTAAGGTCAAGTGGTGGGGGGAGGTTCCAGAACCATCTACTTCCCTCTACTGTTTTTTTCGCACACTCTCTAATTTTGTTGATATAGTTCCGTAAAATGTGATTTTTGCATTCAATTGTTTGGATGACTGTTGTTGGACCATAAGGCATGCATTCCAATAATTTTCTATAAACGCTGCTGTCACCATCTCCTATCAATTTTACAAATATAATACCGTACAGAGCTACTGAGTTCTGGAATCCTTCAACGATTATGGCAGCTTCCATTGCAGTAGAAGTTCCGGTCCAGTTTCTGTAACATTCACGGTCAGGACACTTATTATTTTTGTAGAGGTCCTTGCGTGCACTAACTATACAAAATTTATTTTTCCACCGCCATGTACAGCAGTTTTTTTGTACGAACACCGATTATGCATGCCACACCCGATAAGGCACTGTAATTGGTGCGATACGATCTTTTACACCAGGCTCCGTCGGCCACTATTGCAATATTGGCGTACCTTTCAGCATCAACTTCTCCAAAATCTGTAGCAATTTGTTTTTCTTGTTCAGCAGCTTTTCTTATTGCTTGAATCGCTGCTTGGTTATAAATATCAGATATCTGATTATGATACACTCCATAAGTAGCACTTGATGGGGCCGGGATATCTAATGCTGCTGAAAATTGATTTGATTGTGAATATGCTGCACCTATAGATACAGTGGCGGAAACTGCAGATAAATTAATGTTCATACGGTGAGATGTCGGATTTTCGGTTGAAATGGTTTCTGTTTTCTTACACATTGCCCATTTTATGGTAAATATGGACATAAACAGGTAGCGGAGGGTGTACTCGTCACGATCCCAGTGACGATAGACATACTTCAGGGAAGCGACCCCTGCCTACGCGAGCCTTGATTCTCTCTTAACTCCCTTCACCGAGGGAAAATCATGTCCTAAACCACATACCTACCGATTCTTATATTTATCCCTACCTATATCCTATATCCTAAGAGGAAGGCAATGGAAAACCACCTCTTTTTAAACTTTCCATGAACACATTATATGTCTCTATACGTATATGAATGCTGGACTTTGAATACGCCTCGGATGATATGTCCAGCGATCCGATTGACAATCGGCGCCGATCCGCGTCCAGGGTGGACGGTGTGAAATGTGAGACTGGCTGTGTGGAGGTGGACTTCTGGGCACCGCACAGAAATTTGGCTACTAGGAGATACAATCTTCAGAAAACAACACATAGAGTTGCTACATGGAACGTTCGTGGGTTGAACAAAACTGGGAAACTAGCACTCATAGAGAGGGAACTCCTCCGATGTAACATAGACATTTGTGGATTAACAGAAACTCACTGGCGAGGAAGCGGGCATTACAGAACAGCAGATTACTCCGTCTTCTTTTCGGGAAACCAGGACACAAGCACCGAGGGTGTGGCATTTCCTCGTCTCGAGGAGACTCACGAGCGCGATAATAGGATACAAAGCTATAAGTGAACGCATCATGCAAATCAAGATAAACAGTAGCCCTTGTCTTCTCAATATATTTCTTATATATGCGCCAACAACAGCAGCTGAAGACACCTTAGTAGAGCAAATATATCAAACCTTAGAGAACAAACTGATAAATATACCAGGGAAAGAAATCTGTATGATAATAGGCGACCTTAACGCTAAGGTCGGTTCGACGGTTAACGATAACCATATTCGAGCTGTTGTGGGTAAGTTTGGACTTGGGGTGCGTAATGAGAGAGGAGAAAGACTCATTCAATTCTGCATTGATAATAAATTCACAATAACGAATACAATTCATAAACAACATAAGAGAAGGCTTTATACCTGGCGCTCACCAGATGGGTTACATAAGAACCAAATAGATTATATCCTTATTCAATCGCGCTGGAAATCATCTATACACAACGCAAAAACCCTACCATCGGCAGACTGCGGCAGTGACACTTTTGATGTCCACGCTCAGAATAAAACTCAAGGTAGACACCTCATCCAAGACCAATAATACACTAGACCGAAATATACCAGAAGAAAACTTCAACAAGGCTTTTTCTCAAACTCTGCAACCTATAAATTCAAACAATGCAACACCTGAAGAGATATGGAACAATCTAAAGGCGGCAATTATCAAAGCCGCGCAATTATCGACAGAGACCAGAACACCCCGTAAGAGACAACCATGGATCTCTGACAGGACACTCCAACTCTGCGAAACCAGAAGAAAGGTGAAGAGCGCTGGACTTGATGATCCTTCGAGACTTCAACAATACAGATTTTTAAGCAGGGATGTGCAAAGAGAATGCAGGAAAGATAAATCTGCATTCTACGAGCAACTCTGTCGAGATATTGAATCACATGCGAACACAAACCAACCAAAAGACCTTTTCCGCAAAATTAAAGAACTAACGCGCAACTTCAAACCAAGATCGTATGCAGTAGAAGATGCGCAGGGCTCTCTCAAAACAGAGCTTCTTCAGGTGCTTGAGGTATGGAAAGACTACTGTGAGAGTTTATACAGGGAGGACGAACGCGTGGACTATGGAGTGTTGGACATATTCGAAGACGAGCCAGACATACTAAAGAGTGAGGTGACTAAAGCAATCCAAAGTTTAAACAACAATAAATCTACAGGGCAAGACACCATTCCAGCAGAGATACTGAAACTTCTTAGTGAAAATTACCTGACTGTTATCCACCAGTTATGTCAAGCAATATGGCAAACTGGTCAATGGCCAAAGGACTGGTCTAACTCAGTTATCATACCTCTTCATAAGAAAGGCAGTACAAAGATATGTAACAACTATAGACTCATTGCACTCATCTCACATGCCAGCAAAATCATGCTGTACATCATCCGCTCAAGGCTAACCCATTTTGTCTCCAGTCAGATAGCCCAAGAACAAGCAGGCTTTGTCAAAAACAGAGGTACAAGAGAGCAAATATTAAATGTCCGTATACTTATAGAGAAGGCTAGAGAACACTACCTGCCAATGTACCTCTGTTTTGTCGACTACGAAAAAGCGTTTGACAATGTTCAATGGCCAAAACTCTGGTCAATACTCATAGAAATGGGAACACCCCTGCATCTAGTAACGCTTATTCGCAACTTATACGAGGATAGCTCTGCTATAGTCAAGATAGACGACACTTTTTCAAGTACCTGCAAAATCAGTAAGGGTGTGAGACAGGGCTGCGTACTGTCTCCTCTACTGTATAATGCATACTCTGAACATCTGATAAGATCGGTTCTAGACAACTGGAGGGGAGGTTTTAAAATTAACGGCAAAGAAATAAATAACTTACGCTACGCCGATGATACTCTACTAATAGCTAATTCCAGAGAAGAAATTGAGGAAATCTTAGAAAGACTAAAAGCGGTGAGCATAGAATATGGACTGAAGATTAATTATAGCAAATCCAAGATAATGATAATCGACAGAGAAAACGAAGGATTACCAATACCCGCCTTTGTCGGAAATTGCGAAGTTGTAAGTAACTTCATTTACCTGGGATCATTGCTGCAGAACAACGGAAGCAGCGAATTGGAGATTCTACGTAGGGTACAATTGGGGCGCACAGCGATGAGTCAACTAACCAAGATCTGGAAAGACCGCAACATATCTCTAAAAACAAAAATACGGTTGGTTAACACGCTGGTGTTCTCTGTGTTCTTGTACGCATCTGAGACATGGACGATAAAGATGGCTGACCGACGGAGGATTGACGCCTTTGAAATGTGGTGTTGGCGTAGACTTCTACGAATACCATGGACCGCAAGGCGCACTAACGTGTCCATTCTTGATGAGATTAAGCCCAGCAATCGTCTCTCTAGCATAGTGTCATCTAATATCTTGAAATTCTTTGGGCACATATCACGTCACGACAATATGGAAAGACTAATAGTACAGGGTATGCCTGAAGGCACACGACGCCGTGGACGCTCTCCTACTCGTTGGACAGACATGGTAAAGCTGACGGGATCCGGTCTGAAAATAGCAACACAAGAAGCCAAAAATCGCGATAGATGGCATCTCACCGTCGCACAAGTTATAAGGCGTCTAGACCAAGAAAATGACGACATATAATGGTCACCACACGTCGTTAACGACGTTGGATTTTGATGATGATGGACATAAATCCTTTACGTGTTTCATTAGTAATATCCATGTCGAGAAACGAACACCCGAATCCTTCAACCATTAATGATGTTAATGCCTTAAAAAGGTAACCGATGTCTACAATTCGACGCCCTGTGATGTAATTCGATTGATGTTCTTTTTCTTTTTGTAGCGAATCTTGCATCTCATATTGTAATTCTGGGAACGATTCTGATAATTCGTAACTGAAGTCGTATCCATTTACGTCTTCTGCGACGTTGGTATCCTCAGGAAAATCGACATCATTTCCAATTTCAGATGAAAAAGACGGTGAAAGATTTTATCTCTCATCATCGCTGTGGGAGGACGACTCTTGATCCCAATACTCCTCAACAGATGAGACTGACATCCTCACTGGACACTACATCAAACACAGCACTTTTTTCAAGTTCGTTTTTGCAGCACGTTTTTTTGTTCATTTTTTGTTTTTTACTACACCTCCATGTACTCAACTGTGGACACTTAGGTATGAACTTTGCGTTTCGGTCCATTTCAAAAACTTGCAAATTTTATTTAAAAAAATCTAAAAACACAAAGCAACTTGATGATATGTAAAATGTAACCGATGATAGATAAACTTCTAATAACGAAAATACTACATGTTTCTCTATTTAGATAATGGACCATGTATAGCAAAGAAAGGGATGACAGCAAGTATTTATTAGTCAATGCTGTTCGATAGATAGCCAAGCCATTTAGCATTAGTAATTTTGTTTTCATACTTCAGTCAAACACATATCTACACTTTTGTTTGAAACTAGTCATTATTCTAATGAGCCATTAGCATTCCAGGGTGGCACAAATAATTAGAAGTGCATTAACCAAATACGTATTATTTCACACAGAAACTGCTTGAAACACTGAAAATTCAAAATATTTGCTAGACGATTACTTATGCAAATCATATTCATTAGTAAGTGCGCGGGGCGGCCTGATCAAGGGATAAACTAACATTAGGCAGGTAAAGTGTCGAGCAAGTTGCATAAACACTAGGCGATTTTAAAAATCCGGATAAGAAATTTCATTTGGCTGAATTTCACCCTTAAATTTACGTACATTTGAGTACATTATTGCTAAATCTTCCTGAGTTTAGATTTGTGGACCCTAAAACCCGTCTCGTACTTCAATATGAAATAGGCGGTTTCCAAAAACATAGCAAAACCACGTACTTATCCTGCAGAAATCTATTTTGTCCATCTTGGAGAATAACCTTGACACGTCTTCGAATCCAGATAAGATTGCCCAGAATTCGACCCTTGGACTAGGTCAAATCGACACTCGTGTTTATCACAAGGACACACACGTGCATTGATAGTATGCGTATAGTAACGAGCACTTAGCTTCAATCAATTCCTTTTTAATTGAAATAAACCAACATTACCCCGCGTATTTACAATAGCTCGAGCTGTCATTAATTCGTTTGTGTTCCAGTTATGCCAACACTAACTCCAATTCCCCGCTCGTTCCAACAACGGCCCATAGCGAAGATCTCTGCCATACGCCCATGCAACTAAGGTGGCCTAGCTCTACAGGATCAACTCTAGGATTTGCGTCAAATAGAATAACTTGTAGATAATTAGGCAAATTATTTATTTTATTATTTTTTTCAATTGTGTAGTGTTAAATAAATTTATTTTCCGTTACTGGTTGTTCTTTAAATCAGTCCAAGTGTAAATAACTCGACCCTAGGCCCAGTTAGAAGCTACCATTCATAAGGGCACAATTAATTAATGCTACAGATTAATTTACAAAAATAAATTTAACCAGGTAGAGTTACAATATTAAATACTGCTGATTAATTGTTAACTCTAGATAGTATTAACAAGTATACTTAGTGGTTTTTCTTAAAGTTTAATTAAGTAATACATTTTAATCGGTACCTGGTGTTACTATAAATGCTCAAGATACATCTAATGTAACCTTTACTATTTACAATAATAAGTGTACGTTCCAAGGGCATAGTTTAAATTAAAAGTTTGCGTTTGACATTAAAATTCGATATTTATTGTTTGGCATTCAATGTTACCAACTTCAAAAACGTAAATTGTACTAGGTTATTATAGCACCCAAATATGCTATAAGGGAACTACTTTCGGTGCTCTAATAGCGTTGTTACAAACGCAAAATAGAAAAAGTGTTTTCTTCTGTATTGAAATGATCTACGTAGTATTAAGTTATTTTGTAAGTTTTGACTAATATTCGTTTTTGTTAAGAATTTGCATTATAACGACTTAATTTGATTTTTTTTTGCAGGAGTATAAGCCTTTAGAATAAGAGGTTGGTATATAATTAATGTTTAGGATTTATCTGCTGTGTTTATTAAACTTGTTTGATGTTTATAGAAAAGAAACAAATGTTAACAGATTCATTTTAGGGGATTCAAATAATTGTTTTCAACACAAAATGGCTGCTTTAAATTTCCTAGTGCATAGACTGTTAACCTTTCCTTTAAACAAAGATCGATATACCACTGAACTTCAAACCATGAAAAGCATCGCTGTGTACAATGGTTTCCCTTCTAAAATTATCGACAATTTGATTAGGAAACAAAAAACAAAATTGCACGTCCGAAATTCCACAACTCCTATCAGTCTTAAAAGTGAAGGACCCCAGTACACCAAAATTCCGTTTCACCCGGCTACAAAGAGCCTAGCAAACATTTTTAAAGGATCGGGCCATAAAGTTGTGTATAGTTCACACAACAATATTAGAAATTTGTTGGGAAATTTAAAAAACAAACTTAGGACTTTGGTACTAGGTTTAAAGAGCATATAGCTCATTTTAGATTCAACAGATTCGAAAAATCGAGTATTGCCCAACATATTTACGAAACGGGTCATAGTATTATGGAAACTGACCTAACAATTGTAAAGGCGTTAACTTCAACAAAGCAACTAAATTCTTTTGCTAAAGCTTGGCCATTTTTAAGAACCGCGATAATAAACTTTTGAACAAAGATGGTAGACCTATACCATCCTCCATCATGTATGATTTGTTAAAGTTAAATTGACCGTCGGCCATGTTAATTGGCCCTCGGCCACGCCCTCCGGGTCAGCAAGTATAAATAGGTGTAAAATGCTGGGGAATCGCCTATTTCCCTTTGTAATTTGGACACGAGCATATCGTTGCCATTTTGCTGTGTAAGTTTCCTAGCTACCGTTGATGACTGCTTGGCTGTCGAAATACGTATTTAGCAGTTGTTAAATATTGGTGTGGTGAGGGGTTTTAACGATTTGTGATATTTTCAAACCACAGGCTCCGGCAGTGTTTTTTTAAATGAAACTATCGTTGAAGCTATTATGTTTTTAGTGAAATTTAATTTAAGTGCTACTTTACATCCACCTGTTTCCACTGCAGGTAAAATAAAAAAGTGCTATGTTCGAGGGAGTAATGTAATTTGTCGTAAAATGTCTTAGTAGGGCTTAATTTTGGAAAAATTGCATTGATTGCGTTTTTGTTCTTGTTTTAGTTTTGAATGGTTGTAATAAAAAGTACTGCTGTGTTTTCAGTTTGAATACGCATCCATTCATAATCGATATTTGCAGAGGTTAGCTTGTTAACTATTAGTCCTACGTATTCATCATGCAAATTAAATAAACAACAAAGATGTGTTCTATCTTCTGAAACTAAATTTTGAAGGGGTACTTCTTGATACTTAATTGTGATAAGTGGTTTCATGGAAATTTCGGATGTTCGTATATTGAATTAGTGAAACAGGTATGCACAACTTTTGCCAAAAGGATAGTACGTGAACTTCTGGCGTCTATCAATAATTTATCACCAGTTTGAGATATTATTATGTAAGATTATGGAAGAATTTTAGATTTAGGAAAAAACTGTCTACCGAGACAATTGTATTTGACGAAAACTTACGGGTTTATCAGGGTCTTTATCATCATCTGCATCTGTCTCAGGTAAACTGAAAAAATCTGTAGTAGAGTCTAATGTTTCATAGTATGGTTCACAATTATTCCTATTTGGCATTTCAGGTTTTCAAGTGTTGATCTTGAGCATAATATAATTCCTATTCGTAACTAGGTTTTTGGTCATATTCAGGTTCAAGTTGTTGAAAAATAGGTAACATATTTATTAAATTGTTCTTGGAATGGAAATTTCTGGGTTGATTAAATTGTTGTATGGAATCATTGGGTCTATAACTTTAGCTAAAAGAGGGGGGGGGCGTAATCTGGAAAGATCCCTTCGGATGCTTAATTCGGATCGTTGGCTACCGACATTATTTATTAAGACTTGCTTGAGTTCATCCTATGGAATGAATATACGTGTAGTTTGTTATAATACCTAAAGATGTGCCTTTTAAACGATTGCGAACAGCTAATAGAAGCAATTTATTAATGCAGCAACTGGCGATGCTCGGGCCTTGAAGCGATTTTTGCCCTACTTGCTCGGATCGTTCGGTTCCAGTTGCAGTTGAAGATGTTGGGCGTAGGAACTCGACAATTAAGAGTTGGAACTCAAAGTACGAAATTTGGCTTTAATTGCTCAAAACCTTTAAGCACTTGCATAATCCACGTATTTGTTTAACGACAATTTCTGTTTTTTAAAAGCATTTATTTAACACTTACAAAACATTAGATATTATAACTATGTCGGAGCTCTGCCCAATACACTTGAATCAGGACAGGTTAAGGTGAGTCTCGAGCAGAGGTAATTGCAAACAGCATCTTAATCATAAAGTAAACTTTTCGGTGTTGGCCATATCTTCAGTATTATTGATCACTCGTCGATTAAATTCCCCACTAATATTAACTGTCCGCTTTTGTAATCGACTTTCACCTGCAGTCTTCAAGTATTCGAAGGATTTAGATTACGCGATTACTGGAATACCGTATAGAATCTTTGTATTCATGAAATACAGAAAAGAATAATTTCACTAGCCTATTTTACTAAAAGTCAATGGAATTGAGGTTTGATTTCAAGCTTCACCCACCGCAGAAGTTTCAGTTTTATGTTTTTTTATCGTATTTGTTTTGTTTGATATTGTTTTTTTTTGTATTAGTTACAGTAATAAGAAAAATTTGAGCGGGTAGATATTTTTATCAAAATTCAGAACACTTATCTTCCGTATCCTACTACTTTTTGAGTTACTTTTTATACCATGATATCATCTTATAAAAAAATAAAATGATCAGGGAGTCATGGTTATCTGAAACATCATGTAATAGTAATGATACTGTAGTATACATGTTTCAAATTTCATTACCACAATAGATTCATTCGAATATTGTTTTCCGCTATTTTACTCAAGTGTGCGTATCATATTTAGAAAACGTGTCGATTGTTTACTTTGAAGAACTGTTAAATAAATTCAAATCGTCAAGTTTACGGCCTCCTACTACTCAATACTAAAGTAACTAAATATTAAACACCAAATTGATGTAGTAAAGTACCCAAGCTTGTATGCCTTATGAAAACGAAAATGAGAAGGGTTCAAAGTGAAAAACTCCAACACATTTTCACCAGATGAAATAAAAACATTTATGTACGACCGAGCTGAATTGGTCACTATGTTTGTGTCGAAGAGGTCGTTTGACCTTATTTCTCTGGTACTTTCTTGTTGCAGACCAAATTCTTCACCTCCAAACAATCGCCACTTCTTTCCCTTGTGCACTCTTCAGTGCCGTTGTGCCACTGCTAATGTGGCTTTCCCCTCTATCTCTTCCTACAAACTTTGGGAGTCCAGTTTTTTTTTTAAATTCTCTTATTCCCCATTCTTAGTAGATGTCCTAGCGATCTCAATTGGCTTTCTTCAATGTTTGAGTTTAATGGAGTTATATTCGAACTGGTTCTTATGGTGTCATTAGGTAACCGATTTCTGCGAGTAACTACCTCAATTTTGCGTAGACATTTCATTTCGCAGGTTTGTATTGCGCTTTTCTGGGAAGTTAATAGTACCCATGATTCGCACCCGAAAGTTCAAGTTGTCACAACCACTGCTTTATACACTCTCTTTTTTGGTTTTTTGTGCACTTCTCTTTTATGAAAAAAGTAATTTTCTACAACCCCTACTAAAGGTAAGCCTTTTAGCGCTAGAGTTTTTCACTAAAAGTAACGTTTTATAATTTAGCTTGTTAAAAGTGAAATCAGCTGTTTACTTTTAGCACATGGGCTAGAATTTTGAACTGGAAGTGATGTTATAAAGTTATTCTAGTTACTTCTTTCGTTAGAGGTAAAGTGTTTTTTAAAATAATTAAAGCATTATGTAATGAATAAAGTTAGATGTGTACTATTATAATTACCTGCAGAAACATTCACCTGTGCGTCAAGGTCATCTCTTTATTATGTCATAAATTATAACTGTCATAAATGCAAACTTTTGTTAAATCGTCATTTATGGATTAATAACAGTAAATTTAAGGCCGTAGAAAAAATATTGTATGCAAACTCGTGCTAAAAGTGTTTATGCACGAGACATGTTATGAAACTCAGCCTTCGGTTTCGTTTCATAATTTTCTTGTCTCCTGCATAAACGTCCACTTTTAGCAGATGTTGCACAAATACCTCGTATTTAAAGCAGAATATAACCTACTTGTAGCATTTATTCTTTGATTTGCATCCACTTCTATATTACCGTCGTTGCTAATAAACGACTTTAAATATTTAAAACTTTTCACCTGCTTTAAATTCTGATTGTTATAAATTTCCTCTTTTCATATCACCGTAATCTTGAATTTTTGGGGACTGATTTCCATACTTTTTCCCTATTGAGCTCTATACATGGATATTTGAAATTTATCACCTGTTCTATAATATTCCCGTTAATTTCCAACGTGCATCTTCACAGCTCTTCGCTGATCGTCATACATTTTGTTTTCTCCATAAATATAACATATTGTATTGGTGATAGGTTTGACTGAAGATATGCGGCACTCTTTGTAGGTTGTCCTCATCTTTAGAAATTATTAGAGCATGAACAGCTTAGCAAAGGATATGTATCTTATTCTCCTCTTTTCATAGCCATTGGCTGTGTTTAAAGTTTCAATTATTTTGTCTATTATAAACATTGAAGAGCATTATACTTAGATAGTCACCTTGTCTTTACCCCTATTGTTATCGGGATTGATTCTGTTAAGTTTTTATTTACTATAATTTTTGTAAAGTTTTTAATGTTATATTTTCCATCAATTTCAGAAGAGTTCTTGGTGTCTCGTTTTCATCTAGTATATTGATGACGTAATTTAGTTTAATTCGGTCAAACGTTTTCGCAAAATTTATAAAGCATAGGTAATTACGAGTATAATTAGGTATGTTGGGGGGTTTGAAATGATATTGATTTCGCCATTATTTGGAGTGTAATGTATAGCAGATAACAGAAGGGCAACATCTGTGCTACAGTTACAATCCATTGTTGTGGAACCGCTGTTCAGTTTCTCACGTAATCAACTGCGCATGCGCAAAAGTATGTTTTCATCGTTAGTTGGGTTTTAATGTTGATATTACGATATTAGGCATTTGTGAAACTTAAACCGGGATATATTTACCATTTGACAATCGTTGGTGAGATAATCGTTACAGTAGTTTGTTTAAATAATTTCAGATAGTACTTGCCATTGAACTATACAGTTCAATGGTACTTGCAGTATATCTGTAATATAACCTAAAATATGCAAAACTTCACCTTTACAGGCTGGTATGTATCACAATATAGTGTGGCTGTCGGCATATGCAACCTAGGGAAACGCCAGCAATAAATCCTGATAAACTTAATGTTTCCTTTAAGTAATCTGTGCTGCGCAGCCATCCAGTGATGCTTTGTCATCGGTATCTGTGAGGTGCGCATAAAATGCATTCATTTAAATCATTCTAGTCAAGTTGTTTATCGACATTTCTCAATTTTGACTAAATATTATAATTTGTGGTTTGATTTCACGTACAATTCTATTTAATTTTAATTTGTAGAAAACTTCTTTGTTGCGTATGCTACGAGACACACTGTATAACAGTACAGTATCGTAAATATCTAATAATATTTCAGTAAGTAAATGACCGGCAAGCATGTAATATGAATATTCTTTCCTTTCAGAACCTTGACAAAACTTCAAGTGTAGCATCTGATGGAATACCTACAAGATGTCTTTTCTGATTCTGTAGATTTACGTCACAGGCTTCAGGTATAAATTTAAACAATTGTCACTTGAACATGGGTAACGATCGTTAGCACTCAGAAAACACTTCACTCGCTCAAAAATACATCAGAATTGTTCAGTAACTTTTTTGTTATATTGGTTTTTATAATGGTGTTTATTAACCGGTTAATTGTAATTCTTAAAATAACTTATTGATTACCTACAATCTTTGATACTTAGTCTGGTGGTAAATTATTGCTGAATTTGAAATTGATTAATTCCTGATTCGATACTACATATACTTTGTTTGGGAAATGTTTTTTCCTAGAACCTAAATAATCTTGCTTCTCATGGTAATATACTCTTTGGATGTGTATAATAATTGAAAGTTATTTAAAGCAGGATAATGTTTATCTTGCATTTTGAAAGTTAGGTTTCTACAAAATATATACTTAAGTAAAGATTTTATTTACTTATGTAATAACACTTTTTCTCTGCATAAGTTACCGCAAAATAGGGCGACTTTGAACAAGATTTGTGTTTTTTTTTGCATATATCAAAAATTTTACACACTTTCATTATTTTAAATAGACAACATTATGGCTCTTGTTGTGTTACATCCGAAAATGAGCATCGTTTTATTATAAACTATAATGTTGTATTTTATAAATAAATACAAAATGGCTGTTCAATGTCACCTCACAAGCGGGGTCAGTTTGAACATAATGTTTAGTTGCTTAAAATGCATGTGTTACACGTTCAAACTGACCCCGCCATTTGAATGAGCTGAAAAAATTATATAGGATTTCATCATTAAAGTTTCAAAATGAATATTCCAAATTAAAACAACTTGAATTGATTCCTTGAATGCAGATTTAACACGTATAATTTTCAAAAATGGAAAATAATGTTAATAATAACAAATAACACAAATTATATAAAGATTTAATAGAAAAGCCCTTTAGGAGTATTATTAATACTAAATTTGAACAAAAGATAATTTTTTTTAAGAAATATATGCCGCAAATGACTTCAAAAATAAGGCGCTCCCTCTGGTCAATAGAAAGAACTGGTAATGTCAATTCTATGTCACTATCGGCAACTGTTGAAATGTCTTCTACCTAAAGAAATGAAAATTATAAGGGTACGTACCCACAATTTAGTTGATTTTTACCTCTGGCCAATAGAACTTGGAATTTCCTTCGTATTGTATGTATTTTACATCAATTTCGCGTCCATCGAGTTTAGCTTACGGTTAGATTGACCAAAAAAGTTTAATTGACTTATGAAGTAATTAAACTGCCATTTGTGTGTAACAGGTAACTGATCTAATACATGGTAGTGACGGCATGCAGAGTATATGCAGCGAGCTGAGTGGAATTACTAGTGGATTATTAGTGATAATTAATGATTGTGTTATACTTATAATACAGCAAGATCAACGTTGAGTCAGGAGTTCCAATTATGAAAACATTGTGCATAAGTTTTGATCAAAATCATAGGCTCAGTACCTATTGGAAATAAGGTGTAATAGAGCATCATTTTATGTTTAATTGACCGTATTATTTATATATGTATGTATGTATTAACGGTAACCTCATTTGCATGAACTATGCTGTGAACGTAATATTAGCAAATCGACGGTTGCTACCATATGGAAACCCAAAACAAAAATTATTGCAGCAAAAAGCAAAAATTTGTCTACTAAAAAATTGCGTAAATCAGTTCACGAAAATGTTGATAACGCACTTTTAAAGTGGTTTACACAGCAAAGACAGGTTAACGTTACTATTAGTGGTGCTATTTTAAACAGAAAAGCAGATGAGTTGGGGACGCAATTAAACGATGGGCAAGAATTTTCTTGCAGTAGAAGTTGGGTCGAAAGATAAAAAAAAAGATACAATATTTGTAGTGGAAAAATTGCAGGAGAAGCTGCGGATGTGAACATGGATACCGTGGAAAACTGGCTGCAAAATGTATGGCCGAAAATCAGGGAAAACTTTAATGACAATAATTTATTTAACGCAGATGAAACAGGCTTGTTTTACAAACTTACACCCGACAAGACACTAAAATTCAAGGGAGAGTTGTGCATTGGAGGAAAGTTATCTAAGGAATGGATCACAGTATTGGTGTGCGCAAATTTAACTGGTACCGAAAAAAGGAAATTCGTGATTGGCAAGGGAAAGAATCCACGCTGTTGTAAAAATATAAAACGCCTTCCAGTTAATTACAAAGCGAACAAGAAGGCCTGGATGATGTCGGATCTTTTTACAACTGAATTGCGTGAATGGGATGAAGAATTGCGGCAGAAAAACCGAAACGTCTTATTACTTGTTGATAATTGCCCTGCACATCCGGATGTCCAACATTTACAGTTTATTAAATTGGTTTTTATGCCTCCAAATACAAGCTCAAAACGTCAACCCATGGATCAGGGTGTTATACATTCCCTAAAAAGTTACTACAGACAATTTATTCTTTTACGAATAATCAACCGCATTGATGAAGGACAAGATACACACGTAAATTTGCTGGATGCTATAAATTTTGTTCATAAAGCCTGGCAAAAGGTAACAACAGAAACGATAGCTAATTGCTTCAGGCATGGGGAATTTTTTAATACAGAACAAGTACAAGGATATGATTCAGATGACGAGTTGCCCTTGTCCGAGTGGTTGAATAAACAACGTAACAAAGAAAGTGATGTCTCGCCTGTCTTTATTTCAACGATCGACATGGGCAGATTTCAGGATTGTGACCTTGAAGCTTACATATTTGTGGACGAAAATATTGCCACTACAGAATTTTTAAGCGACGAAGCTATTATTCGAGAAACCAAAAATAAGCAATTCGAAGAAATTAGCAGCGAAGATGACGACGAATCGGTTTCGGGAAGGATCTTGCCATTCCAACAGTACATGAGGCAATTAAGAAAATAAATGATATCCGCTATTTTCTGCAATCGCGTAATATTCCGGATAGTATATTAAATAGTTTTGCCGAAGTAGATGCTTACATAGACAAACTTTATTCGGCTAGTAATACTAAGCAGACAAATCCGATTTTTAAAAATAAATATCTATTAGATACGTGTTTATCGTTCTTACATAAATGTTTCTATACTTATTGTACAAATGTCGACGATTATGGACAATAAAGTAAGTTTATAATAACTCGCACATTATTTGTTGTTGTAACTCTTGTAACGAACTTTGGCTATAACGAACCAATTTCTACAGTCCCTTGAGGTTTGTTATAACCGGACTTCACTGTATTTTATAATTCACTTTGTCAAATGTCTTGGAAAAATCTGTATAGATGGAAGCAACTTGTCTTTGATTTGCCAATTGTTCTCTTGCAGAAATGTCACATACTCGCATTAATTAGTTGTGGTTAATTTATTTTTAACAAAACCATGCTGTTCAGATGCGTATTAAAAATGTGAACAAATTGAGAATCATGTACTACTTTCTCAAAAACCTTCATAAAAGCTGAAATGATTGAAATCAGTCGATAATTTTGTGTGTTTGACGTATCACCAGATTTGAAAATTGGTACAATTTGGGCTATTTTTTATTCTTCCGGAAAAGTTTCTTGATTTAAGAACATTTAAAACAATAAATACAGAGGGTATGCTAAACCATTACCACCTTTTTTTTTAAATAAGATGGTATGCCAGCTGGCTCTGGCCCTTTATTTGTGCCCAGCTTGTAAATGCAGTTATGTACCTGGAGAATTGTTATATTAATATTCAATAATGTATCGTTTACATTCAATTTTATTGATGATAGATCGTGAGCCGTTATATGTTACTATATACAGATTCAAAGTACTTAGCGAATACGCTACATATCTCTTCACCTGTACATGCAATCTCGACATTAAAATTTATTTCGTTGGGATAAGCATTGGATTTATGTTTGCTTTTTGCGTATGATCAGAATGATTTAGTATCTATGTTAAATTAGATTCAATATTTGTGACGTATGCGTCATAGCATGTTTTCTGCATTTTTTTCACAGCTCTTAAGATGGTCTTATGATGCTTCTAGGGCATAGGGGTGTTTAAATAATTTATACTTGCGTTCGTATTTAGATTTTTCTTTGTCTCGATTACAGCTGAAGAATACCAATGAGGGAATTTCACATTATTCAAGTTAATTTTAATTTTACGCACATGAAGTGAGATAATGTCCCAAAGAATAAAATAGACCATCGAGATGGCATCATTACAATTCATACCAGAAAATATAATTGACCAGTCAATGGTTTCTAAGACAGCATTAATAGAGAAATAGTTACCAGCTTTAAAATTGTACTTCTAGTAAGATTATTTTTGAAGTTCTAACGTAAGTAATTCAACTAGTACCAAAGAGCATATAACGTGAAGAGGGTCAAGCTTATGGGAATATTCGTAAGTGTGTAATATGGGTTGCATAAGCAAATATTTCGAGCTAATTGCGAAGAAAGTGCCAAGAATTCGTTGAGACAAGAAGCCTTTCTATCTATCCTTGTTTATTTAATCTTTGCTAATGGTGACTTAACTGCTTTCAGGAAAACTATTTAACATTGCTCCTATGTGGCAATGACTTTCAAACCACAAACTTCATTTTCAGGATAACTTAAATTATTATTTTAAATATGATATAACCGACATATACTGATCAATTACAATTTTAATTTGGCGCTTAGGAATCAAAATGATTAGGTCGGACACGGTAAAAGCTACTTACTCTTTTTTTAAACTGAAATAACTCTTAAGGAATATTTTGCGCAGGTCAAATATATCAAATGCCGGCGCTTACATCGGTATTTACAATGACACTAAAATAAAATTTTGCAGATTTTTAATGTTTCCTCTATACTGAAGTTAGAGAACTGAACAAAATGAAAAACACTGCATTAAAATGTAACAGTTTATTTAATCGATAATACAAATATATATACGTAATAATCCAGTAACGCAGAACACATTCTTACTCAAATAAACTCCAACGTAAGTACGTTGCACTCTTTATTACAGTCCCACTAGTTTTTACATTTTATTCTAACAAAAAAAATTACCACATTTTGATGAATCGTGTATACACACAGAAGTAAAAAGTTACAAGTAAAAGTTAAAATATTTTAATAAAAATGTTGTAGCTTTAATACACATAAAGTATTTGAACATAAGGCAGATGACTGTTTATCAACCCTCAATGTTCACGTAGATTCGTCAATGTTGACTCCTGGTGTGATGTTGACATGTTTTTGGTGCAGTTTCTCTTCTTAATACCAATCTTTCTCGTGAAAGGTGGACAATTTTGCTGAGGGAATTCCTCGGTAGTTGGCACTGGACTGGTTTTATAATGTAGTGGTAAAGCATTTAAAATTAGTATATTTTTTAAAGGGTTTGTAATAGTATTTAACATTACTAGCTTGGTAAAAGGGTTTTTACTGGCGGACAGATGGATATGACTGGCGAGGCAGTCACCTTTTGGAGCCAGTAAAATCCGTTACCTTGCGTGTATTGTTGAATATTTTATTTGTTCCTCACTTGTAAATAACTATACATTTACCATTTATTGCCAATGTCAAACTTGAAAAATGTAGGAGGATTACGCGAAATAATAATTTGATTGCTTTTTATTCTTTCTTTTTCCTAACTTCTGCACAGAATTTCTTCCTCTTCTTTCTATCGCCCACTAGTTCCTTTGCTTCTTTCCTGTTTATTCCTCTGTCTTTTAATATTTTGGTCATTCTTTTATTCCATGATGTGATTGGTCTTTCCCTAGGTCTTCTTCCCTCCAGCTTGGCTTCTCATACTCTCTTTAGTATATTCTCGCTATTTGTTCTGAATAGGTGTCCGAGTCATCGCAACTGGTTTGCTTCAATTTTCTGTTCCAATGGCTTGGTGTTTAGTCTTCTAACTTCTGTGTTTCTTATTTTGTCTCTCTTTGTGTTATGCCCTCAATCCTTCTTAGGAATTTCATCTCACATGCTTGTAGTCGCATCTTTAATCTCGTATTCAGTGTCCATGTCGCGCTGCTGTATGTTAGGGTTGGAATAAATATAGCATTATACACTCTAATTTTTGCCTTTTTTGATATCTCTTTTTTGACAATTATTGCTTTATTTATGGTGAAATATACATTCATTGCTGTTTGTATTCTGTTGTTGATTTCTTGTTCCTGTTTTCCATCCCTACTCACTGTTGTTTCCAGGTACTTAAATTCTTTCACTTGCTTCAGTTCTTCATTGTTTATAGTAATGGGAATGTTTCTTGGTTTTCTTGCTACCATCATCACTACTGTTTTTTCTGTATTTATTTTCATGTTTTTTTTCAGCAAATTCTCGATTCCAGCACTCTACTGCTCTCTGTAGCTTTCTTTCTGAGTTTGCTAATATGGCTATGTCATCCGCAAACATAAATTCTGAAACTCGTACCCTTTCCATGTTTTTAAACCCTATCTGGTATCCTTCTATTTTTCCTTCTATTTCTCTTGTTATATCATCCACCAGGGTGATGAATAGAAGAGGGCTCAGTATTCCTCCTTGTCTCACTCCTTCATGCGTTATGAATTGTGTTGATCTTTCACTTCCGGCTCTTACATAATTTCTTGTCATTTTGTACAAGCCCCTGATGGCTCTTATTAGTCTGCCTCTCACTCCGTACTTTTTTAGCGCTTCCCATACTTGTTCCCTTGGTACCGTGTCGAATGCTTTAACCAAGTTCACAAAGCATACATAGAGCTCTTTATCATATGTTATGGCTTTCTCTATTATTTGCTTAAGTCCGAATATTAAATCCTGCGAACTTCTTCCTTTCCTGAATCCATTCTGAGACTCTTTTAACTTTGGCTCTATAATTTTTCGCATTTTTTGCTCTAATATTCTTTCATAGATTTTTCCCAGCACGCTAAGGAGCGAGATCCCTCTATAATTTTCGCACCTCCTACTGTCTCCCTTCTCATATATCAGATGAATAATTGCCACTTTCCAGTCTTTGGGGATTTAATTTCTCTTCCAAGTTTGTTGTATTATCCTGTGCAGGTGGTACATCCCAGCCTTTCCTATGTATTTCAACATTTCTGGTTTTATTTTGTCGTGCCCCGCTGCTTTGTACATTTTTATTCTTTGCGCTGCTTCTTTCACTTCCTTCAAGCTTATCTCTTCTTTTTGGTGTTCTCCTTCCTCTCGCTCTATCTGTTCCGGTTTTTGTCTTTCTCATCGGCATTTACAATGACACTAAAATAAAATTTTGCAGATTTTTAATGCTTCCTCTATAATGAAGTTAGAGAACTAGACAAAATGAAAGACACTACATTAAAATGTGACAGTTTATTTAATCGATAATACAAATATATTCGTAATAATCCAGTAACATAGAACACATTCTTACTCAAATAAACTCCAACGTAGGTACGTTGTACTCTTTATTACAGTCCCAATAGTTTTTACATTTTATTTTGACAAAAAAAAAACTACATTTTGATGAATCGTGTATACACACAGAAGTAAAAAGTTACAAGTAAAAGTTAAAATATTTTAACAAAAATGTGGCTTTAATACAGAAAGTTTTTGAACATAAGACATATCACTCCTATTGTTCTTACGTGTTAAAAGCCTATTGTATTAACGTTAGTAGGCAGTCAAAGCGTATGAAAATTAATAGCAGAGTTGCAAGGGTTTTTAAGAAAGAAAAGAGGGTAGAACAATAATAACAGGTTTTTGTTATCAAATTGGTGACATAATTTAGATGTGCATAAAAGGTTTTTTGTGGTAAAAATGTGTTGAACTCGGGATTTCTCGTTCTTCGTTAATAGTATGTGGATAGTAACAAAGCGTGCTTGAGGCAGATTTTGAAAGAGGGTACCATTTTCCAACGGATTTAGCTTCAGGTCATATTGACTGATTTAGGAACCACGGTAAGCGTTGCATAGTTTTTTTGCCTGCTAGTACAGGGTGTGTATAGTTGACTTTGGATCTACCTGATGCTATTTTCGTAATTGGATATTATAGCAACAAGTTTGAGGCGACGGAAACGCGTTAGTTTGAACATCTCTTCATAAGAATTTCATTATGGAGATGCTTGCGATCAAATGACAGCTGACGTTTAGCGACTGTCAGAATGGCAGTTGGGAGAGCGGATCGACCTCTTGAGCGGTGTTGCAGGCTGATTAGGCTCGTGAGGGGCTGGTCTTCGATTCCACAAGCGTAACGAATTATCAGATAAGTAAAGATAATCTTGTGATATTTCGCATATTCTCAAAAGTAACAACAACAATTTATAACCCCTTAGTAATACACTAACTATTATATTTCTGTGCATTAGTGTTTACGTGAAATATAGTAGTTAGAAAGTCAAATAGACCTAAGCTTAAGTGGGGTACCCCGTTTTATGATAAGAACTATTGCCTAGATAGAAATTAGAAGTCGATAATTGTTTCCATAAATACAATGAGAATAGACTAACCAAAACTAGAATTACTAATAAATATATATAAAGAAAAGAAAATGGCGCCCAGATAAATCTGGACATTTCATTAATAAATGAAACACACTGTCTTCACTGTAGCTAGTGACGGGTTCCAAGCACACTTCGAAGTAAAATATAGAGGCTGACCGAGGTAAGAGTAAAGCTAACAGTGTGATGTTGACATATGTTTTTGGTGCAGTTTTTCTTCTTACTACCAATCTTTCTGGTGAAGGTGGACAGTTTTGTTGAGGGAATTCCTCGGTAGTTGGCACTAGACTGGTTTTATAATGTAGTGGCAAAGCATCCAAAATTAGTCTAGTTTTTAAGGAGTTTGTAATAGTATTTAACATTACTAGCTTGGTAAAAGAGTTTTTACTGGCGGGCAGAAGGATATGACTGGCTCGCCAGTCACCTTCTGGAGCCCGTAAAATCCGTTACCTTGCGTTTATTGTTGAATATTTTATTTGTTCCTCACTTGTAAATAACTATAAATTTACCATTTATTTCCAATGTCAAACTTGAAAAATGTATGAGGACTATAAAAAGAAATTGTTCTAACCCCGTTTGCCAAACTGAATGCGTGACCAGTAGTACATGAAATAATAATTTGATTGCTTTGTATATGGTACATAAATAATAATGAAAGTAGCTACCAAAATAATGAATTATTTGGTCTATTGCATTATTTTTCTGTAAAAAGTAGTTGCAGCAATAGGTACTAACTAACTACATTTAATCAAAAGTGAAAATAGTATATTCTTAAATAAATTTACAAACACGAAACTAGCAATAACTAAAACAACATTTTTTCCTAGAACATAAATTTTTTTTAAGTCTTTAAACAAGTTAAAATAGTTCATGTTGCTTTCTAAAATTTGTCACATATTTTCCGCTCTACCTTGATTAGTTAGTTAGTTTGGTAAACATAATTCCAAGTACAATTATCTCAAGAAAGGAGTCCAAATACATTGCAAAATATATATTAGTTAATTACTTAACATTAAAATATTTCTGAATTATTGTTATTCTGATCTAACTGACGTCATCCCTGATAACCACAGAAAAGCGTTTTCCTGGAAATACATAAATCAAATGCCACAAATTAGAATCTTGCAAAATATACATGATTTATGATTATGCTTCAGCTGAACTACATATGTATTTGAAATGTAACTCGGTACACTAGCCCTAATTGGAAATAACATATTTCCGAGACGAGAAGAATAGAAATTAATAAAATTTGCTTCGAAATCAATTTCTGTCATTTCAATAAACGTTAATGTAGGTAAACGAAATTATGCAGCACCGTTTTAAATATGTTTTAAATCTGGCAACACTGCTAATCGATTAAGTCGAAGAAATCTTTAGAATGGTTTGTTTCTGGAATACCCTGAGAGGATTTAACTGGTTACCTAGACTACGGAGGGCCTAAAAGTGTGATTCTGGCGGACGAGTAATTTCGCGGTATACGTAGGTAAGCCTCGGGGCTGAAGTTCTTCATTTTATATGTTCTTTGCTAGTACTAATATAAATTATAGGGAAATATCTTTGTCTGACATATGTAATAAAGTTAATCATTTGCCAAATAAACCTAGCACTGGACGCGATGATATACCTAATTTACTACTAAAAAATTGTGTCTGTTCTCTGACAACACGTTTACATATACTTTTTAATTTGCACAACTTCGACTGAAAACGTAGTTATATAATACTCATTTTTAAGTCTGGTGATAGGAGTAGTGTACGAAATCATAGAAGTGTTAGCAATCAATCCGTTATACCTAAACTTTCTGACTGCTTGATTAGTGAACAATTGTCATGGTCTTGTAGGGAGATTGATTTCTCTCTTCAAAAGAGCACAGTAATTAACTTACTGTCTTATCATACAGCCTTATTAAATGCCTTTGAGGCTAGAAAGCAAGTGGATACTGTCTGTACTGATTTTTCCAAGGTATTTGATAGGGTTGACCATAATTTGTTATTAACAAAATTACAGAAGTATGTTTTAATTTAAGAATGTTACAATGGTTGTATAGTTACTTATCCCATAGAAAGCAATATGTTAAAATAGAATGTTATCTTTCAGACTCAATGGTTGTTAGTTCAGGAGTGTCACAAAGAGGACATATGACACCCCTTTTATTTAATCTATTCATAAATGATATTTTTTATTGTTTCCAACATACTAATTGTTTATTATTTGCTGACGATCTGGAAGTATTTAAAACTATAGAAACAGTCAATGAAGTAACAACAATAGTCTTTCACTAAATATTTAAAGGTGTTGGCGTATGTCCTTTTTTATGAAAACAAAACAATTTGAAACTAGTGCCAGCAGTGCCCAGTTTGGGTTATGTTCCCAGTGTTAAAAACTTGGATAACATCATTGATGTGAAGCTTACATTTATAGATCACATACATAGCGTAACGGTAGAATCATCAAAAATTTTAGGATATGTGTTACATTAGTTGTAAGAGCTTATCATTGAAGTCAATTAAAACTGTATATTGCTCACTGGTATGTAGTAAATTAGAATACGCATCTATAATTTGGTCTCGTTCATATAGCGTTCGACCGGAGACTGATATCCCCTAGGTCTAGAACTTGATCTCGCAAGTTATCGTGAAGGCATTTACATGCACCCAAAGAAGAAGATATAGGGTTCACGTAAGGGCAATTGAAAGACTTCTACATATATTTTTGAGATTTGCTGCGAAATGTTTACATTTTAATATTGAGAATCACAATTACTGTGTTTTATGGAAATGATGTCTTTGGACTCATTAGAATATTGAAGTATTACTATTAGCTTATGATTCATTTTTAAATTGTTGGATGGACTTATTTGTGAGACATATCTTAAACAAATTTATCTTCATCAGTGTTGTTACAGACTGTTTACGAAATTAATTTAAGTATTGTTAAGAGCTTTATTACTGCACTCAATGCAGTTATAGATGATATTACTGCACTCAGTTCGGTAATAGATATTCTTTATTACAAAACAAAGAACACATTGAACCATAATGTATGGATGCAGATAAAAATTGAACAATACACGATTGCTGATAACATTTAACGAAACTCATTTGATGCCACAGAACTCGGCTGACGGCCTTGTTCTGACAACCAAACTTGTTTCGTTAAGACGCTCATTATCAAACCTGTATCATTAATATCTATAACATCACTATTCCAATGAAAACCCTCAGACGTCATAACCTATTTTGTATACATCATGCAACAAATTATAGCCAACATTCACCGATAAATAGGTACTTTAATAAATTTATGTAATTAAGAAGTTGTGGGTGTTTCTTTAAGTAAATTTAGAAGTGATCTTTAGCGAATGTGATGTCTATGCAATATTATTTTGGTATACTAAATGTAATGTTTATGACACTATGTTAGTAGATATATTAGTTTATATAATTATAAACTGTTAATGGGGTTATCCCATAAATCCATAAATAAATAAATAACTGAATTTGAATGACAATCTGCTTTTGTTCTAGATGTGAAGATATCCAACTTCCCTTGGCTCATATATAATTAATAGAAACGTTCAAACAATTACCATTCATTAAGAAACTATGGAAAATAAGTCTTGTAGTACTACAAGAACTACACCATGCATATTGCAGAACATGAATAGCAATGAAAGTTTTGATAATCTGTCTATTAAACAAGAAGGCATCGAATTAAAAGATGAAAATTATGAAAAGAAAATATTCGACCAAAATAATTTAAATACTGCTTGTAGTGGAGAGAAACCTTGTAGTTGCGCCGTTTGTGAATACAGCCCAGGATATAAAAGTAATTTGGTTAGATATTCAAAGAATCATACAGGAGAAAAGCCATACAGATGCTCGATTTGCGAATACAGAACATCAGATAAAAGTAGTTTAGTTAAACATAGCAAAATTCATACAGGAGAAAAGCCATACCGATGCTCGATTTGTGAATACAGAGCAGCACTGAAAAGTCATTTAGTTACACATATGAAATCTCATACACGAGAAAAGCCATACAAATGCTCGGTTTGTGAATACAGAACAGCAGTGAAAAGTAGTTTAGTTACACATGTGAAACTTCATACAGGAGAAAAGCCACACAGTTGCTCGGTTTGTGAATACAGAACATCAGATAAAAGTAGTTTGGTTAAACATAGTATAATTCATACAGGAGAAAAGCCATACAGATGCTTCGTTTGTGAATACAAAGCAGCACATAAAAGTAATTTAGTTACACATATGAAAACGCATACAGGAGAAAAGCCATACAGATGCTCGATTTGTGAATACAAAACATCAGATAAAAGTAATTTGGTTAGACATACAAAGAATCATACAGGAGAAAAGCCATACAGATGCTTCGTTTGTGAATACAAAGCAGCACGTAAAAGTAATTTAGTTACACATATGAAAACTCATACAGGAGAAAAGCCATACAGATGCTCGATTTGTGAATTCAGAACATCAGATAAAAGTAGTTTAGTTAAACATAGTAAAATTCATACAGGAGAAATGCCATACAGATGCTTCGTTTGTGAATACAAAGCAGCACATAAAAGTAATTTAGTTAGACATATGAAAATTCATACAGGAGAAAAGCCATACAGATGCTCGATTTGTGAATACAGAGCAGCACTGAAAAGTAGTTTAGTTACGCATATGAGAACTCACACAGGAGAAGAGCCATACAGATGCTCAGTGTGTGAATTCAGAGCAGCAGTGAAAAGTCGTTTAGTTACACATGTGAGAATTCATACAGGAGAAAAGCCATACAGATGCTCGATTTGTGAATACAGAGCAGCACTGAAAAGTAGTTTAGTTACACATATGAGAGCTCATACAGGAGAAAAGCCATACAGATGCTCGGTTTGTCAATACAGAACAGCAGTGAAAAGTCATTTAGTTACACATGTGAGAATTCATACAGGAGAAAAGCCATACAAATGCTCAGTTTGTCAATACAGAACAGCAGTGAAAAGTAGTTTAGTTACACATATGAGAACACATGCAGGAGAAAAGCCATACAGTTGCTCGGTTTGTGAATACAAAGCAGCACGTAAAAGTCATTTAGTTCAACATATGACGACTCATACAGGAGAAAACTCGGCACAGTTGTTCTGTTTGTGAAGACACAAAAAAGATTTAATCACAGATGTGAAGACTTCTCACGAGAAATGCCATATACGTGCATTGTTAGTGAATATTAAATAACGCAAATGTAATTTACTTACACATATGAATTCTAATTTTGAAGTGTTACACACAAGATATCACTTAGGAAATAATCTTAATATTTGTGTATACAGTCCGATACATTTTACATATCATGTATACTAATAATTTATTCTTCTTAGTCGTAACTCGCTTCCGAGTATCGTGACCCCTCCAGTTAATCAGAACCGGTAACAGCCCGCCATAGTTGTCTATCTTCTGCACTTCTCATTATTTTGGTCATCGATAGATTGTAGTTTTTTTATTTGATCAATAAATCTCACTGGTGACCGACCTCTTCTTCTTTTTCTATCAACCTTGCGTTGTATGCACAATTTTTCCATT
Source organism: Agriotes lineatus (assembly GCA_940337035.1). Classification (NCBI taxonomy): domain Eukaryota; kingdom Metazoa; phylum Arthropoda; class Insecta; order Coleoptera; family Elateridae; genus Agriotes; species Agriotes lineatus. Next base: position 47,358,191 of record OW679201.1, on the reverse strand, counting down.
CCGTCTCGTCTGATTATGTGGCCAAAGAATCGGAGTATTTGGCGTTGAATTGTCGGTAGTAATCGTTGTTTGCTGTTAATATTGAGTTCTCTTAAAATGGAGAGATTAGTTCTCCGCGCAGTCCAGGGGATTCTTAACATGCTTCGGTAGCAGATCATCTCAAATGCTTCATTCCTTCTGAAACATGCTGCTTTGAGTGTCCAGGATTCCGTGCCATAAGTGGCAATGGAGAACACCAAAGAAACCATCAGCCTTTTCATAACCGCTAAGCCTGCCACTGCTCTTCAGGACATAACTGCTGAAGCCTTCCACTGCTTTTCAGGACTTAGCCGCAGAACCCAGCCAGCGCCTTAACTAGGACTCAAGACTACGTACGACAAAATTCAAGCCGAGCCCGCACCGCCGCGCCGTGTCCTTGAACTCAAAAAAAGTGGACGTGACTACCTCCCTGGACTTTCCCATACTGGAAACTGTTCATATCGTCTTTATTCAACAGTCTTTACAACATATCAAAATTTCAACTTGATGACTCACGTCTTCACCGTGATAAGCGTTTACACTTTCACGTAAATTGCGGGTAAATATAAAAGAATGTGTAGTTCAAAACGTGACCACCGAGCTTCTGTAGATGGCGCCAAGTGGACAAGCCGCCACTGTGCTAGTTTATGTATTATTTTCCTCAAAACGGCTGTAGCACCGAGGTGAAATTTTCTAAGTACCTGGAAATTATATTTTCTAGGGCATACAAAATCAATTTTTTTATTTTCGCGGAAAAAGATTCTTTGACGCAAAAATATAACAACCGTTAGAATAAAAAAATTATTTTTCAAAAATAGAGGGGGGTGGGGGCCGGTGCGCTTACATATATCCACGAGTGTAATATTTTTTTGCATATTCATATGCTCCATTATGCACTGAGCAATTCAGTAAAAACCCCAGCTACCTATCTTGTTGTGTTTATTAATTAAAGGGGTTTAAATTTTCAAACTTCAAAGCTTCGTAGAGGGCGCCACAGATAATTCATGAGATTCTTTAAAAAACAGATCGATAGCCCTTTTCGGGGTCTATCAGTGTATGAAGTTTAAACAAATTCCTGTGGGCAGTTTTTGAGAAATGATTTTTAGAAAATTTCCCAAATTTTGAAAATTTGTAATTTAGGCCCCTTAATATTTTTCAAAACACTTTTTATATCACCTTATGTTAGCCTTCATATACTATTCAGAAAAAAATCAATTGAATCGATTCATCCGTTTTTGAGTAATAGGGCGTTAAACTCAAAAATTTCAAAAAATCATAGCGCCCTTCATTTTAAACCTAGCGAGTTCGGCAAAAAACTAACAGATTTGTCTTATGACCCTCTATCGTTATCCGCGATAAAATTTTCAAAATTTTAATCACGAAAACAGTGATACCAAAAAAACATGCGTAACTTCCGCTTCCGGTTTCGGATTTTTTTGAAAAGCTTATTTTGTCGATGAATTTTCGATACACCCCCGCATTCCAAAGCGCATCAAAATCGGAGCAATACTTTCGGCTGTAGGAGCGTCACACACCCACACACAGACAGACATTTTATAAAAACCACTTTTTTGGGTTCCTAGAGGCCCAAAACGGATATTTCTGTGAAAATCTCGATTTCCAAAATTTTCATGATTCCAAGACTTCGCTATACCTATGGGTATGGGAAAGTAAAAACCGCACCGTCTACTATTTCTGCCCAGGCTACGCCCGTGGCTCTACTCAACTTTAATTCTTAGTTTGCCTGTCTCTCTCTTTGTAATATACAGTGTCCGCCAAAAAGTCGGCATAATATGGGAACATTTTTTATTTTTGATTTTTCAAAAAAACTTGATACGTTAATAATTTTGGTTTGTCTAAAAACCTATTTAGCTCCTATCATATATATCGAGTGATTTTTACTTATTTCGAAAATGGAGTTTTTCGAAAATGTCAAAATCCGAAAAGTGCAATTTTTCGGAAATTAAGAAAGATTTCAATGAGATTTTTTTAGAGTGTGTTATTTTTAGCTAACTAAACAATCTCAAGGCCAGAAAACCCCTGTTTTTTCAACTTTAACTAAAAATTAATTGTTCAATTTTTTAAATATTCTTCAAAATATATACCAAGACTTAATATTAAAATTTAAATCTTTGTATGTGAAGACTGTAAAAACTTATAATTGGAAAAAATTATATAAAATGTTAATTAGTTCTTTAGATTTTTTATTATTTACCGAAAAGTAGTGTGTTTGCATAATTTTTAGGTTTTCTATGCAAGGCGCTTTTTAGGAGAAATATTTTTTAATTCTAATTAATATCGATTTAAATGTCTTCTAGAAACTTTAATCTAGTCCTGTTAATGAAGTACTGTTACAAAAATCCTGTAAATGTTCTTTTACAGTTGTCTAAATGAGGAGATTCTTCTTTATCCAATTTAAATGTTTTAAAAAATCTCTTCATTTAGACAACTTAAAAGAACATTTACACGGTTGTAGGATTAAATTTGGGGATCTCTGTTAAGGCTTAGTTGGCATGATGAAGTTCCGTTTGTCGTCTCAAATTCTTGCCATGTTGTTACGGACTTTGTGTTACCCTCTTTGGGGATGTTATAGTCGTCCAGACCCTTTTCGTCGGCAGCTCCCTTGAGCTATTTCGCAGTTTCTTCAAGCGTCTTGGGCGCAGTTGCTTGGGAGCGTCCACCTGCAGCATCTTGGACTCCTTACGGTAACGCAGTTTTTAATAGTTTTAGAGTGCATAGGTTACAGTGAAAGCAGTGAGTTATTGAGGTGTGGGCTTTTTGCGAAACGTTGCTGTCAATGTAAAGTTTACCGTTTAAACTGTTATAGCTGTCAGTACGCTGAATTGGACATTTACCGTCAGTTTTAATGATTATGCTGAGTCTAATCTCATGGATGTTAATGTATTTACCGCAGTTTAGCCGCATTCGGGTGTTTAACGTCAAGTTTTACTGTTTATGAGCCATTTCCTTGTATATTTAACGTTCTTGCCGTTTGCGAGTCATTTCGATTATTTATTATCATGTTTTTCGCCCTTATCTAGTTTAAACGTTACGTAATTTAACCCTTATTAACTCTTTTCGTTACATTTAAATTACTCAACTAATGTTTACTCACATATTTTTAATATAGTCCATCTTTATTTAGCTGTGTTTTTCTTTTTGATGTTTATGATATTTGCATGCAATTTTGTGTGTGTTTTCTTTTGTAAGAGGAGTTTAGAAAGCTGCACAAGAATTTTCTCGCAAGGTAAGTTCAACGCTGTCGTTCGTGGTTTCGTCGACCAAGAACTGCCAAGGTTGAAATTAGAAGGTGTACCCATATGCTTCTACTTTTCTCCGTGGTATGATCTGTGTATTTCCCCTATTAGGAAAGTGGTGGAGCCTTGGCATCTAACATCCGCTGTTTCTTTTAATAGGCCTTTGCCCTGGTTAGTCTCATAATGGACCACCCCGTCTCCACTGAGTGACACCGGCACCCCTTTTTGTGTCATTTTGCGCACTAGAAAATTAGCTATTTAGTTGCGTGTCGTAACGTCCCGTTTATGCTGTAACAAACTGGCGCCTTTGTCGAAATGTAGTGTTTAGGCTGTAACAAATTTTTCACTGGACATTGCTTCAGGCGAACTAGTGAGACACATTTGGCAAACCTTGGAGGTGATTTTTTGACTGTAAAAACGCCATGGGGGATTGAAATCGTCGGCTGTCGCTGAAGGTTATGTTGACGATTCTATAAAGAAAAAAATCGAAGTGTCCCAAATGTTTGGGTCTTAGCAAACTTATTTAAACTTACTTGGATGCTCTACATATCGTGTCTCACAGATGGAATTGGATTGCAATGCAAATAACAGCACTACTGTTAAGGCCAACAGTAATTTACATCAAAATGTTGTGTCTACTAATAACGTACTATCACGGACAAATGTATTTGACAGTCTGGTCTGTGCAAAACTTTCCGATACATGTCGCTAGAGCGAAGAGTAGCATAGAGACGCTGTATATTAAGATTAGAGATGGGACATACAAGTGATCAATGCTGATAGGTTGGAAGCAATTTCCATGGCCTGCTGAATTGTGTGACGAATATCAAAGTGACAGCCGGCCATGGAAATTATTAATGTCATTTGACGTTTGTAGTTTTTGTTGTAATTACAAGTGGCATTCTCTTTATGTGATTTTTATTAGTGCATTCATTCATTCATTATCTTTAGCCTCTTTGACATTTCGTTGTCGAGGATCATTATTGTTAATAATTTTTACTAAAATGACTAGTTGTTCAGCAGTTGGATGTAAGAACAGTTCCAGCAAGAACATTTCTGTGTTTAGGTTTCTAAAAAATTAGCCTTACAAACAAGTATGCGTAGAAAGATCTGGTATTAAAATATTGCAGCCTGAAAAATCGTAGATTATGCTAACAACATTTTACACCAGACCAGTTCTTAACGACAACAGGCAAAACCCCATGTAAAAGACTAAAATATAATGCTGTGCCACCATTATTCCACATAAACAGTTGTGGAAGTGAATTCTATTCAGATAATGAAGATAAAAATGTTCAACAAAATTTTGAAAACAAAGCTAACAAAGATAATTTTTTTGAAAAACTTAGTACTACCCTCATTTTGACAGCAACAACATTTTGGAAATTTCTAAATTAAAAGACATTATTGCAAATCAAAACATATTTTTGAATCTGAAAGTGCAAAATTATCTTTGGCCTCACTGGAGCAGTCAATTACTAGTCTAAAAGTAAAGAAGAAAAAGAAAAGAAAACTATACATTTAAAAGATCATCTGAGGCAGCCACATCATGTGTTTGTCAATCACAAAAATGCTAGGAATAATTTTGTAGTAAAGCAAAAAGTAAGCACAAATGGAATCTGGAGAGGTACAGTCATATATTAAATCTTATTCAATATTACTTATCTTCTATCTTTATATAGGAAAATCAAATTCCTTATTTCAAAACCTGTAAAATTTACGAAAAGAACAAGGAAAATAGCAAATGGCATCTAGAGTTTACTTCACAACATGGACAATAACCTTGCGGAATCATATAATTCTGTTGTAGCTAAATTTGTAGGAGGCAAGCAAATTACTTTTTCGTTAAAAGGATCATATTAAACCTGATGGACTGGGGCTACTTTGTCGTTTAATAGTTAATTCATGCTTGTAATCGGATTATCATGATCTTTTAATCCTCAGTGACCGATGCCGTAGGCATTACGAATACCACCAGCGGCAAGGTATAACAGCAATAAGATGGTGAACTACTGGATCTGATTAAGCAAGATTCTGTAGTTACAAAAATGATTATTGCCTTTACTTTAAAATGTCGTAAACAATTATTAGCTTTAACGTTCAATTATATGGTTTGTAAGAATAAACACTCATATTAATTTGTTTTTATACATATAAAAATGAAAAATAGCTATTGTTATTTCAATGAAAAGTAACTTTAATACCACTGTACATACATTTATTTAATAACTTCTGTAACAACTCATTTTTGAGCTTTAATTGTTCGAGTATTTGCTTCCGCTGTTAAATTTCTTTACTTCCAATTTTTCTCAATATTTATTTCATTCTACAATGGCTTTTCGCAATTCGTGCCATTCTTTTGATACTTTTGCATGACTTGCTAATTGTTGGTGTATTTGGTAAGTATGATGTAGTAGGTACTACGTGAACTACTAAAATGTAAATTTTAAGATTTATAAACTATAATTTTAAGTTTCTATAATAGTTACTCACTGTTGACATTACTGCCGTTCTTTTTATCAATCTCCTGCATTATTTGTTGTTCCCAGTAGCCTACACTTGGTGTATTGTATGTTGTTTTGAAAGTATTTCACAGTTCTCTAAAATAGATAATGTTGAACTAATAATTAATTTAATAATTTTGAACTAGATACCATTCCTATATATAGAATTTTCGGCCTCTACCAGTTTTCTGGACGTTTCCAATTTTATTTTTATAACTTTTTGAAGCTTAACCACTTATTCTCTGTACGTTTTACCCATACTTTAATTTAATATCTTAATTTTCCCATCTTGAGCCATCGGCCTTTTCTCTCTGTACCTATTGATTTATTACCAATTTGTCACTTTTTCCACAGGCCCGGCATCAGTTGTGTTGCTTGCGAGCTCGAGCAACACAGGAAACAATATGAGCAACACACCGGACCTCGGACGACAACAGACAAAATAAATAACTGACAACGCTCAATACTAGTTTAAAAAACCAGGCCTTAGCTGTCTGACGTGACGGGTTTATGATGTCGGGTAAAGTAGGTAAAGTAGCGACGTGAACATGCTTACAGATTATAACTGCGCTGTAATTATATACTATATTTGTGCTGGTGTCTGTAGATTAATATTTTTGTTATGGGAATTAGTGGGTGCGGAGGCAATAATTTTAGGAACGTCGAAAATAATTTACTAGGTCGCCAGTTCGCCTAAAATAAGTAAAACAAGACACCAATATTTAGTATTTATAGCTAGTGTATGATACTTAATTTTTAATACAATCTCAAATGCTGTGTTCATCTGTGAATTGACATAGGCTGCAAATTTTTTAAGTGGTAGTTAGGCCTGGTTATCCCGTTTACAAATCACTCTCCAAACTTTCTTACCTTCAACAAGTTCCAACTCCCTTCAGCATAATAACCTGGTTTTATCAATTTACAAGTTACGTTTTCTGAGGTAGGTATTTTTTAAAAAGTGCAAAAAATTAAGAAGACTTGAGACAACAATAATTACAGAATTTCAACTGTGATCCTTATGTCTACACAATGTGATGGTAAATTTAGTTTTATTTAATTATGTTTTATTCAATGAATTAGTTGGGCATTTTGAAAAATTATTTTCATTAGCGTCCCCTTGAGGGACTAAAGTCCCACTTTTAATCCCAAGGGATATTTCTGCAACAATATTTATAACCTAGAAACTGATTTCTACTTCCGGTCATGGAAAAATACCTTAGTATAGGTGTCGCAAATGCTCATTGTCTTTGGGAAAAGTATTCCCAGTAGGTGATGTTGGGTTATGTAAAACTAACCTGGCACAATGTAGGGTATGTATGTATGTATGTATTATCTGTAACCTCATTTACCTTGCGGTGTCGAGGCTGGTGCTATATGCGCTGGCATCTGGCGGTACAATGATCAACTTGCCCCGGATTCGGGATACAGAGTTGGATCGCTCCTTTGGTGTTTGCGCAGCAACCACAATGTAGGGTAAATAATTTTAAATTGGGTTACATTTTTTTACGTTTGAGAAATACACTTCTAGCTAAAAATACTTGTCAAACGTCCAATATAATAACCCAATTTAAAAGTACATACCTGATATTTTGTCAGGCCCTTCACACAACTAAATATCACCTACCGGGAATACTTTTCCCACGCACCATGTGAAATTAGGACACCTCTACCCTCTCCCAGTGCTAATAAATTGCTAAGTTACCAAGTATGTTTCGTCACCATCACTACTATCTTCATTTTGATAACTTAAAAAGCTGGTATTAAGATGTCATTAAATCCCACATGTGATTCTTCCCTCGACTTTGTCTCGGGAATAAACTTCATCCTGGGGGATTAAACGTAAAAAATATATATAATACTAATTGGCATCTAAAATTTTGAATCCTTTTAATTAAATTCTTTTTAAGTTAATATACACTGGCATTAAATCTAAATTAAATATTTTGGGAGTATTTGACATGAACAAAAACGATTTTTCTACTTATCATTTTAGAATTTCTGCTATTTATTGTCTTTAGAAGTAAGAGCAACACACGAGAAAACATAAAGATGCTGGCCCTGTTCTTCCACACAGCGTTTTCAACATGGCTTTGGGGAGAATTGCGCGTTTCCGCTTCTTCCACACAACGTGAGTCTTGAGACGTAACAGCACACGTACAGTTAAAAAGGATGCTGAAACGTAAAAGCCCCTTATTAATCAATCATATCAAATAACTTTCTGATTACCCTAACAATTTTAATTACCTTTTTGGTGCTGCTCTGTTTGATTAACATGGTTAATTACAATATCTTTACAGAGTCAGAAAAATCGGGAATTTGACAAGTTATACTCAGTTACACTGGGATTCTATATCTACACAGCTGATTTCAATGTTCTTAAATCTTTTAAAATGAATTTGTAACTGACTGTACGTAAGCCCAAACTGAAACAATTTTAAGGTTAGTTTTCGCGCTCCTTGAATCTACACTTTACTTGTTCAATCTACTCGTCGCCAGGAATAAATTCATCACGTTTGGTTCGTAATTCGAAATACAAACGAACAAAATGCAGTTTTTTCAGTTCACACAAACGAAAACATTTTCTTGCACTAAGTAAGTCTGAGTAACCAAACGAACAAAGCTTTAGAAAGAAACTGAAATTAAATGTGAATAGTAGATAATTTATACATAGCTACAGTCTGTAAAGTCAGACTATGAAAATCAGACGCAATTTTTATTGATAATGAATAATTCTTTTCGTTATTTGACATATAGAAATTTATCGTGTAAAGTAAATGTCAGTTTGGTAATGATATTTGGAAATTTTGTTTGGAAAACAGAAAATGATCAATTTAGCCTCGGAGACTGGTTTCACTTGTCCCATCTCTTATGTTACTTAATATATAGGGTCTCTAGAGTAGCAATGCGTTGCGTTTATAAAATTTAACTGGTTTCCATCGAAGTTGGCAAAACTGTAGCAAGTCTTTGAAATTCCTGCAGAGAAACGGCGCGAAGTTTAAATAGACGTTGCGTTTCCAAGTGCTTTGCTGTGTAATTCAGAATTTTTAATTTTATCAAGATGAGTGTTATTTCGGAGTAGTCTATATCTATATACGTATATACTAGCACAGTCACCATATGAATTGAACCAAAGAAATATGCAATGAAATTATATGTTTCTGATTTAAAATATATTAAATTAATACAATTAATCAACAATATTTAACACCTACTACAATTACAATTTATTCAAAAACAGCAAAAATAAAATTATGTTTATTAAAACTTAATATTGCAGAACCCACAACCCATTTTTTCATATGCGTCTGAAACAATTAACTTTTGAAATTGGTCGGCTAATTGCAGCTGCCCATTTGACAGCAAATTCTCATGAGGAAGGCCAGCGATCTTGTTTAATAAGGGCCAGATGTATGGTCCAATCGATACTCGTGTGCACTATACAATGCTGTTTTGCCGTTTTTTATGATTATTGTAAGTGAAATACATATTGTAACGTTTCGCTCTTGATTAAGCGCTACCGAACTTTAATTTCAAATTAAAAGCGCTTAATCTTTGCATTTTCAACAATCGAACTAGGTAGTTGGTCTTATTCAGGTTCAAGATGTTGAGAAGTAGGTAACATATTTATTAAATTGTTCTTGGAATGGAAATCTCTGGGTTGATTAAATTGCTGTATAGTATAATTGGATCTATAATTTTAGCTAAATGGCGGGGGGGGGGGGAGGGTTCGTAATCTGGAAAGATCTCTTCGAGTGTCTAATTCGGATTGTTGGCCACCGACATTATTTATTAAGACTTGCTACGTGTAGTTTGTTATAATACCTAAAGCAGTATCTTTTAAACGATTGGGAACAGCTAATAGAAGCTATTTTTGCACTACTTGCTCGGATCGTTCCGCCCCAGTTGCAGTTGAAGATGTTGGGCGTAGGAACTCGACAATTAAGAGTTGAAACTCAAAGTGCGAAATCTGGCTTTAATTATTCAAAACCTTTAAGCACTTGCATAATCCACGTATTTGTTTAACGACAATTTCTGTTTTTTAAAAGCATTTATTTAACATTTACAAAACATTACATATTATAACTATGTCGGAGCTCTGCCCAATACACTTGAATCAGGACAGGCTGAGCTGAGTCTCGAGCAGAGCTAATTGCAAACAGCATCTTAATTATAAAGTAAATTTTTAATTCTAAAGAATGCAAGGTTACTACAGAGTGTCTTGCGTTCCCATGTGCACTATCTAGGAGCAGTTTGCATTCGGGCAGGGTGTAAGCTTATATTTAAGCTACAAAGCAATTCTAAATACGTTAGTTAGTAGTATCTGTTGTATCCTGATATACGTGTAATATTGCTAAATCATTCAATCGACATCTTCGCTTTACCAAGAGTTATAGGTAGAGTATGAATAATTTTTATGAATTTCTGAAATCTCATCTACTAAATAGGTTTTTTCAGTAA
>OW679201.1:47180057-47347854 GCA_940337035.1 Agriotes lineatus | reverse complement strand
ACAGTATATCGACGAATCAATTGCTCAAAAAATATCCACGTCAAGAAAAATTTTGACAGATGTAAATTCAAATGAAAGGTCTGGAACTTCCACTGCACTTAACCCTGACGAAAGTAGAGTCAACTTAGCTTCCACTGTACTTGACTCTGACGAAAATAGAGTCAACTTTCCTGGTTTAAGGGTTCATCAAATTATTAATAGTACATTCAATATTTGTATGTATGTATGTATGTATAATCTGTAACCTCATTTACCTTGCGGTGTAGAGGCTAGTGCTTTATACGCTGGCATCTGGCGGTACAATGCTCAAGTTGCCCCGGATTCGGGATACAGAGTTGGAGCGCGCCTTTGGTGCTTGCGCAGCAACCATTGTGTGAGTTGTGTGTCTTGGTGATGTGTTGACCTTGTTACTCTATCTCTTAGGTTTGTGGTTCTGAGTAGAGCACAGTTAATTTGGTGCCCAACTGTGAATGGTCTCACTGAGCCCGATTCTAATCGCCAAGGATACGGAAAATTCCGACCCCAGCAGGATTCGAACCGAGGACTTGCTTAATGCAAGCCTGGCGCTTACCCATCTGCGCCACGCAGCTTCTTACACAATCAATATTTATGTGAATACATTACCTGTAATCCATATTTTTTTTTTTGAAAATCGTACGACATTCATTAATGACCAATAGAAAAATTAGTTCACGAGCCGTAACCAAGACAACAAAAATTTTTTGGAAATTTTTGTAGGTAGACCAACTTAACTGTGAGGGGTTTGTGTCGTTACGATTTTCTTACCGAATCTGCATTCGAGCATCAATTAATTCATATTCGGAAATTATTTTTCGTGCATTCCAACAATGTCCTAATTTGCCCTCGCTTTCCGCTCGGGCAAATTAATACGACGGTGTTGGAAGGCACTCAAAAAAAAAATCCGGAAAGAATTAATGCTCTTATGAGATTATATGTGAAAATTTTGCAAAATTGGAAAAAATCTTTATGATACACGTGAATAAAAAAAATTTTATCCACTCAAAAACATTATCGCACTCGGCTTACAATCGTGCGCTAAACAATTTTTTCGTGGATAAAATTGGTCTTGATTCACTTATACCATAAATAGCTATTATCGTCGTGTATAATAGATTTTTTTTTCTATAGCAAGAACTTTTAACAATTTCAAAAGAAAAAATCTGGTGTGATACACGCACACAACTTCCTTTTACAGTGAGTGATCTTATAATTGGCCAAAAATTTGATTTTAAATTTTTAAGCATTTGTCAAAATTTTTAAAAAATTACAAATTCTACAAAAACGGTGCAAAATAGAGCGTTAAGGTGAAGAGACAAATTTTCTCTAGAATTTTAAGCTGAATTCAAAAATGTAATAATTATACCGGGTGTTCTATTTAAAATAAGAGTTAATAAAAAAAATTTAAAAAAACAAAAGAAACCCATTTAGAAGTATTCAACTGGAAAATCACCTATCTCACATCAATACACATGAAAAATGTAATAAAAATGAGAAGTTTGAAAAAAAAATCGTTAGAGCCGTTTTTGAAAAAATCGAAAAAAACTGAAAAATCACAAGAAAACACCTACTTCCGGTTATGCGATTTTCTTCAAAAGCTTGCTGTCATATCTACATAGTACAGAAAACTTTTATATATGAAGTTTCAACCCGATACCTCTTTTCGTTTTTGAGATATTCTGTTCACAGGACACACAGACCAATAAAAAAAATATCGTTTTTGGGTTCAGGGGACTCTGAAACGTGAAGATCTGTTGAAAACTCAATTTCGAATTTTGGGGTGAATCCAATACTTCCTTTATTGTAAAAGGAAGTAAAAATATCCGAAGTCGCATTTTAAAACCTCAGTAGCTAGATTATACAGAGTTCGGTTTGTGAAATTTTGAAAAATATTAATAAAAAATTGAAAATAGTAATTTAGACGATTAATTAAATTTATCCACGAGTGAATCGTTTAATGTCAAGATAATGATTCACGAGTGGAGGATAATAACTTAACGTCGTGTATAAACAATTTTTTTCTATAACTTTTTAACAATTTCAAAAGGAAAGTCAATCACATTTAAAATCTCAGTAGCTAGATTGGGTTGCTAGGATAATACGAATTTGTATGCCTGTATTAATATTTAAATTTTAATAAAGTTAGAAATTTCCCCATAAAACGACTTTTTGACGGTCAAACACTATTTATAATTAATGCAAACAAAACTAATAATATAGCTTTAAATTTTAATAAAGTTAGAAATTTCCCCATAAAGGCATAAAACGACTATTTATAATGAATGCAAACAAAACTAATATAGCTGTTTTTTGCCTTTGCCCATCAATAAGACTACACCCAACCATTTTCGCAATAACTCAACAAACCGATTTAGTTTCCGTTCGAGCTGCTGATGGCTTTCGCAATATGCAGCTCAAAAATAGATATCCAGAGCTGAACGAGGTTCAAAAGAGTCACATTTGAATACTGTATTCGCTTTGGCCATAAGCCACACTTGTATCTATGACTTGGGACAACTAATTTGGTATTTGCAAAAAAAAAACGGTCATGGTAGCATCAGACTTTACTGATGCCCGCTTGCGATAATACGAGCACCAGTAGTGAGTTATAATCACGAGGATCATATCCCAAATGCATCACTTGCTATCTTAATAAGGATCAGTATTTAATCCCTACTAATGACAAATGCGAACGCAAGTGAATTGATCTTGTATACATATTACGTACCAAATACGCTAGTGTGATATAACATGCGCGCCATCTATGACACATTTTGTGTTCCGCCGATTCCATTGTAAACAGGAACAGGCAGCAAAGCAGCGAATAGTCCCAATTTCATTAGCGCCGCGCGAGGTGGCGCCAGGATATCTATGAGCTTATAGTGTCACAATTCAGAATAAGAATAGTCACACTAAATTATCTTAAAATCAAGTTGCAGCAAAGCTCCGGCGCAACCAATTCAAAACAACTGAACGCAGCAGTTCAAAACAATTGAATCTAACAGTTCAAAACAAATGAACATACAAGTCCAAAACAATCGAACCTATTTTAAGATTTAAGCTAGTTGTCATAACAACTGCCCCTACAATGAATGCAATTAATCTCATTTATTTAAAGCGACAGCGCTGCGCTTATTGAAAATGGAATTGTAGCCAATCGATTGTCGCTTGTTTAGAGCAGCAGCCGCACACCTGCCCGTAATTGACAGACCAGCAACAATGCCGCCGCAAATGGAGCAAAAAGTCCGATTGCCGGTATGCTTTTTATCCGCAAATGCTAATAAGCAACCACCTACGCCGGCCGCGATTCGCGCACGCGCCGCGATCCTACGCGGTTACATTTGAACAATGTCCAAAGCCAAGTTGATCTCAGAATAGCACATGAACAGCTTTACGATTAGGATTAGTGTGCCGCGAGTGTGTTGTGTGTGTGAGTGGCCTTACCGGATAATCGACGCTTTGCACCGGTATGTCTTTGCGAACAAATGCATTTCACTCGCTTTCTGCTGTTTTGCCATTTTCGTTGTATCGCAGGTGGCGGGCATTAGCAGCGGCCCCGTTTTTGAGCATATTCAAATCGGGTGCTAAATTTAAATTTAAATAAAAACCGTCTGCGGGCGATAAAAGCGAAAGTTGAAGATTTCAAGTTTGGTCCCGATACTGGAAAAATGTGATTTTTCACAGTGCAACAATTGGGACGTTGGAAATCCCACAGTTTGCAGGCGCAATTTGCCGCAATTAAGAGCTCAATTTGCACACTTACAGAATCGCCTACAGTGGCAATTGCTGCAAATAGCAATCGCTATAATTTATTAATTTATTTGAATATCGCGCCTACACTTCGACCGGACCGGCCCAAAGGCGATAATCAAAAGTATTTTTATGAATTTTACCTTGAGCACAACAAACAGCGTGCGCCTTATGTAACGGTTGTAAATAATCGGCTCCTAATGGCTAAATGTGGAAACAGCCGCCTGTGATTCTTTGATTTCGCGAAAGGACTTAGCGACGATTGCGTCACCGCATAGAAATATACTAATGAATTGCAAAAACTGGTTGGCTTAGTTATGTATTCCAGAATTGCGATTTATTTTGCATTCGGTGCGCGGCTCAGAACTCTTGGAAATAAACACGAGGGAGGTGCCAAGCGGATGTTGGTTTTCAGGGGATTTAATATCTGCAATATGTATTTTAGGCCGACCCACTTCAATACTCCAATTTGGCCTTCTAGGCTGCAAAAGGACCCCAAGGAGATCTGAAAGTACAATGTGCTGATGTTCAGATTGAACAATATTGGAGCACCTGCTGAAAAAATATCTATTTCTCTACTATGTTTTGTTTTAAAAATAAATTATTGATCAACTGAAGTTAATTTTTAGAATGAACGTAGTGCAAATAGTATAAATTAATAAAATTAAGATCCAGTTGTGGACTTGGCACAGTAACCAACAGTTTATATTTGACATGGCTGAAATTAGGTTAATCCGTTTTGTTTTAAAAAAAAATAATGTTCTATATGTATATAAATGATATATGTACAGGGTTATCTATTATAAATTACCCACCCCTTATCATCGTTATTATTGCCTATACAAAAAAAGTTTTAAATAAAAGTTGTGTGGTTATGACTGAATTTTGTTAAAATGCTATCAAAAGTACAGTAGCGTGCAGATTTCAGGGGATACAAAAAAATAATATATTTTTTAAATGGGATACCCCGTATATTATTAAATTTTTGGAATGATCCTTTTTTCCTGATCTCAAAAATATACCATATGTTACCCCTACCTTATACCGGTTTTGAGTTATTAAACGTCGAATATCTTAGTTAAACTAGTTACTGTAAATATGGAAAAGTTAACATTATTAAATATAACAAATATTTATTTAGGAAATTTAAATACAAATAAATGTTAACCCATAAAAGATGTTCGATGTGTCCAGCATTACTGTCAATGCATAATTGACAACTAGTTTAACTAAGATATTCGACGTTTAATAACTCAAAACTGGTATAAGGTGGGGGATCATTCCAAAAATTTAATAATATACGGGGTATCCCATTTAAAAATAGATTATTTTTTTGTATCCCATGAAATCTGCACGCTATTGTACTTTTTATATCATTTTAACAACATTCAGTCATAACCACACAACTTTTATTTAAAACTTTTTTTTCTATTGGCAATAATAACGATGATAAGGGGTGGGTAAGTTATAATGAATAACCCTGTACATATTAATTGTTATATTTAACAGTTTCCGCAATACGAACTTTCATATTCTAATGAATGAATTATAAATTATATTTGAATAATTACATTTTCCAAGCAGTAGATCACGTGCACGCACACACTTGATACTAAATCACAAAGAGCTATCCATAGCCAATATTAAATGCAGTCCAGACAAATGTGCAATAATTATACTAATCTGATAATTACTAATTATGGTGATAAATGATTTTTTAAAATGTAGCTCTAATGTTTTATGTTGCAGACTGAAATTACAGACGTAAGCAATTTAGCATGTTGGTGATAATGAACGACTGGATATTATACATACAGGGTGTTTAAAAAATACGTTCAGATATTTTACCCACTTATAGATCTCATCAATCCAGACAAAAAATTCCTAATAAACATGGGTCCGGAAACGCTTCATTTCCGAGATACAAGGTGTTAAAGTTAAAAAAAATCGTTTTTTATTGTTATCTAAAAAACGCTGTGGGCGATTTTAACGAATTTTTTATAATTGGTTTATAACTTTACAAAATATTTTTTGGACATATTACAGTTGACCCAATACTTCCAGAGACGTGCCCATGGAGCATGTCGATTAGGTTTTATCAGAAAAAAATAACGCCTAATAGCTTTTTTGCAATTTTCATATAATATTTTAATAAAGCAACTAAAAGTGAAACTTTTTTGTCTCTTGAATTTTTTTCATATCTCGCTTCGTTTTCAAGAAAAAATAAAGGCCATATTTTTGCACGCCTCTGAACCTATTAAGACATAAACTAAAATGCTCCAATATCTCAAAAACCCATCAGCCGATTTTAGTGAAACTTTTAAGGTTTATTGATGCTATTAAGGATCATGTTTTGGCGTACTTAGATTTAAATTATTTATTCCAGGAGCGGGTGGGATTTTTTTTAAACTTTAACACTATCTCGGAAACGAAGGGTTTCAGGACCCATGTTTATTAAGACTTTTTTCGTTGTATTGATGAGATGTATAAGTGGGTAAAATATCCGAACGTATTTTTTAAACACCCTGTATATACATAATAGTTGGAGTTGTATGCAGGGGTCGGCAACGATGTGGGGGGTGGAATATATTTCTAACAGTAGAAAAGTTATAGGTGCTAAGGTGGTGCACATTAGTAAATATGTTTGATTATATCGAGTTTCAAAAAGCGTGGCGAACCAATTTTACTTATTTTTTAATACGACGCCTTATATTTAGGTAGCTTAAAAGTTTTACGTGAACATTCTAAGTTGTAAAGCAATAAATAAACAAATATGTTTTATGAGTTTTTGCGCCTCTATATTTTCCAAAAGTTATCGTGAAAGGACCTACATAGTCTACCCCAACACATGAAAATGACTTAATTTGAGAAGTTCTTAAAGAGGGCATATTGTTCATATATTAATGTAAAGTTGGATGGATCTAAAGTGAACTATTTTGGAGATACTAACGATTGAATCAAGTACATAAAAATGTTTTTTATTAACTTTCAACTGCAAAATACTGCCTCAAAATATTGCAAATTTAATAATTTTGATATTTATATCTAATTTTTGAAAAGTCCTTTTAATGAGCTGTCTTCGGATATCAAAATTTTCATAATTAACTGCACACACAGGACATCGAAAGCGTGACGAACCCCTTATAAAGTCATATAGCACGAACAAATGATATATTGGTAACGTTCTCATTGAGAAACCTACAGGATTGATTAAATTAGCAAAGTTGAATGGAATTCCGAGAAGAGATTGATGCTGTACTGGAATTTGATCTAATCCCTACCTTCCTGAAATATCCCGCATTCAATGTCTAATTATTCCGTAACCATAAACGCAAGAAGAAAAAATCTGGTGTGATACACTCACACAACTTCCTTTTACAGTGATCTTATAATTAGTCAAAAATTTCATTTTTAATTTCTAAGCATTTGTCAAAAATTTTCAAAAATTACAAATTCTATAAAAACGGTACAAAATAGAGCGTTAGTTGAAGAGACAAATTTTCTCTAGAATTTTAAGGTGAATTTGAAAATGTAATAATATACCGGGTGTTTTATTTAAAATAGGAGTTAATAAAAAAATAGAAAAAAAAACAAAAGAAACCCACTTTAGAAGTATTCAACTGGAAAATCACCTATCTCACATCAATACACATTAAAAATGTAATAAAAATGTAAAGTTAAAAAAAATCGTTAGAGCCGTTTTTGAAAAAATCGAAAAAAACTGAAAAATCACAAGAGTAAACACCTACTTCCGGTTATGCGATTTTCTTCAAAAGCTTGCTGTCTCATCTACATAGTACACAAAACTTATATATGAAGTTTCAACGCCATACCTCTTTTTGTTTTTGAGATATTCTGTTCACAGGCAGACACACACACAGACAGACAGACACACAGACACACACACAGACAGACCAATGAAAAAAAATATGTTTTTTGAGTTCAGGGGACTCTAAAACGTGAAAACCGTTGAAATTTTTGGCGTGAATAATAAAAAATAAAAGTAGGTGGGTACCTGGGGAACCTGTTTCGTAGACTTCTATAAAATTAGTAACACTTTCATCGTAGGGGAGAGTGGGGTGATTTGACCTTTTAATGTTTTATAGTATGTGGTCTTTGGTAAACACTTTTTTTATTGTTTTTTATATGTTTTACATCAATTTCCCATATAAAACATGCTTGAATAAAAGACCTATTTTATCTGCATTTTTTCTTCGCAAGTGCATTTTCGCTGAATCTATCCCTTACTGGGGAAGGTTCAATTAGTGAGTAGGGTAGTTTAAACCGGGGTAAACTAAACGAAAACAGTGAATTTTATTGAAAATAAGTATAATCGTAGTAGCAAATAGCAAATAACATAAAAAATGGTTGACGTACACTCCAGCATTAAAAAACAATTGTATGAAGAGGCTGTTCTAGCAGGGCCTGTATTTTGAGGTCTCGGTAATAAACTAACAATGCCATCTCTGTCAAGACTAGAAATATCATCCACATGTAGATAAACGAAAGTGTTTCAGTAGTTTTTACGCCTTAGAAATTTAATTTTATAATCAGCAAGAAGTTTCTACAAAATTTGGCCGACATAATGCTCTACTGAAGCTTTTGTGGCAAATTTAGGCAAAATGAAGTAGCCTTCTTTGATTATGGAATCGTAGTCGAATAGTAATGAAAATGTATCAAGGCATAAATCATCAATCATAGTCAATCGATGCGAGAGATAAATTTTCGTTGTCGATTTGTACGCCTTTCTTCCAGTACTTTTGATTCAGTTGATTTCGACTCATTTTCTTAAAATACTTTTCGTTTCGTTAATTTGGACATCTTCAGAGATTGTCCTCTACTTTTTCTTTTATTTTTTCTCATCTTCGTTCATAATTGGCGTAGAAATTTTTTAACTTTTCGTTGAGCTTTTGTCTTTTGAGTATAGTCTAATGTCTTCTAACATTGGTTTTTGCGTTTCATTTATTTCTCCCGATTCTGTAAAATTTGGTTCAACCATTAATGTTAATGTATTCAACTTTTCCCAGAACACATGGTGGACAGAATATTTACCATGACATTTTCTGGTATCTTCCTCTTCAGTTGACATTCCCAAATCCGATTATCTATCTTTTTTCTTTTTATTGTATTATTTTAATCCTAGACGCAAGGGTGTTCCTCTTTATATTACGCAACCTTGCAGCTTCCCTTATGGGGATCTTATTATAAAAACAATCTCTAAGAGAGATTGTTTAATAAAATTTTCGTCGACAAACCTGTTGTTTTTTCGTTTAGGATTTCTAGGCATCTTTAACATATATTTAAAATGAAAAATGGAAAAACGGGCGCGTAATTTAATTAATTGTGTTTATATATCTAAAGTTGAACGTACCTCATGGTTTAATCATCCCCACCCTCCCCTACTCTAAATTTTCGGAACATATCAGAAGAGTATCGGGAAATGTTTGTTAATTTTATTGTATTATATGAGAAAACTTGTACAGGTACCGACTTTTATTTTTGTTCTGGCGCTTTAACCAATTCTTAATAAAAAAAACATTTTATGTCTTTGTCTAATACGCGGTTTTAGAGTTTCCATCACACTTTCGATGACAACTTGTGTAATACCATAGACTTGTTTGCGACTGAAATAAAATTTATCAGAAAAATTTATTCTTGATAAAAGTACCTGCATTTTCTCAAATTCAAAATGCATTTGCCAAAAGTTAATATCTTGTTTCGTATACGGGGGAAGTTCGAGAATATGAAAATAGCTCCCGAGTAAAGTAGCATTATTTTTCAAAATACTAAAAAATGTTATTTGAAGAAGTTCTGTAGAATGAAAAGAGAGTGTCAAATGCGAAATCACAGTCACTTACTCCGAAAAAATTATTGGTTTTATCTAGTTTGCTTTTACTACCCCCTGTATTATGGAAAATGAAATACTGCAAAGTTTATTTATTATATACGGAATTTTCTGGTTGCTAGGTGAGCGACACTCAAGTTCGACAGTACATCCTTATCGTATCCAATAAAAAAATTACTTTGAAGTACATACTTCTCATTCTGTAATACACACTACACAGGGTGGTAGGAAAAAAATATAAAAAAAACATTAAACATTTTTCTTCGGAGTAGGTGACTATTATTTTATATTTGACAACTCCTTCCATTTCTAATTTTTTTTTCAATAAATTTTTTGTGTATTTTGAAAAATAAGGGTACTTCATTCTTAAGCCATTTTCATATTTTCGAACTTGCCTCGTATACGAAAAAAGATATTTAAATTTTGGAGAGTACATTTTGAGTTTGAGAAGATGCATGGACTATTATCAAGAATAAAATTTTCTGATAAATGAAAATGGATAATTTAAACGTGTGTGCGTGTCTAAATTTATGCCGGTCACCGCATATAACCGTACACACCGCACCAGTACAAGTTTTTAAAATAATGTAGTTCATTTCTGAAAAAAATCGGTACTTCCATTCATAATTCGTAAATAATATTAAATTCAACAAAAGCTTTTTCATAAATTATACACGTAACACCATAAATTTTTATATCTTGGTCTAACAGACGTTCGGAACTAATAATAGTTATTTATGTACCGAGGGCGTAAGAAGGCGTTTACGGAGCGCGACGTGAAAATTAAATCTCAAGAGGTAGCCGCGGGCTCTAGCATGATAAGGCCTATAAACGTTAGTTATGCTCGAGGTGTATATATTTTATGTACAGACCGGCATATTCACAATTAAAACCAGATTTATAATTTTTATCAATTTTAGCAACCTACGATGTCACTAATTGTCACTGCTCGTCAAACTGACAAACAATACACTAAGCGGGCCTTAAAGTATTTTAGAGTTTTAGAGTTCCCTATGATTACGTTTAACGAACGGTTCAATGAAAATCCGACCCACAAATAAACCCTAAATTTGAATAGAATGTTGCTATTGGTTAGCCGGTTGTATGCAGCTCGGCTGACCAAGAAAGGTCGAAGAAAGACCGCCATTGTGTCTAGGTAGATATTGGTGTTTGTATTTTTGCTCTGTTTATTAGTATAAACTTTTTAAATTATTTTATAGGTTGTCGGTTTTCGACGATTTTTTTTTCATATAAAAATATTGAATATTTTCGTTTCTTTGAATTTATTTTGCACAATCAGTGTAATTTTACATATTACTGAATCTGTTCGTTCAAAACTCAAGAATTTATTTCTTACGTGTAGCAGTGTAGCACCATACAATTTGATTGTGACGAAATTTATATCAATTTTTTATAAGTAAAACTGTATTTTCAAAGTGATGTATTCGTTTCTGAAAGCATTTCTCTATCTTCACCGTAACTGCCACTGGGAGTTCTTGAATGATGTAAATTTTACAAAACTTGTTTGCTTGGTTGTTTGTTAATGGACAAGGTCTAGGCATGTAGAGTACCAGGTACCTTAGACACCGACTGCTTTGGTCATATGGCCAAAGTCCTACTTAGAACTTTGCCGAGACTAAGGAGTTCCAACCCTAGCAAGGGATCTTTTATATGCTACACATCGTAGTAACATGGGACCCACGGCTTTACATCACTTCCAAATGATGGCATTCTGTAGAGGCTTCCATCTGCATTTTTTTTCTTTTCGAAAACCTGACCGGGACCGGGAATCGAATCGCGACCCTTAGATCAGCAGTCAGGATGCTTACCACTGAGATACTGACTCCGGCTTACAAAACTTATGTACCTACATAACGCCTTGTCTTATGATTGGTTGTGGCTGACACAGTATTAAACGTTTAGTAAAGTTAGTGTTTGGTCTTTAGATTAGAGTTACTTTGAAATACTTTCTATACCTCCCAGTTAGTCCTATTCATATATGTAGTTCAGATTAACATTGAATTGAACGAAAATTACGCAACATATTGACTATGACTGAAACATTATCAATTGTTTCTTAAATTAAAGTTAGTGTTCGTACTTTATGGCATGTGCATTGGGAGAACATAGTAGAGTAGTCTATGTTGATGACTTGGTGTTAATAGCAGAACATTCTGAAGACCTAGGAACTGAAACAAAAATTAGAAAACGTTGGCTGACGATAAATATACAAAGAAAATGAAGCGAACATGAAGACAGTATTATACTAGACCAAGAAAGAGTAAAACAAGTAATCAATGTAGAGGGTGTTAGTGATGTTATTAGCATAAATTGTACTGATGAAAATGGAATAAAAAGAACCTTAGAAATGTTTGGGTTAGATGTACAGATTCTTCACAACTCGATGTTAAGAAATGTTACCATCAATTTTAGGTACTCCTGAAATGCATGTTTATAAAATCAGTTTTTAAGATTAAGTTGGCTATAAAGATTTTTATTTAATGGAAATGTACCCATTTATGCATTTTGTCATTTGTCACCAGCTGACATTCAGTATTTATAAAAAAAAAATGTTAATGTTTATTTGATGCCTTGAGCTTAATAGCAAATGATAATTAATACTTAAACAATGTACAGGGATGCTGATTATAACATGTCGGCAGTTCCAAAAATGTTTGGCACCGTTATAAATATTCATCTTGAAAAATCTGTGCTCTTTGCATCTAATCAAAAAATGGTTCCGGACTTTTTGACTACATTTTTGTCATTCTTTCATCTCTACAATTGCCACTGACTTTCCTGACACCTTGTATATGCTTAGGACAGACTATAAGAATAAATAAGCAAATGCAAATCGAAGAAGTAGCAAGAACAATTAGGATGGTTTGGGCTATAAGCCGTATTCTGAAAAACAATAGTTATTTACGTTGTAAGGCCGGAAAATGACTTACCTATTAAAATACGAGGGAATTTATAAACGAGTAATTTAATAATATTTTACGGGCGTGTATCCTACAATGTTTTATTTCATAATGTTTTATACAATATGTTCATTAAAAAAGTCCATAAGGGGCGGCTGTGGAAATTCAAACGTATAAATAGTATGTTGGTGGCACTGTAAGTCTATGTCAAATTCGAGGTTAGCAGGTTAGGTTAGGTGTAAAATCTGACGGAAACCTAACCTGATAACCTGGAATTTGACAAAGACTTACAGTGCCACCAACATATTATTCAGAAGTTGCCTAGCAACACTGTCTGGTCTTGTGATGTAATGTTCCACTTGCCGGACTCAAATTAATGACGTAAAGTCGTATTTTCCGGACAGTATTAAATACAAATAATTATTTTACAACTAGCATGAAGTGAAGAATACTAGAAATTGTTTTACCAGTATTCTACTACGATGTTGAAACTTGGGCGTTCACAGTTAAAACCATAACAGAAGCTGCGCAAAAAATTAGATAAGACAAAAAAAAATGTAAAGTATAGGAGAAATGATAGCCAAAGCAAGGATATATTGCCCGAATAGAACAATAAAGGTGGATTTACACGACCACGGAAGGTAAACCATGGGATGGTAAAGGAAAAGCGGTACGTCCTTTAAGAAGGTGTTAATGACTAAAGCTGATAATTATATGCACTCAAATGTACGAAAATATGCGCAGATATATGTATAAATGTTGTTAACTATATGCACCCAAAGTTAGAATATATGCACATACTATGCTCTATTTTTTTTTGAAAATAAGTAGAAGTATTCTAAATAATCTAAAAATTTTAATTATTTCGTATGAGTACATTTATGTCTCTAATTTTTATTCAAAGAAGTCATTCATTTTAACGGTTGACTATATAAACATGGGGACTGCAACGCCAACTTCACGTTGTAAGCCACATAAAAATGAGGTTTCCTCTAACCCCGCCAGACTATTATTCACCCAACACTAGAAGTTCGACTCTTGAAATGGATTATATGTTGGCTGATTCCTTATATCGTGTCTTCAAAAAAAAAAAAAAATCATTCGCAGCATGCCATTATCAAATTGAAGTTGCCGTAACTTGAGATATACCCATTGATGCAAATGAACTACCAAGTCAAGGAGAGCTAAATTACATCTTGATCTTGACTAATTTTCCTAAAAAATATACAAAACACGTAACAAAAAAATTTTTTTATTGACCGTTAAGATTATTACACTCGTTGTGTACATGCCATCTTATTTTACTTTGTGCTTGATACAAGTAAACTTAATGCAGTGTAAACTTTTACCTGTCACAGTGAGAGATGTTTTCATAAACAAATTGCAATCTGATATTCACCTACAGACTTAAGTTAAGACATGACTAAATTTTCTATCTTTCTTTCCAAGGCCTATCCTAAATGAGTTTTTTTTTTGGACACACGATACATTGCTTCTATTGGAAAATGGGGGTTGCTTGCAGTCTATGTTTATATAGTCAAAGATTTTAACAGGGACTTCCCTTTCCTCTGCTTATTTCGATACTCGCACTGCACGCCAGCGGCAGAATAGTATACAGGTTGTCCGAAATCCGTTTTGAACATAGGAAATTAATGAGTGCGACAAGGAAAACATAAACAAAATGAGTAGCAGGACAAAGACAGAACGTAATCATGGCTAGCTAAATTTTTAAACTAAAATTAAGTCAATGAAACAAATAAACACTTCTGTCAAATATTTTAGCTGTTATTAAGAGTATAAAGTGAGGTTTAAATATACTATTGTTTACTATTCACATAACTATTTTAATTATTTAAACCTCATTTTATACTCTTTCTGACAGATAAAATATTTGACAGAAGTGTTTTTGTTTCATTGACTTAATTTTAGTTTAAAAATTTAGCTAGCTATGATTACGTTCTATCTTTGTCCTGCTACTTATTTTGTTTATGTCTTCCTTGTCGCACTCATTAATTTCCTATGTTCAAAACGGATTTCGGACAATCTGTATATTTCAGTCGCACACAATAATTTTATTAATATGTAGTAAATTTTACAAAAAAAATCTCAAAAAGTTCATACATTACAAATTATTGCTAAATATAACCAAATATGCAAAATCCAGAAAGTATGCGTAAAAACGTATAAATATGCAAAATATGCAAAATGAAACTTGGCTTAAACGATTTGTTTTCACATAATTAGTACACATATGCATTTGCCATATAATATCAGCTTTAGTTATGACGATATTAGAAAATTTTGCGGGAAAGAGAAGGGTGACTACCGCTCAAGATAGAAAGAAATGGAGTGAATGGTGGAAGGAATAATTATGGATGGAAAATTCTGATTAAGAACAAGAAGAGTTCGTAATTACGAAGTTCATTTCTGAAAAAATATTTTTAAATCTTCCTCGTACTGCCATTCCTGATCAATGAATGACATTGAATTTAACAAAATATTCCAATAAATTGTATATGTAACTAACGACATATGGTTCGTTGGGAATGGATCAATATCGGTTTCCTAAAATAAAGTTCGTTTTGATAGTAATGACGTTTATTTCCGTAAATTTAACGAAGTTTTTGTAACAAACTATGCGTGTAACATATAACACGAAACATGAAACCCTTTAGTTTTTTTTAATATAAAACAAAATTTTAAAAATTACCAACAACATGCATTTGTTAGAAAATCTTTATATTTTCTTTAAAAAATTATTTTAACGAAATTTTCACAAGATGCTGGACATATAAGGCATATTGATTGTGATTATTTGCGGTTGGAACTGTATTCATCGTTATTTAAGGTAAACTTTCATGATTATTATTTTTATTTGTCCTTGGCAAATATGTTTGTATTGCCTATTTACGGCGTTTTTCAAAAAGAATGTGTAGGTTTACGTGTGTTGAAAGTGTAATTAATCGTGCCTGAAATGAAATTAATAATTACGTAATCAAAAACCAAATTGGTAACAGTTCATTTTCATGTTTACTTTTGGTTCTGCAAACACCATCTATTCGGGTGTTTTGTAAAAAAAATGAATTGCGCCTGTTTTCCCAAATATGCTCTTGATCTGTGCCCTTGTCGACAGAACTGTATGAGCTATAAGTGACGGAATTAAGCCGATTTTTCGCATAGTTAGAATTTTTCAAAATAAACTATGAGACTTTAAATTCTTCTATTCCTTTGAGATGACTTTAACCTCCTTATGAGATCATATTTAACAATGATAGCGAGAGGTAGTCAAATGTTTGTGAATGTCCCTAATACGTAAACTAAAAGCTTTCTACGACAAGTTCTGTATTTTTGACTGTAAGTAACGCAGTTACAGTCTAATGTCAACCTTAGGTACTGTGGACGATCAAAAGTGATTTTGGCAATTTTTACATACCGATACAAGAATGGAATGCTAACAGACAGTTGCAATTTTAATTTCAGACTAAATTGGTTATGCCAGTTCTTTAAATAGTTATCTCATACAGGTGATAAACACTTGTTTTGTAACCGACTATGACTAATAAAGGTCACACTTAAAACGTCACATTTTATTAATATGGACAAGTTTCGACATTGTAACAAAGGAAAGTACAGAAGATTCGTCCTTTCTTATAGCATTCCCTCTTGAAGGTCTACCTTCTCGATTTTTAAGATTCCACTTGACATTTATTTGTTACTGTGCAAAATCGTAGGATATTAATTTTATGACGATGAGTGACTGCTGTTAGTTTAAACTGGTTTAACTTCGTTCAAAAGAAATGCAAGTGCATGTTTATTTTTTACTTGAAATATTTGTTTTGAGCATGCCAGTAAACGTGCAATGTTTATGACTGAAACTGAAATAGAAATGGAGCAAAGAAAATATTTTGTGGACCAATGCTCAATGCCATTATATTATAGGTTTTCAAGTAGTTTTCAATTTAGTTTGAATGACTATAACTGACGATATACTATATGAAGATGTATCTGCATTTGATTTATTAATGTTGGAAAGGGAACAACCGAGTCTTAGCAAAAATGCGCGATTTAGAAAATGTAAACTGCACGAAACGTGTGATTACCAGATTTAAGTCGATAGTTTCAGTCGTAATGCTAAAATACCAAGGAGCTGCAGAATTTTCAAGCAGAATCTTGACGCTATAAACTCATAGCTTCGTTCTATCACCATGACGAAACACCTTCAACACC
The DNA here is from genome assembly GCA_940337035.1 of Agriotes lineatus. Taxonomy (NCBI): domain Eukaryota; kingdom Metazoa; phylum Arthropoda; class Insecta; order Coleoptera; family Elateridae; genus Agriotes; species Agriotes lineatus. The sequence goes on along the minus strand of OW679201.1, from coordinate 47,331,093 downwards.
TAAACCTTCAACCATTTTGCTGATACTTTCCATTTGATTTCTTCTTTAATTCTTTGTTTTTGGCGGTCATATTTTGTGCACTTTAAATTGCCATTTGACTTACTTGTCAGCTGATTTTTAATTGCACTGTTGATATTTCAAAATTATTTTTAAAGAAGCTAAAAGGCAACTGATAACATTCAAACACAATCATTTGGTTGGCAGAATTAAATCTCCTTTCAATGTGTGCCAATAACCGAAGAGTAGTTTTGTGTCAAAATACATGCGTTAAGATGAATATTTATTTTTAAAACCCCTGGAGAGTGCATCGTCTTAAAATAAGTCTAATCATCTCACTCTCGTTTTGCTGTCTCGCGGTCGCGCCAAAATTAGTCCTGATCTCTAAATTACTGGGTTAGTAAGCCAATTATTTTGGACGATTAATAAACTGCCTCGTCATTCGCGGTTTGATAACTAACCCACAGACAATTTGTTGGCTGTTTTCTACTTAACACTTTCATTATTGAGGTTCTTATCTAATATATGCGGTAATACTTGACCGAATGAGCTAATAATAATACAGTTCAAGATTACAGTTATCATTATTTAACAATTTTTTGTGGCTGTGAAAATTTGCAAATGAGATATATTTTTATCTTTGCCAAGACGTTGATTGTGGTGAGCATTTGATTAATAGATGAAAAACGTTTGGTGATTCAAGTTAGCCGATCAGATTATATTTTCGCAGAATGCTCTGGAACGGGGGTTCCCCAACTTTTGAGATTAATCAATCACATTAGTTAAAATAAACATACACATAGGCAAACTGATGAACTGCTACTAATATAGTACACTTTATACAAATCGACACTGGCAGCTGAGTATTACCAGATTTTTAAAAAGTTGGGATTACGATAATCGCTCATTTCCTGAAAACATTTACGTCGTGTGCGCTGGCAGCACCAAGATGTCCTATTGGTATGCAAACAATAGAAGCCAGGAAAATAGAGCTAGGAACTTGTAAGCTACAAATAATTATAGTCATATAGTACTACTATGAAATAGCAGCTAAACAATATAAAACAAACTGAAAGCACCAAACACCTTTTATTTAGATTTGAAAAATTTGACAATCTTAATTACTGATGCTATTTTATAGTGCGAAAACAAATTAAAAATGTTTTAAAATAGCCTTACGGAGCCTGGGTAGCTTTACTGGAAAAACATGAAGAAGCTCTGACGTCAAGTGTATTGGTTATAGCTATTAAGGCAACTAGTGTTTTACAGAGGATTTAAAAATCGAGGTCGATCATGTTAAAATTCGAGCGAAGCGAGAATTTTATGATCGACCGAGATTTTTAAACTGTAAAACACGAGTTGGCTTCAATATTTTTTCTACAGCCGAGGAGTTTGTTAGCTTAAATGCCCTAGGGGCTTCGCCCCTCTCCAAAGCGGCCCTCGGAGCTCCACCTCTCTCCAAGGGGGCCCTCGGGACTCCGCTCCTTTCCAAGGGGGCCCTTGGGGCTCGGCCCTCTCCAAGGGGGCCCTCGGGACTCCGCTCCTCTCCAAGGGGGCCCTTGCAGCTCCACCCCTCTCCAAGGGTGTCCTCAGGGCTCCGCCCCTCTCCAAGGGGGCCATAGGGCTCCGCCCCTCTCCAAGGGGGCCATCGGGGCTCGGCCCCTCTCCAAGGGGGCCCTCAGGGCTTGGCCCCTCTCCAAGGGGGCTCTTGGAGCTCCACCCCTCTCCAAGGGGGCCCTCGGGGCTCCTCCCCTCTCCAAAGGGGCCATCGGGCTACGCCCTCTCCAATCGGGCACTCGGGCTCCGCATACAAATCGGTCCGATATAATAACTGTACTTTTAATCTCACAAATAAGGTTTTTATAACCTCTTAAAGTACTCCGTGCTTTAAATGAATGGCGTGTTTTATAGACAACATAAAGCACGCCGCATATGACCCTTGGAAACAGTTTAAAATCACGGCTGTAGAAAAAAGTAGTAAAATAATACAGTGACAATAAAATTTTAGGTAGGTTCACAATTGAAATTTGTAAAAAATTATTGACATTTAAAAACAATAAAACTAACAATCAGTGGGAAACTGTCATTTAAAGCACCTCTATAATACGAGCATGCTTGTCAGCCATATTGAATCACATCACAAAAGCGGCAAATTCAAAAAATTAGTTACTTTTCAGAAAATGAAAATATGTTAATGTCTATACGTTTAATAGTACTAATTCGAGGCTGAACAACGGTCATGCTCGAAGATTTTGAAATCTGAAAACGGCAAAGACCGTAAATAGTTCATTAAAAAATGAATCAATGTTTTAGGCTTACCTTATATCCAAAAAAAGTATTCGTTAGTGTTGAAATAGACTGATTTTTTAATAAAGAACATGAGAGGCAACGCATAAAAGGCAAAAAGACGCAGGAAAACGAACACAGTTGGCAATTCAAACATAAGGTTAGAAGCTAGAACAGCGAGCATAGATAATATAACCCACAACGAGTGAACTGTTTGACGTTGTAGGGTTATGTTTTGTTTGCATCATGGCCACCAACATGTAAACGCGAAAGTACTGTGATGCAAGATTTTATGCAACTTGTGCGACATGCGTCTGCTTGTATTATAAAGGGCTGTACTGCCATTCATGACGTCAACACTTGAGCACTGTCGACCATGCTCTGCGTAGTGCGTAGAATAGACTCAATTAAACTTGAAGCATGTTGAACAACACCTTCTGTATGGAGAATGTAGACATTTTGAAATGTGTGGGTAGAAATGGTGCATGAGTGTGTGAACATCACTCATCACAAGGGGATACTACCATCTCTACCAACTCGAACGCGCGTAACGGGTAATCAACGTATGGACCCTTCTTTACACAAGGTATGCTACATTGGTAAATTCCTTGTGTGTTTGTTTTTTCCTGACTGTACGGACCCGCGAATAGTATTATAATTGGCGTACGTGCGTGGATAGAAATGGTGGACCAATTTGTGCAAGCGTCTCCCGTCACAACAAAATACCAACTCTTTACTGGCTCGAACGCGCATAATCTACATGTAGACCTTGCTTTACGCTTTTGTTTATTTTTTTTTCTTAGCTGTACATACATAGTATTAATTAGTGTACGGGCGTGGACAGAAGTTGTGGATGAATTTGTATAAACGTCGCCCATCACTTGTAGACCCTTCTTCCCTTGTGTTTATATTTTCCCTGACTGTACATACCCGCGAAAGATATTTTAGATAATTCTAGTAACTACCATACGCGTGCGTCTAGAAATGGTGCATGCATGTGTGTGAAATTTCCCATTACAATGAAATATCAGTTCTTTACCAGTTCGAACGCGCATAATTCAATGTAAACCCTGTTCCACACAAGGTACGGTACATTGGAAAATTCCCCTGTGATTGTTTTTTCCTGACGAAACATACTCGCAAATGGTATTTTAATCAATTATAGTATATAGCGTACATAGAAATGATGGATGAATTTGTGTAGACGTCGCCCATCATAACAAAATACCAGCTCTTTGCCATTTCAAACGCACATAATCGAGGTGTAGACCCTTCTTTACATAAGGTATACTACATTGAGAAATTCCCTTGTGTTTGTTTTTTCCCTGACTGTCCATACCCGCGAAAGATATTTTAGATAATTCTAGTAACTAGCATACGCGTGTGTCTAGAAATTGTCCATGAATGTGTGTGAAAATTGCCCATCACATCATCACAATGAAATAGCAGTTATTTACCAGCTCGAACGCGCATAATCGACATGTAGACTCTGTTCTATGCTAGGTACGCTATATTGGAAAATTCCTTTGTGTTCGATTTTTTCCTGACTCTACATATTTGCCGATGATATTTTAATTAATTGTAGTAAGTAGCGTACATAGAAATGATGGATGAATTTGTGTAGACGTCGCCCATCACAATGCAATATCAGCTCTTTATCTGCTCGAACGCGCATAATCGACATGTAGATTCTGTTCTATACAATGTACGCTACATTAGGAAATTCCCTTGTGTTTGTTTTATTCCCTGACTGTACATACCTGCGAAAGATATTATAGATAATTCTAGTAACTAGCATAGGCGTGTGTCACAGAAATGCTTGCATTTATATGAAAATTGCCCATCAGAATGAAATATCAGCTCTTTACCAGCTCAAACGCGCATAATCGATATGTAGACCCTTCTTTACACATGGTATGCTGGATTGGGACATTCCATTGTGTTTGTTTTGTTTTTCCTAATTAAGCATACTCGTAAATGGTATTTTAATTAATTGTAGTAAATAGCGTACTTAGAAAAGATCGATGAATTTGTGTAGACGTCGCCCATCACAATGCAATATCAGCTCTTTATCTGCTCGACCGCGCATAATCGACATGTAGATTCTGTTCTATACAATGTACGCTACATTAGGAAATTCCCTTGTGTTTGTTTTATTCCCTGACTGTACATAACTGCGAAAGATATTATAGATAATTCTAGTAACTAGCATAGGCGTGTGTCACAGAAATGCCTGCATTTATATGAAAATTGCCCATCACAATGAAATATCAGCTCTTTACCAGCTCAAACGCGCATAATCGATATGTAGACCCTTCTTTACACATGGCATGCTACATTGGGGAATTCCATTGTGTTTGTTTTGTTTTTCCTGATTAAGCAGACTCATAAATGGTATTTTAATTAATTGTAGTAAATAGCTTACATAGAAAAGATGGATGAATGTGTGTACGCGTGCCCATCACAACGAAATACCAGCTCTTTACGATCTCGAACGCGCATAATCCACGTGTAGACCCATCTTTACTCATGGAATGCTACATTGGGAGATTCCCTTGTGTTTCTTTTTTTTCACTGACTGTACGTACCTGCCAAAGATATTTTAGATAATTCTAGTAACTACCATACGCGTGCGTCTAGAAATGGTGCATGCATGTGTGTGAAATTGCCCATCACAATGCAATATCAGCGCTTTACCAGCTCGAACGCGCATATTCGACATGTAGACTATGTTCTATGCAAGGTACGCTATATTGGAAAATTCATGTGTTCAATTTTTCCCTGACTATACATACTCGCCAATGGTATTTTAATTAATTGTAGTAAGTAGCGTACATAGAAACGATGGATGAATTTGTGTAGACGTCGCTCATCACAATGCAATATCAGCTCTTTATTTGATTGAACGCGCATAATCGACATGTAGACTATCTTCTATAAAATGTCTACATTGGGAAATTCCCTGTTCTATGCAAGGTACGGTACATTGAAAAATTTCCTTGTGTTTGTTTTTTCCTGATTAAGCATACTCGCGAATGGCATTTTAATTAATTGTAGTAAATAGCGTACATAGAAAAGATGGATGAATTTGTGCAGACTGTAGACGTCGCCCATCATAACAAAATACCAGCTCTTTACCATCTCGAACGCGCATAATCGACGTGTAGACCCTTGTTTACACATGGTATGCTACATTGGGAGATTCCCTTGTGTTTGTTTTTTCACTGACTGTACGTACCCGCCAAAGATATTTTAGATAATTCTAGTAACTAGCATACGCGTGTGTCTAGAAATGGTGCATGAATTTATGTGAAAATTGCCCATCACAATGAAATATCAGCTCAAACGCGCATAGTCGACATGTAGACCCTGTTCTATGCACGGTACGCTACATTGGAAAATTCCTTTGTGCTCGTTTTTTGTCTAACTATACGTACTTGCGAATGGTATTTTAATTAATTGTAGTAATTAGCGTACATAGAAATGATGGATGAATTTGTGGAGACGTCGCGTCGCCCTTCACAACAAAATACCAGCTCTTTACGCGCATAATCGACATGTAGACCCTGCTTTACACAAGGTATACTAAATTGGGAATTTTCCTTGTGTTTGTTTTTTTTTCGTGACTACATACCTACGAAAAATTTTAGATAATTCTAATTACCAGCGTAGGCGTGTCTAGAAATGGTGCATGAATTTGTGTGAAAATTGCCCATCACAATGAAATATCAGCTCTTTTACCATCTCCAACGCGTGTAATCGACATGTAGACCCTGCTTTATAAAAAGCGCGTTATTTTTGGATGTTCCCCTGTATTTGCGATTTCGTGACTGTACTATTACTACAAAAAAATTATAAAAACGTCTTTAGCCATGTGATTCAGAGTTTTTAATTGGCAACTGAGATGTGCGCAACTTTAAAATCATTGTCCCTCTTGCCACGTCGAACGTGCGTAATCACCGTGTATACCCTACTTTACATAGGTATTGGAAAATTAAGTTTAAGTAATGCTGTTGAATATTTTACTGACGTTTTCAAAATATAAATAGAAGCTTGAAAAATGTTTTGTTGAGAACTAAGAAACACTGAAAGTATCATTTTATTAAATTACTTGGAATATGCAAATAAATGTATTTTTTTATAGTTGTACCCCCGATTACCAAAACGAAAGCAGTTTAAACAAGTGAATAAAGGCATTGTAAATATAGGTCAGACACTGAAGAATCGGCATTTGTCAACCAGATTTAATTCTTTATGTATTTAAAAAAATGTGTAGGTTATTTACCTCACGTAGAATTTTAAGAAGTCACTAGAATGTAATTGTGCTCATACCTACACAACAAACAATGAACTTAACACCGCAAACCTCAACCTCAAAATATTACCTGCGTTGCCATGGTGCTTAGATTTCTATAGAGGATCTCAAGCTTTTATGATACTTAAAAATATGCGTGTAGGCTTGCACTTCGTGCATCAGATTTTAAGGTAAAGTTACGAAGTAAAGTATAAACATGGGGAATGGATTTTTCTAAGCCCCAAATCCACCATTACCACGCATGCTACATGCTACCCTCTCAATATTGGTATGTGGACAGCAGTTCTCAGAAGTTCTTGGCATTAAATTAGTATTGGTATCAAACTAGTCACTAGTTTTAAATATGTGTGACCTACTTGGACGAGATAGAAGAAAGGTTTCTGGGACTGTTTTAGCCTGTTTTAGTATAAACGATTGCACGCATGTTTGAGTAAACATTCCCCTAAATTTTCCTGAGTTAAACAGTCATAGTAAAGTCCTTGTTGCAATACTCGTACCCTTTCATTGATATTATTTTGTAAAATTTTTGTTGTTTGCTGCGATGTCAATTAAAATATAACTCAATAAGTACCTTCCCTTTGCTGTTACCGTGCAAAGAGTTTTCGACAAGGAGGAACAGGCAGATTTGATTGAACAGTTTAAAATATCAGAACGATTCTCACAATATCTATAAATACAACCTTGCCGATGTTTGCGAACGTGACTCATGGAGACACGAGCCAATTGTTAAAGAAATATAGCTGAGAGCTTCAATTTCCACCCAGCAAAAATAAATCTGGAAGATAAGGTATTGTTGAAACGGAAATCCGGGCAAATAAACATATTCGAAATAGCCAACTTAACACCTTGGCGCTGGCAACTGTAAATAAATAAAATACCAGCGGCTTCTCGGCCACATGGCTCGTCTGTGGATTACTGAATTTGAGGCTAACACTCGTGATTTACTTGCAGGCATGCACTTCGTTCATGCAACTCAAGTGCGAAGAAGCATTTATCTTCGGTTCTAACGATCTGCTGCTTTGAGCAACGACAATTTCTTGAAAGTGGTGGATGGGAAATATTTAAACTTGAAGTGATTAAAAGTTAACTATTTATTAACACCAGTCACGAGAGCTAGATTGATAGACCAATAAAAAATATTAAGATTTGAGTGAGAAGTTAGTAGATCATCGAAAAAGTTACTAAATATACCCCCTAACCCGCCCTTGTATCTGGAGAGCTGGTGACTCGAACTAGTGTTTCGCCACCGTACGTCATCGGGACATCGATGACTTGTCGGTGAAAGCAGAATTTTGCATTTTTTGAAGCAAAAGTAGGTAGTTCAATTTAACATTAATATATTTCAACAGCTGTCCCAGTTCGCCACAATGAACAAGTCTTATAATAAAAATCTGCTTTTGACTGAAAATTACGTCTATCTAAAACGGTGATAAAGCTACGGGTGAGCCACAGGTGAACGTGTTAAGTTAAATATTATGGAAAAAAATGTTACACCCCTCCCCTTTCTAATTTTCCAAAACTGCCCAAATGGACACCTCTTACATACAACACGATTTTTTTGGCTGGGAATTTGCACCAAATTTCTTATTGAAATAGAGCCACGCCTGCAACCAACTCGTGGGGGCCGAGCAGGCCCAATTTTTGCCGCAAAAAATTCGACTGCCACCATGTGGTCAAGAGCCTACGTATTGCAAATGCATCACATCGAGAGTGACCTAACCAAATATAGTAACCGTGATGTTGCTAGCAGCAGGCGCTCCGAAGGCCGCCCACTCTGGGCTGCAGACGGTTTCCTGCAGCTCCAGATATACGAAATTTGCCTGTCCCAAGATCCGTGCCTGGAATTTGGCCCGGCATTTCGGCGAACGGTGCTCAAATTCGGCTCTCTTGGCGCATTCTGTCCGCTTGCAGGAATGCAGGGATCGGCCTGCTTTAAATGTGGCATTGGCAGGCAACAGGTTGGTCTGAAGGGTGCGCTAGGATATAGTTTTTCTATATACTGGAATTAAAATTTTTTATTACGAGCAAGTCGCATGCGTGTATGATTTTTAGACGTTTATCAAGTCCACCTTTAAATATCTTGAGTTCGAAAATGTTCGATTTTCAATTTATATACAAATAATAATTGAATTTTTTGGATACAACGGTGCTACAGCTACACATTTTTTATGTTTTACTTCAACTTATCAAGTGTTGTAAAATAAATTTAATAGGTTTGTAATATATAAATAACGATCGATATAGCTTGGTGCGCTAAGAAAATGGATAATTACTATCAGATTAATTGTAAACAGTCGCTACGGGCAAAAGCTATTTATTTCGACATTGTGTTGGTTTTTAGAATTTTCCGCGCCGTAATTCTCGTTTTGACCGTTCCGTCGTGGCAAGTTCTTACACCTTCCCCCGATCGTTGGTTAAATTTAGATTTTTCGATACTACGAAACCTATGAAAAAATCAGATTTAAAACCATGCCACTTCATACGTCGAAGTTGGTTCGGAAGTGGTAAATAGGGTAAATCTTTGTACTTATTTTCATTTATTTTCCAAAATATCTAAATGAATATGTAAGATTTCTAAACTGAAAAGGGAATGGAGCTGAGGTCTAGATATTTTTAAATATCGATAACAATTGTGACAACTCACTAATGCGATGATAACTGATGTAAAACCATCAGTGTAAGACGTGAACAAAGGCATCAGTAGTTTCTTTGATTATCACTACTAAACTTGAGCCACGTTACGAAGGCGAGCCATGTAAACAAAGATTCTGACAGTTCTCAGTGCAGCTTAAACCAGTTTCACACGGTGCGTATTTTACGTAAACGTCCGTTGTATGTTGCCGTAAAAGAAATTATCGCACAACAAAACAACGCTCATTCCTCCTCTAGTGTAAAGGCGCGCATACGCGGTGTTGGACTTTCTCTTTGAAACGGCCAACCACAGAACGCCTTTCTATCACGTGATTTTCAGTGTTTGTTTACTTTGCTCGTCTTCCTAACTTGGCTGAAGTTTAGTTTCATTCATTCTTTAGCTACTGCTTTCGTTGTTTTATAGTTACAATTATATTAAAGTAAAAATATACTATATTTTCTAAAGATATGTAAAATCGGGTTGTATATAGTACCACCGATTGATCCACCACCGATTTGGACTACCACCGACTTGCTGACAATTATGAAATAACACCTAGAGATTTTATTCCCAATTTTGTTTTATTTTAAGATTTGTCACAGTGTGGATTACCACCGACTGAGCTTAACTCCGATTCAAAATAAGTATTGATTGTACTACCAGCGATACGACCACTACATGGATTTAGTACCAGCTGAAGCAAATTTGTGAATTTTGCCACTGAGTTGGAACACCATCGAACAAAAATATCAACAATCCACTTCCTTTGCATTTTTTCCCAAGGCGTTACTTCCATTTGCGCAAAAGCTGCAGGTAGAATTCCGAAGATACAAGCTCTGGCAAGGTTGAGAATTGTCAGTAGCGCGCGCAGGATGAACGTGGAAATGTATATACGAGCTAAAATGTAGTACTAACATTTATTGCAGTATAAAAAATGTTGTGGCAAAATATGAAACCTTTTAAAGGCTAGTAAAATAATTATTTCATAAAGACACTGTAATCAGTTGTTGCCAGATTAATTAATATCGGACGAAATGTAAGGTCGTGGTCGGATGTGTTTCCAATTGAAAGTAAATCCACATCGGTGGTAATTCAAGTCGGTGGTAGTACTTCCAGTGGGATGTAAATCCACATCGGTGGTAGTTCGCAATCACCTATACCTATAAAATCTTAGATCCCGTTAGATGTTACACATTGTACTAGTATGTAGTTAGTTATACTATAGTTATTGTAAAGTTACAATGGAGAGCCAGCCAGTGGGCGTCTATTCCTTCGTATAAACTCGCGTTATGGAGCCAATGTTATCAAATTTGTTTATTGTTGTATTGTATGTAGCAAATTTCAAATAGACAAACAGCTAAACAATGTTATCAACCTGTGGATTAAGTAAAACATATTTTGCTAAAGTTAAAGACCAGGAAATGAATTGATCAGGCTTCAACTATATGAGCAAAGATTGTATATCGATGATATGAATATAGCAGCTGATGTCTAAGATGATTAGTACTTCAAATACCTATCACGATTGGTGGCATACCGAACAGCATCGCCGACGTTTGTGTCTAACACGTCTTTCGAGATGTCTACCCACCCATCAAAAAATAAAAATTAATTTTCAGTATAGATTTTGACGCTTTAATGTTTGCTGTTTCGTTCCAGTCGCTTAGCAAACGATGATGAGCTGAAGTAAATCTTGCGCTTTATTTTCATTTATTATTATATTAGCTGCGTAACTTACAGGGGTGCTTCTAAAAAATTCGAGTTAATATGTACGAGGTGTACACTTAAAAGTGAATCGAGTCGTGCTCAAAATGTTTTGGTACAAACGAATAATTTTTTTAATCTTCAAAGAGGTTATCTGGCGTTTTGTATATAAAATGTGTAAAAACCATTTATAATAACGAAAAATTATAATAAACACTTATATAGGCATATGCTATATGGTTTCTTCAGAAATATGCTATCAATCACCTTTCAAAAGAAACCATCTATTTTTCGCTGTTTGAATCACCGTGTAGGATAGCCAAATTGAAAATCGAACAAGGTCAAAAACAATATGTTATGGTACCAAATTGGTTTCGGTACTCACTTTTAAAGCCTTCTAAAAAACTGTCTGCGGTTGGATACACAAAATATGCAAACAAAATAATAGCATATAACCATACTCCATATATAGATAGGAACTTGAGTGTATGGGAATAACTTACAAAATACAATTTTGTTTTTCGATTGAACAAAAAGGAAGGCTGAACAGTTACAAATAATAGCAGGAAAAAGCCTATAAAAAATAGAGGTTTACAACAGACTTTATTATAGCAAAAATATAAAGCTGTGGCTCCAAAGGTGAAAAACACTGTCGAAGCTGCTGGCGATTCAATAATTATTCAATTTATTAACTTTGCAATTTAAAATTGACTGGCTTTGCTACCTGCAGTCGTCTGGAGTGGTATATTTTCTAGGGAATGCTGCAAGGACGCACGTGACTGGTGCATTTGAAATCTTTTAAGAGCTGCAAATTATTTATAATGTCAATGGTGTGGTTTCATGGTCGGACTGGTTTAAAAACGAGGCGATGAGATTTTAATACCTGCAGCTTTTAGATTAAAATATCAAGTAAAATAAATGATATTCCATCACTAATGCAAAGAAAAAACGTAAAATAAAAACTTAACGGAAGTAAGTTACGTCCATAAAGCTTTTTTCATACCTAAGTAGTGCCGTTTCCCTTGGAAACGCTTTCGCATTACTTCAGGGGGTGCGGGCATCACTTAAACGAAGTACCTTATTTAACCTTTAACTATGTGAAACCGGAACACCCGATCCGGGAGTCGAACTCACACCAGGTCCAGGAGTCGAATTCGCCCATACTTTACTGTGACCTCGGCTGCAGCGGCAGAAACAACTGACCTACCCCCACGTCTATAAAGTTAAACGAATCGTTATTATATAAGAATATCTAAAAAGACTCTCGAGGTTGCTGCATCATGTTTTTTGCTTGTGTAAAAGATACTGATATTTTATGATTTCGCGTTGCAGTGAAAAGCAACTGAAATGATCTAGCGTTTTTTGAATGAAACATATTTTTTATTACAATCAGTGGCGGTAGTCACTTCTGTAGTGCTAAATATCATGGCTTACTTTTATACAATCACAATATTCCACTTTCCACTACGTAAAAACAATTCTTGCTACGTATATATAGGTAATAAGCATTATAGGTCATCAAAACCTGTTGCGACCTTAAAGCACTTTGGCTATAGTCTAAATGGGTCGTTAGGACACGTTAAATAGGCAAAGCTCGCTCTAATCACGCCTCAACTTGCTGTAACAGACTGTTGACCGGTTATTTGCTCAGGGAAGTGGAGGTTCGGATCAACACGGCGTAATTTAGAGCGGGATGCTGTCAAAATAGGGGTCGATTGCAATCAAAATAAGGGGGGGGGGGATGAGCGCCACGAATTTCATTGATAGAATAGGGAGAAAATTTTCGCTCGGCCCTCGTAGAAATTCGAAGTCAAGAGGACTGACGCTTCACTTGGACGCTCTTGTGTGACGTTCCGGCCTAGCGTGGTTAGCCTACTAGCCTCACCAGTCACGTTACTATTAATACATCGAAGAGGAAAAACAATATGTACATAAACACATAATTATACGTTTCATAAATAAAAGTCCAGGGAGGTATAACGAATGCAAATCTATTAAAATTTAAGTATGTAGGAAAATGTTTGACATGAATAGTTGTAAAAGGGATTAGTAATTCTATCATTTACTTAACAACGATAGGTATGACACAAAAAGTACATTGGTTAAATTGAAACAACAGTGGTGAACAACCCGCACAAAAATTCTGTATGATATGACACAATGATGACAATTACTTTAAAAGTAGGTCACGCGCATCGGCTTCAAATATGTATGTTGCCACGTATACATGACGTTACTTGAATGTCAACACAAGCGCGTCGCACAAACACTCTGAAATTATACGAACGAGAAAAAACAAGTATTGCACAATACCTGAGTGATGTCCGGCGATGTTGCTGATTCATGCAGCCGAAAGGTCTCACTGCCTCGTCGAAGTCTCTGCAGATAGTGAAAGAACAGCGCAGATTGTTGGTCGTAGAAAGAGTGTTGAAACGCGGGCTGAAGAAAGAAGGGTATAGAACGATTTTGCTTGCTTTCCCTGTCCAACTCATGCAATCGATTTGCTCTACCACAGTATTACAACAGCTTCCACAGGTGGCGACGGCTTTGTTGAAGGTGGGGCTTATATCACCAGACTCAGTTTTACGATGTGACGTCAGAGGCCATCTGGGCCGAGTCACACACGTGCAAGCGATCAAAACTGTACTATACTAGAGCGAGCGGGAACGTCGGTGTTTGAATATGAAAAGGGACGTCGGAATTGTCAATATTTGAAGTAAAAGATGCGGGAAAGCGCGGATATTTGAAATGCAAAGGCAAGATTTTAGCCTGGTCTTAACAAGGTGGCCATCTTCATCCATTCTTTCCTATTCTATGCAATGGTTTTCCACTCTTATATTCATAGGGCTGCTAGATCAGTCTTCATGCATTCTTTCCATTGTCTCCTTAGTCTTCCTCTTCTTCGTGGGCCCGCTAGTACTTCTATAAACACTTTTTTGGTGGTCCTGTTGTTATATCTCATTCTTTGTCTTTGGATCATTGTCAGAATGCCCGTTACGTTCTTATTTTCAATCGTTCTTCTTCTCTTTTCCTCCATATATTCTTCATAGTATTTTCCTCGTCCATCTTCTCAGTTTATTTTACATCTCTTTTGCTAATGTTTCATATGAGTAAGTCACTATCGATCTCACAATTGTTTTATGTATATATTTTAATTTTTGTTTTTCGTGGCACATTTTTGCAGAGAATACTTCGATGTTATGCCGTTAATTGCGTTTAAGTTCCCATCTCCTGCCATTTATGTTCCGATAAACTGATGTTTTGCACCTTCTTGAAACTGCACACTGCCCCATTCATCTTCTATTCTTAAATTGTTTTTCTTATTGGATGTTTTCCTTGAATTCACCATATATTTCGCTTTCTGTTGGTTAACTTCTAACTCAAAGATGTTTGCCTCTTTTGAGAATCGTCCTGCCATCATATTTTGTTCTTGTTGAATCGTCATTATTATGGTGACATCATCTGAATATGCGCTGGTGGGAGTTCTCTGTCAGTTGATCAAGTATGATATTAAAAAGAAGTGTAGGTAGTGAATTCCTCTGTTTGAGCCCTCAATTGATTTTTTTCTTAAATTAGAGTAACGTGAGTAAATGCTTTCTTAAAGTGTACTACTTCAGTAAGCAGCGTATATTTTAAAGATTATATTATGGCTGCAAATCAACTCCACAATTTCAATACAATTTAAAAATGTTTAATAATGCTAGATTAGAAGGTTTAGAATGTTGTTGCGTTTTATATTTTAGTTAGTGTTATAAGGTTTCTGCTCATTTAAGGTATTTTATTTTGGGTGGTTGTTTGGACAGGAGACACTGTAGACTGGTCACTTGTTATTACAGGTCGGTTGGTAGGGATGTTGAAGGTGGTTTGTGAAATAAACATCTATCCGCTTCTTCACGTTGATTAGATCCTTGTCGTTTCGCCTTTAGTTTTCTGGTGTTGCAGGGTGGGATTTGATTTTGTTCTTTGGGTTTGGGTGAATTTTACTTGACTCATTGTGGTATGTTTTTGGGTTTTGAGTGCTCTTGGTTTCGGTATTTGAGATTGGATGTGTGTTAGTCTTGTGATTGTGGTTGGAGATTGGAGTGAATGCTTGTGGAGAGGTTGTCGCCAGATTAATCACGGGGCGAGCCTTTTCCATCTAGCAGCGAAGACTAGTGCTGGTGTCCAAGATTAATGCAGCATTTTCGTGACCATTCGCTTTGGGTTCTTCCCCTTTTAGGGTTTTTAGGGGTTATGTCCTGGGAATGATTCCAAACTTCCTTTGTTTTTACTTAATTTTGGCGATTTTCGACAATTATTGCTTTGCCTACACTTTTGAGCAACCTTGAGTCTATAATGTTGGTAAATTTTTATTTAATTGGTGTTTTCTTTTTGAATATTGTCAGTTTATAGGGGGCTTTTTCTTGTTTCCATTGTGGAAAATCGATTCTTCAGATTTATTCTCATGCCGTAGCGCATTTCTGGATGATATTTTGGTGCACGTTTGGAGAGAGGATTTTATCCTCTCTCATCGTTCGGGATCTGGTTCGGAATTTATGTGACGGTCTTGTGATTTGCCCCAAAAGGTCTTCCCGTTATCTTAAAATTATCGTACAATCTTCAAGCGATTCTTCCAGTTACCTTCAATAGTTTTTCAGGTAACATTCAAGTTTTCATTAATCTGCATGGATTCTCACTTATCTGTGAATTATTTTAATATATTTCGCTCGCTCTAATGCATCTAGTACTCTAGGGAAAAGCTTCTACCACTACATTGTACCAAATTTATTCTGCCGACTAGCAGCTTTCTGATAGCGTGGTCAGCAGTATGGCACAGGCCAGAAGTATTTATACTGCGCTACGCGATCCTACGTTCCTCACTGAAAAAAAGCATCGGATACTCCACCCAACTTTGATTTTAATGCTGGGTACTTAACGTTTTACTTCAATTCATTGTGATATGTAACCATCAGGAAGTCACTCGTTAACAAAATTGCATTAACTTGAGTTCCTTATAATTGGATTAATAACTGCCTTTGGCAGCGTTCAACTCATTTGCTTCTACGTTGTAAAATAGTAGACGGAAAGTATTAACAAACGTGTGCGCGTAAATGCAAAATCGATCTTGCGCTAATGCATTTAATAGGCTGCAGTGGATATACGTGGAGAGTGCGCTCTACCACCGATGCGTATTGCCACCGATGTGGATTTGGAACCGACATTAATTGACCACCGACCTGAACTACTACCGATTTGCTTTACCACCAACTTGAATTACAACCGATGTGGATTTAGATCCGACAAGAACTACCACCGACTTGGTTTACTACCGACTTTTAAAATTTGTAACAAAAATATGGTATGTCACCAAACTGAAATACCACCGACTTGGTGTACAAACCGACTTGGATTACCACCGATGTGGATTTACATCCGACAGTAACTACTACCGATATGAACTATCGCCGATGTGGTAGTTGCTGCAACACATCTTACGCGAGCGACCGCGAACTTGCAATCGTTCCTATTAATAATTTGGTAGCAACTACAGTATCTTTATAAAGTAATTTTTATCAGTATCTGCTGAAAGACTTCATATTTCGTCAGTAAATTGTTTATATTGTAATAAAATGTCAGTATTATATTTTAATTCGTACATAGATTTAAATTCTTTCAAAATAAATGCGATCTTGTTTGATTAGCGTATGGCGTATTTTGGCCAGTAAGGAAATTTTACTAAAATTCTGTAAGTATTAAAACGTTATATATTATATAAATAGGCGGCTGCGTTAAATTTCGTACTACCCACAAAATAACTGGAGATATTGTGGTTTTGTTTGTGAATTTGTTTGATTTGCAGCGTGTTTAACGTCTCACCTTCACACTCCTGCATTTTTCTCATTTATTATCTGATCTATTTAAAATTTTGGTGGATTTACCTAACCTTAAAGCAATTATTTTCATAGTTTTTAAATATGTGACTGCAAAGCAATGGCCTACTGCGACAAAAAAATTACTGCAAAAATTTTAAAATTATAGTAGGCTTAGTTTTATCAAAAAAAGTTAGTTACAAAAGTTGTGCAAAATTAGGAAAATAGTAAAAATGTAAATTTTAATCCAAATAAGTGTATTTATTGTCGACCGAGTAAACACACCCTTTCTGCTTTATCAGTAGTGGTTAGGCGTATTCTAGGTATTATTTACATTTGCAGAATGCTAAATTAACAGTTCATAAACTTAATTGACAGTTCGTAAACGTAACTGGCGTTCATAAACTTTTTGTTTTCCAGGGTTCCACTTATTAAGACAATAATCAATTGTTAATTGTCGGTAATAATAGGACGAGAGGTCAAAATATTGCCGACAATAATTTTTGCGATTCAGATACGAGTTTCTGCAGCGACGAAAATAACGACGAGTGCTTGCAACAGAAACGAGACAATCTGAAGAGCAAAAATTGTCTGCAATATTTCGACCTAGAGTCCTATTCGTCTTGACAATTTAACTTTTCATTAAAAAATAGTTACAGAAGAAATTGTCATTCAAATAAAGCTCCTCGAAATATTGTCACTACAATAATAGTTACAGAAAAAATTGTCTCTGAAATAAAGCTCCTCGAATTATTGTCGGTGAAATAAAGCTCCTCGAATTATTTTGACTAAAATAATCGTTCGGTTGGTAGTTGATTTTTAAATTGAAGAATGCCATTGGTTGACAATGACACCAGTTAAATTGTCAATGTAATACAAATAGACATCTGGCATTTTGTAAGTACCTATAGCAACGAGAAAACTACGAGGAAGTGTCGACAAATCACGAGGCTATAATAATAATAATGGTTTATCGAGCATCCAGTTACTATACATACATACATGACAGTAAATATATGTGTTATAGTAGTCGCATAATGGTCTGTGAGATCAATAAAACATCGAATTAATAAACGTGAAAAATGCTGTTCCCTGAAGCAAATTGCTTGTGTGGGACAGTATTGCACATCTATAGTCCTGGAAATACACCAAGTCAAAATTCCTTCTCTTTCTATTTATAGTAAACTGGACGAGAAAGAAAATTACTAGAAAAATGAATGTCGTAACTAAATTTTAATTATTGAAACGTCACCTGTCATTAAGCATTGACAAATTATTATTAGATCAAATTTATCCCTTGCTTTTTTAAATTTCTTCCAACATGAAACGTTTTAGTGACCAATCTAAAAACTTAATTTTGAATGTAGTCTCTTACTTTGAGAGACATAATAATTATTCTCAAGCTCAAGGAAAAAATGGCATGAAAATAGCAGCCGAAGCATTGAAAATTTCCGAAAGAACTATTTATCGGGTAAAGAATTCATCTACTTATTCAGATGTAGTCTATGCAGAGACAATTTCGAAAAAAGCCAAAGAGAACTAAACTAAGGTAAATCCCACCATTTTACACTCATTACGAGAAATAATTCACAAGATGTAAGTTGAACAAGAGCACGTAACAATTAAATCGCTCCATCACCCATTTTCCGAAGAATGGCCAGATTTTCCCTGTTCACCAAGATTAGTAAATACCTGGATTCATAAAATTGATTTCAAATTCAAGCGAAGTACTAGTAACAGGCAGTTTCTAGTAGAACAACCGTCTATTAGTGGCAAGCGTACGTCATTCCTCAGACAATATACAAAAGAGAAAAGTTTAAAGAATTTTAAGCCGGTATTTATTGACGAGACTTGGATTTTCAGCAAAGGTGGTAACAGAAGAACTTGGCAAAACGGAACAATGGCTACTGCAAGCAAAAAAAAAAACGGGAGACGGAGTTAGATACATTATCGTTAATGCAGGAAATGAGAATGGATTTATCGAAAATGCAAGTTTGATTTTTCAAAGTAAAACCAAGAGTGGTGACTATCACGACAATATGAACGCAAACAATTTTTAGAAGTGGTTTAAAACTCAACTGATACCAAGCTTGAATGAACCATCGCTAATTGTAATGGACAATGCCAGTTATCATTCTAGATGCCAAGAAGAAGTCCCTTGCCAAAGCTGGACAAGAAAGAAAATGATCCAATGGTTACAAATTAAGGGCATTGATTACCCATATATGGCGATGAAAAATGAAATATGGGATATAAAAGTTTGAAATTACCGAAAAAAATATATCATTTAGACATTCACGCAGCACAACATGGCCACAAGGTTTTGAGATTACCGCCCTATCATTGCCATTATAATGCAATAGAAATGGTGTGGTCAGAGGCTAAACGGTTGTATGACGCAGGCATTTTACAAACTAAATCATTCCCAGAGGATGTAGTAAATGTCTGGTCTAAGGCGTTAGATGCTGTTAGTGATGAACATTGGAATAATTATGTTCGATATACAGAAAAAGTAATTTTTTCAGCGTGGGAGACCGAAAAATATATAGATGCTTCCAGACACCCGTTGTAATTACTTTAAGTTCAGAAGACAGCGTTACGTCGGACGAAGGGTCAATAAGCTTTGATGAATTGATTTTGAATAAAAATTGTTTCTTTTTTACATAATGAATATTGATTGCTGTTAATAAATTTTTAACTAAAATATAATTCTTAGAAGTTGTATTCCTGTCTAACAATTAATGCATCTCCAAAGGCATCAAATGGGGTGCGAATTATTAAATAGTAAATTGATCCAACGTTGAATTGTGAATAATTATTGACTCACCCATGTATATTCGTTACCATGATTAACACGATTGTTGTTAAAAACTGAAATAAGAATACACATGCAAAAAGTAACTAAAAAACGTTACTCTTTTGTTTTTTGACTTGGTGTATTTCCAGGACTATACTTACATTCTACCTATTGACTAACTAAATGATATTTATAATATTTAAATTATTATTAAGTAATAGTTTATTTATTATCCTATAATTATATTTAATTTACAGGTATTTATTATCAACTACTTTATAATAATTCAATTGCACCTTATATTTCACGATCAGATCCAGACCTTCCATAAAGATGTGTGAACAAGATGTAACATTGTTTATAATTATTAATATAACACTGCGATTTCCTTGAAGTAATCAGTTTTTTAATTTACACTTAATACATACTGGAAGTTTGGCGACTTTTTGAAAATTGTCTTGGTAATGCGTTAAGCAATTTAGGACCTAGACATTGTATTGATCTTTGTCCCACTTTTTTCTTCATTCTGTTATTTTTTAAATAGTTTTTGGTTTTGTTTCTCGTGTAGTATATATGGTTAGTGTTCTCTAGTTTATGTTTATTTTTATACTGGTGTATTATAATAGGTTTTGCAAAGAGAAGTCTGATATCCAAGATAGTTGTTTATGTATAGAGTGGCTTAGATGGATATGTATATTCCTTGTTGTACATTTTTTTAAGAAGTCCTTTTTGTATGACCTCCGGTGGTTTAACAGAAGTATTAGGTGCAGCGCCACATGTAGCAGAGAGTCCACCAGTGCATTGTATACCGTTCTCATATGTTTTTGCATTAATATTGTTTTAGTTTTTTAAACCTGTACAGCATACTTCTTAGTTTTTTAATAAAGTTGTTAATATGTACATTTCATCTTAGGTGACAGTCTATAGTTATACCAAGTTATTTTATACTGTCTCTTTGTTGAATATGAACCGTAACATATTCAACATCTGATAAAGTTAACTGTGTGTGTGATGGTAATGTAACTTTATAATTTCCAAACGGTATGTATTTAGCTTTTTTTAAGTTTAATGTTAATTGTTTTCTATTGAACCACTGTTTTATTTTTTCCATATCTCTGTTTTTCGCTTGAGGTTGGTCTAGTTGTGGTCCTTGTAGATGATAACCATATCATCAGTATAAGAGAGAATTTTACCTTCAGTTTATAGTTGTAGTAAATCATTTTACATATATTGTAAAAAGCACGGGTTCCAGGACGTACCTTGTGGGACTCCATATTCTACTGTGGATTCTTCACTTATGACACCATCGGTATTTACAATTTGAAATCTATCTTTCAGATATGATTGGAAATAGTAATTTTTGTATTAAGTGCGCGAAATGAGTGTTTTTTATGGCGCGTGAGAATGTCAATTTTCGCCGAGACCGTTAGGTCGAGGCAGAAAAGTCATTCAAACGCGCTACAAAAACACGAATTTTGCCACGAAATACAAACAACGTTTTTTCTACAGCCGTCAAAAAAAGAATAAAAGATTCTCTGCAACAAAAGCATAGGTATATAGCAAATAAGTAGAGTAATATTATTATGTACGTAACGTTTTATGGGATACGGAAAGTTCGTTCCCCACATTTCGTTCCCCACATTTCGTACCCCACATTTCATTCCCGGGATATTTCGTCTCCCCACATCTCGTACCCGGAAACTTCGTTCCCGAGCAAGCTCAATTTGTCTCCTAGATTACAGGGTGTTGAAAAACGAGTGCAGCGATGGGAATAAAATTAAAAAATGAAAGATACTTTAATTGATTTATTTATTATAATAAACTTTTAAGAACAAAATAAATTGTATTTATTAAAAATGACGGTTTAATCTAAGTATCTTCTTAATATTTTGTATAGGGCCATAATTTCTCATTCTGGACTACTTTTCTTAGTAATATTTTGCTGTATCATGAAAAAAAAATGGTAGTTTACCTGAAAAGAAAATAGTTTTTGTTAAAGCCGACTTGTTTTTGAGAAACTTAAAATTCTCTACAAACCAAGCAGGTATTATAATTCTTATAACATTTTTACGTAAAACTAAAAATAAAATGTAATTCCCATTTGTAAACTCAAGCCGGGGACATACTGTATATAGTTCTTGTAAGTTTATTATAATAAATAAATTCATTAAAATATCTTTAATTTTTCTAACTGTATTCCGATAGTTGCACTCGTTTTTCAACACCCTGTAATCTTGGAGACAAATTGAGCTCGGTCGGGAACGAAGTTTTCGGGTACGAGATGTGGGGAGACGAAATATCCCGGGAACGAAATGTGGGGTACCAAATGTGGGGAACGAAATGTGGGGAACAAACTTTCCGCAAACCACGTTTTATATGTGTTGTAACTAAGGAAATGGTGTTCCAAAGCAGTTTTTTCACTGCTAGCCGTGAAGAAATATTATTTTTTCAAGTGTTAAAAAAAGTTAAACTTCGCGTATCTATAGCGATGCATAAATCTCACGTTTTTTTGACGGCTGTAGAAAAAGCTTATTTGTTATGTCTCTTATACCTATATCGTCCAGCGTTTCTAATAATTTGACATGATTGACTGTGTCAAATGCTTTGGCTAGATCGACGAAGATGCAGAGGCATGATATATTTTCATCAAGAGCCATTTGAACATTTCCAATTAGTTCTGCTATGGCGTCTTGTGTTCATACACCTTTTTGAAACTCACACTGTTGAGATGATAGCAAGTTATATTTATTGATAAAGCGCTCTATCCGCTCTATAATGACTTTTTCAAAAATTTTTGCCACATTAGAAATTAGGGAGTTGGGCCTATAATCCTCAGATAGTTTCTTATCACCGCCTTTAAACAGTGGTTTAGTTATTGCTAATTTAAACCTCTGTCTTTATCAGAGTCATTAGATTAAAGCCCAATTTTAATATACTTGTGTTTAAGGTGCCAGTTCCGTATTTACGGATAGAGTAAAGCAAGGCAATTGTTTAAACAAATTTCACCAAATATTAAAACGTTATCCCCTGATGACTATTTATTAGGATAAAGAGTGTGCGATTACTACAATACATTTTGTGGTTTGCGGAAAGTTCGTTCCCCACATTTCGTTCCCCACATTTCGTACCCCACATTTCGTTCCCGGGATACTTCGTCTCCCCACATCTCGTACCCGGAAACTTCGTTCCCGAGCGAGCTCAATTTGTCTCCTAGATTACAGGGTGTTGAAAAACAAATGCAGCGATCGGAATACAGTTAAAAAATAAAAGATATTTTAATTAATTTATTTATTATAATAAACTTTTAAGAACTATATACAGTATGACCCCAGCTTGAGTTTACAAGAGTTATAGGAATTATAATTCCTGTTCGGTTTGTAGAGAATTTTAAGAACATTTTTAGTTTTTGAAAGTCGTCCTTGACAGTTAAGCAAAAACTATTTTCTTTTTAGGTAAACTACGCTTTTTGTTCATGATACAGCAAAATATTACTAAGAAAAGTTGTCCAGAATGAGAAATTATGGCCCTATACAAAATATCAGGAAGATACTTAGATTAAAACGTCATTTTTAATAAATACAATTAATTTTGTTCTTATAAGTTTATTATAATAAATAAATTAATTAAAATATCTTATATTTTTTAACTGCATTCCGATCGCTGCACTTGTTTTTCAACACCCTGTAATCTAGGAGACAAACTGAGCTCGCTCGGGAACGAAATTTCTGGGTACGAGATGTGGGGAGACGAAATATCCCGGGAACAAAATGTGGGGTACGAAATGTGGGGAACAAAATGTGGGGAACGAACTTTCCGTATCCCACATTTTGTATACGGTTTCTCTTTCTGCATTTTAAATTGTTATAAACCTTACTGTATGCGGAGATCGAACTCGCGATCTTTGGATTAGTAGCCAGAATGCTTAATAACTTGGCCACAGATCCCTCTATTTACACTGTTATCGTGTATTATAGAAATGAAAAAATACATAGTGCTATGGTTTTTGCTATTTTTAATCTATCAATTCAAAATCCCCGCGAGTGAGATACTTTACGCATGTGTATCGTACAATATTTTATCTAAAATAGAATCTAAAAAACACGATAAATAAATAAAAAGATTTAAATATAAATTAAGATGAGTAGCAACCGGTCGTCATTTTGCGTGGTTACAATTTTTAAAACACGTTGCTGCTGACGACGTAAACTAATTAAAACATGTTTTTAAACAGTCATTTTACAAACTTTAAACTGCCAACTAAAAGTCAATTTACACATTGTCGTAGATAAAAGAGTTTTTCCATTTTTGGTTCAAATTTTATGAAAACTCCCTCGTAACATGTATGCACCTGTATTAAAAGTAGGTTTTACAAACCCGTCCCGTCCCGTCCCCTCCCCTTCCATCCCTTCCCTTCCCTTTCCGCCCCGTCCCGTTCCGTCCAGTCCCGTCCCTTCTCTTCCCGTCCCGTCCAGTCCCATTTCGTCCCATCCAGTCCCGTTCCATCCCGTCCCCTCCCCTTCCATCCCATTCCTTCCTTTCCCTTTCGGTCCCGTCCCGTTCCGTCCCGCCCCGT
Organism: Agriotes lineatus; assembly: GCA_940337035.1. Taxonomy (NCBI): domain Eukaryota; kingdom Metazoa; phylum Arthropoda; class Insecta; order Coleoptera; family Elateridae; genus Agriotes; species Agriotes lineatus. Next base: position 47,306,940 of record OW679201.1, on the reverse strand, counting down.
CCCGTCTCGTCCCGTCCCGTGCCTTCCCGTCCAGTCCAGTCCTGCCCCGTTCCGTCCCGTCCCGTCCCTTCCCTTCCCTTCCCGTCCAGTCCCGTCCCGTCCCGTCCCGTCCCGTCTCTTCCCTTATGTCATGTCCACCGTCTTGGACTTAAAAATAAATGTCATTTTCGCAATCAACGTCCAAAAAAACTTCAATAACGACACTCATATCGTATTTTAGGCTTATTTACCCCATTTCACCCCCTAAAGAGTTGATTTTCGGAAAATCACGAAATACGTATTTGCTTATTTGTTTTTAGGAGTACTTCTACGACGTTTCAAGTCGAAATGTCTATTTAATGTTATTTCTCCATACAAAATTAGAACCTCCATTTCACCCCTTTAGGGGTTGAATTTCGAAATATCCTTCCTTTTTCCTTGTATATGTTACAGGAAATGTATGAAACCTAGGAATTGTATACAATTCCTAGGAAATGTATATAATGCCGAGCCAATTTAGGAAATGTGTAAAATAATTAATCAAAGGTTCTTTAATACATACATTTCCTAGGAAATGTATGCATTTCCTAGGCAATTCCTAAATGGTACTAGGAAATGTATGAAAATCAACATTATACTGTAGAATTTGCGAATGAATGAAAAATAAAACACAGATGAACTGAGATTTTCCTTAGCAGTGTGACGATTTGTTAGTGCTAGTAACCTAACCTAACCTAACCTAACCTAACCTACCGACATGACATCCCTAATTTAACACATTTTCGATTCCAGGTTAGGAAATGTATAAAATTCCTAGGAAATGTGTATAATAACATTTATTTCACACATTTCCTGACGATTTTAGGCATTATATACATTTCCTAGGAATTCTATATAATGACGGATTACATACATTTCCGGTAACATATACATCATAAAGGAAACCTCTGTGCAAAATTTTAGCTTTCTAGGTCCAATGGTTTGGGCTGGGCGTTGATGAGTGAGTGAGTGAGGCAGGACTTTCAGTTTTATAGATATAGATAAATACAATGCAAAAACTTCCCCATGGTGGAAAAACTTAAAAATGAAGTAGCAATTGGAATTATTAATCATTCTATACAGAGCAATAAAAGCGCCATTAAGTAAAATGTTTCTCTTTTTTACCATGAAGAAGTAGTCATTGCTATTTGATGTTCATGAACACGTCGAACGACGTTTTAGTTTCTTTAGAAAAACTTGATAACAGTAAATTAAATTGAATATACACGACACCAAGTTCCAAAATATATATCAAAATTAGGCAACACACTTTACTATTCAAGAGTAGAAAGAGAAAGCTGATGCTCATAAACCAATTCGTGATGGGCTTATTCGAATGAAAAATAACCGGTTATCCCGTTATTGAAATAACCTATGTAACTCGGTTTTCGTTTCAAGTATTCGAATGAAAAATAACCTCATGCTGATACGTACTACGCTTTGAATATAAAACCTCTATTCAAAGGTACTACGTGCCATATCTCAGCGACCTACGCAGTGCTCAAAATTCTGTAAATATAAATACGTCATAACTCATAAACAAAGCAGGTTGTACTGAAAACATCATTTGGTTATCGCGTACCAACCTCCTATCATAAAAAATATCAAATTCTGGGGACCTGAAACCTGAACGCCTAAAAACTGCAAACGCATCAAGCTATAAAACAATTTTTTATTTGCTTACATCTCCAAAGATTCAAAACAAGAGGCGGCGCCTTTAACCCACCCGATCGACTGTTTTTATTGTGATTAGCAAGCAGTCCCGCATATTTCTTTCTTTCTACACTTCTTAATAAATACCTCTTAATTTCCAATACATAACACATAATGTACGGTTGTCGCCTTAGAAATCGGGCACTACACACTATTATGATATATCTTGCATGTATTTTTTAAGTGTATAAACTGGGTTTTTACAGTTATTATGGTTTTAATTTTTAATTCAGATTGTTTATTGTTTGTCAATTATGAAATGCCATCTCACATTAATGAAGTAACCGGAGCAAGAATACTCCAAAGGCTAGAAGAACATATTACGTGTCCCGATTTCTAAGGCGCCGACCGTACATATTATGTTTTGGTTCATCCGCTATCTGCAAGTTACGATGTCGATGCAGATGACGGTGAACCGATGTCGATGCAGATGACGGTGAACCGATGTCGATACAGATGACGGTGAACCGCCAACCGGCAAACCGGCTGACTTAATCGAAACGAATCGAGAGCAAAAATGTATTCGAATGATTATTCAAATAATCATTTGGTTATTAATATCATTCGAATGCAAATAATTCGGTTATGAAAATTGTCCGGTTATGCCCATCACTAAAACTAATCTTAAACTTGAGCTTGGGCTAGCTAATTATGGTATTTCAGATAACAGATCTTTACCTGGAAAGGTTTACATATATTATATTTTTGCTTTCCTAGGTTCGTAATTTGCTGCAAGTATCAGCTTTACATAGTTGTGGTGAATTCAAGGAAGAACATTGTATTTATTTCACCTTTCATTTCAGGGCTATGATAAATTACCACATTACTGATCATTCACATTTTTAAAAAGCGTAACTTTGCTTTTTGGAGATACATGCAAAGCTCCTCATTTAGTATGTATTAATTATCATCTAATTAAAGAGTGCACTATTTCTATACTGTCTGTAGTTTGTCATACATATGAAGTAATGTAGGTATCTATAATATAATTTTCCTTAATGTGTGTCTGTGTGTCTGTGGCACAAAATAAAATCTCACGTTTCGGCTTCACAGATGTTTATATTTGTTTAGGTTTTGTTTTTCTTATCTTAGCGCTCGGATCGGAGCTTGGCCTTTCGCGTATCCTATTTCACGTGCGCGTAGCGCGCAATTTGCTTGTATTTTATAAAAGTGTCTCCTGATGTTGGTTTTATTCATTTTAATTTTCAAAAAAGGTAAAAAGAGGAAAATAACACAATTTATTAAGGACCGCGTATAAATATAAAAACCAATTATCAATATTTATACTTATTATGTTAAAACTATTAGTTAAAAATTTAAAATTATACTATTATAATTTTTCACTAGTACTTTAGGAGATTATTAAGTCAAAATGTTATTAATTAATCATAATTTTTTATTAAATAAAAGTCATTTTGTCGTAAACATACTTTAATATTAAATTGAAATATTTTAATTATACGTTTCGCTAGTTATGATAGCTTCTTCAGTAATTTACGAAAACATTATAAAAAAGTAATTTTTAACAAATCTGAAAAGAGAAAAATTAGATTAGTGAGCAAATATGGTTTTCCTTTAACTAGCATACTTACGATAATGAGTAGTTTAAATATGGATTATGTTAAAGACATTTTTTAAATTTAATATTAACAATTAATGAAGCAAACGGGATTATTCGTGATAATCCATATTCAATACAATTAAAGCAGAACGCTTTAGCAATTTTGAAACCAGAAATGTAAAATGAAATTGATAAGAGCATGCAAGGCTGTTCACATATTTTTATTATCAACTATACCCAAAACTGCAGAAAATTTGGAACTTGCATATGACATAGCCAGGGTCGTATTAAGTTAAAATTTGCTTTTAATTAAAATGTTTGTTTGAATTATAATAGCATAAAAACACAACTAAAGTATTTGGTTCATGTAAAAAAGTTTATTTAAATAAATTATGATAAATAGAACTGAGGTTATCTCATATCAGTTCTATAATTAATTGCAATAGAGCTTTTTGTATTTCAATCATCTCCAGGCATATACGTTTTTTAAGTTATTCTCTGTATGTAACATGTTGGGTGCGTAGAAATTAAACTTTTTACGTAGAGATTCATTAGCATGGTCAGTTAACGCTGTTTTTTATTAGGTGATATATTATTTGTTTTAATTGAGTGTTTGTGCCGATTAATTCTATTCTTTAATAATTGTTTTGTTTGTCCAATGTAATTGAATTTGCAATTATTACAATTAAATCAAATTAATTTAATTAATTAATAACATTTAATTAATTAATAACATTTTGACTTAATAATCTCCTAAAATACTCGTTAAAATTGTTGATACACTTTATATTAAATTATACTATTAAAATCCGTAGACACTGTTTGTACACTTACGGCCAAAAAAGTGGGATATAAAAAATACAAATTATAACCCCTAAATTTACTGTGTCGTTCTATTTCTAAGTGCAACCCGTGCAGCATGCAATCCTTTCTTTTTTGCACTTTTTCTTCGAACAGACAAAGTTTTTTCAACTTTAAATCTTTATACATGGACCGTCAAAAAGGACTGACTATTTTATTTTCTAGATAAAAATGTATTGTTATAAGTTGCAAATTTAAACAAAACGGTTTGTGTAAGTGTAAGAACAGGAGATTTATTTATCAAATATATGCCAGAAGTGTCCTCTGTCGTTTTCAATACATTCTTCTAAGCGGCGAACGAAATTAAACATGACTCTAATAAGTAATTCCTACGGAATATATGGAATTTCTGCTTTAATGCTTGTTTTAAGTTCGTCAATTGTTCTTGGTTTTCCAATATGAACTTTACTTTTTAGGTAGCTCCAAATAAAATAATCTGCAGCATTGCACTTAAATAATTGAATTAACTTTGATAAATTGTTCAACACAAAAAACACGTTGTGGCACTGACCATGTGTCCATTTTGCTAAGTGTCAAAAAATTCTGCAATTGTTTTATACACCTCTCCAAAGCATACTCTTTAAAATAATATAAGAGACATAGCGATTGCTGTGACATTTAATTTTTCATTAGAAAATTAAATAATCAGTCCTTTTTGACGGTCCCTGTATGACACTTCACTTACTTTCACTAGGTATAAATATAAGGAAAGCTCAGCGCGAATAATAACTGATATAACTCCGTCAACATTTTATAAACCACCAATCTGCAGTCTTTTAGTCACTTCAGAAAGTCATTATAAAACAATTTAAATAGAGCTTTGGAATTTTGGGCTTCCCGATAAGCGCCCAACGAACCACCTATATCATAATCCTTTAGCTCCATTCATATTTTGCTTCCTCTACATAGTACCAATCACATAGCAAGGTTAGGACGTGTAAACGAAATCATTTAAAAATTACTTAGTATGGATTGTTGTCTACCTTTAGGGGGTTTAAAAAATTCTGGGCCAGTTAGAAACAAAATCTGAAGTTACTAAACAGTCACCTTAATATGAAGGATTGCAACTTCACGGTCGCTCGTGTAAGATGTGTTGCAGCAACTACTGTCGGTATCGGTTGGAAGTAAACGCGCGGTGGTAGTCCACATCGGCGATAGTTCCTGTCGGATGTAAATCCACATCGGTGGTAATCCAAGTCGGTTTGTAGACCAAGTCGGTGGTATTTTAGTTCGGTGACATTCATATATTTCTTACAAACTTTAAAAGTCGGTAGTAACCCAAGTCGGCGGTAGTTCCTGTCGGTAGTGTTCAATACAGTTGTCAGAAGTCGGAGGAAATCCATATCGGTGGCGATTAACATCGGTGGTTTTGTATACAACCCGATATACGTTGGTCGAAATGTAAGAACCCGTATTTAGACTATCATTTTTATTTTGGTTTAAAATGATTAACTAAATTGAGTGAGAGTAAAATTGTGGTGTCACTGACTTGTTTGCGTTATGTATTATGAACTTATGCTGGGAAAGTGACGCTATTAACTCTTAAAAATCTACTTTGTTTCTGTGTAACGATAAATTACACTTCGAGCAACGACTGTAGATGTTTGAGCAAATTATTTCTTTGGCAAATTGATGTTGCAAAGATAGGAGTTTCAATTACTAGATATACGATCTACGTAGAACTACGACACCTACAAACAAATGAATGTTCAATCAACGCCCATCATCATTACTTAACACTTGGTTGAGCTCGGTTAGTATTTTATGACGTGATTGGTGTTTTTAGTGGATATTTAAGTATGCAAAACCAGGGAAATAAATTCACAAATGTCAGAGAAAGGGGCTACCCCAGAATCTGCCCATAGCGAGCAACTTTTACTTCTTAAATAACAAACACCTACACATTAGTTTCACATATGCTGCCCGTGCCAACTAACAGTAAAATTTGCCCTACATCGCACATTGTCGTAACGTTCCCGCAACGGAATTAGTAATCTCTGCCATGTTTGTCCTTTTGTCGCATGGAATCCTACGTGTTAATGAATGAAGAGAGATGAGTGATTAAGGTATTCCAGGTGCAGCCCACCAGCACGCGTGATTCCATATGTGAAATGTGTAAGCAAAAGTTTCTTAAAAACGCAGTTACGTCACCTCAATCCTCTTCCCACCGGTGCACTAATCGGATCGTTAGCAGCCTATTTTGGACGTGCCCACTTCGCACCTTGCTCTACCTGCTGAAAAATTGGGCAACAAGTTCTTCGGTTGGATGTGTTTGCTGCAAATGTGCGGGAGCCCCGTCCTGGTGACGTCATCCAGCCATTGTACTTTACTGCATTTGTGGTATAGAAATCGCATCAACTGCAGATGAATTATTCTAGGAAGCTTGAATGCATCGCAGTTCTTTCTCACCAGACCGGCCCTAATGAATGACGTTCCTCTCGAGCACTTCTATTGATTGGTAGATTTATCTCCTTTTGATCAGAATGTCCTGCGGTTTCAGCGTGTGGCTTTTAAGTAAGACCGCTTTCAGAAGTGTGAACTAAAAATAAATGTGCTATCTTTCTTATTGCAACAGCAATGTCAGCAATACATCTGATTACAGTGATTACGTATAGTAGTGCAGAAAAATTTTGGAATCGTAAAAATGTCAAGGGGAATTTATTATAAAGTACATAGTTGCGCTCTTATTCATAACCTCCTGCCAGGATTTGCATGTGCATTTTTTCTGGTGCTCATTAAACGTGTCCTTGTTTAGAGTAAATATTATAGAAAATTTGTATCAACACGGTAGCGTACAGAGAAAATCAATGAGGCAACATACTTCTGTAATTTGTAATGTATGACGTTTCTCTTCTAACCATTAGAGCAGGCAGGCAACACGTTACTTTTAAGAGAAATCTATAACGCAACGCGTTTTACGGCTTAATTTGTTTTAAATGTACAATTTAACTACATTGTTTTTTTTTGCCAATCAATAATCCTATTTATTACTGTATTTCCAGAAAATCGCCGATTCGCCGTCGCCGATTCACTGTAGGTCAAATTCGCCGTCTACCCCATTCGCCGTCGCACAGTGGCTGTAACTGCATTAAGGCGGACTTACGATTTTTTTCTAAAAAATTGCATTTTTGAGTATACCAATCGACAGAACTTATTGATTATAATGAAACTTGTACCTTGTCATTTTCCGCTAAAATTAGTTTTTATATGAAAAAAATGCAATTTCTTTTTTTTTTTGCATGGAACGAAACAAAAAATGTCGTATTTCAGCCAATTGCTAGCCGATCTCGGCTTGGGACGTACTAGGCCTTATTCTATGACTGTTTTCCGATAGCTTTCGATAAAAAACGCGCTCACAGAGGTGCGATTCTGACGGATATACAGTGTGTCCCCGGGTAGGTGAAACCAGGCAGTGGTAACTGAAATAGGCCGAGTGGGCCCCTGCTAGTAGTATATTTCAGTAAGTACAGGTGGCAGTAGGTATGCGCGCGGAAAAAGGACAGCCTATTCTTTTGTTACGCACGTGATATTAGTTCAACTATTGCGCATGTTCGTTTTATGGGTCTTTCTCACATGAAGCGTAATTCTGCGGTAATTCCCCGATTCTGCAAATTCAGCACATATTTGGCTTTGTTCGGCTCCATCTTTGAGTTTATTTGTTTGACTGGTTCCTGGACAAAATTCGTAGGTAGCTCAAAGAAGAAACCGTGTTGTGTGCCGGGCTGCGATAATGGTGAAGTTCCGCGGCATGAAATATTCGAAATATTTGGTGGAGACGCATTTTCCTTTGTTCTGCAAAGATACAATGGGCAAATTTAGCAGGTATGTAATTAATTTTTAATATAATTTTCATAACTGGCGATCTAAAATATTCGAATTTGCAATAGATGTTGTTTTATGATTAACGTTATGTGTATTGTAAATGCGATTTTCTCATTCCGATAATCAAACATATGTTTCAGAATTTCACGAAGATGCAACTTCAGAAAATTGTTTTTGTTACTTCATTCAAGAAAAGCTTGGGACTCCAGAAAAAGTGAGAGGTATGCTTTTAAAAATATACATGTTAATTACTGCAATAATTAACATATAATGGTATTTGCAGAAATAATAGCAACGTTTAATGCATCTTTGCGATCAACTTCAAGCGCCACCGGTGAAGAGTTGAGTGTATTGCGGCATGATTTGCCAAAGAGATACAAGACAACAGCAAAGCAGAAAGTGCCGTACGTTGACATACACTGTAAGAGAACATACTAGATAAACATATATAACCTCTATATTGCTAATTTTTAAATTTAGTTGCAGGTGAGGTCACATCGGTGGGATGTGCTGCAAAGTTGACGAGAACAATGTCGACATTACCTGGTGCACCTCTGGAGATCACTGAAGAACCAAGATTAGGTACAATTTTACTTGGCTATTTTTTAAATTTCAATCCTGAATTTGGCAAGAGGAAATAATTGGCATAGAATATGAATACTTGTTGCCAGCAGGTGTTGAATTTGAGGTCAAAGTTTTTTGCTAGGGTCATATTACGACCTATTTAAGCACAGTTCTAGAATTTACTACTTTTTGTTTTAAGAAAAAGCTTAAAATCCACTTTAAAAAGGGTAGATTTCCAAGTTTACTTTTTTGTGGTGTTTTCTCTTTCCCATTTTTACCAAATAACTCTTAGTGTAACTGTATCTATCTCACTTTGAAGCATTAGGGATTACGAGGAAAAACAAGACAGACATATTTGGCAATAGTAAACAGGGAAAATATTGAAGGAGCAGTTTTAATTTCAAAAATTATATTTGAACATTTCTACAAACTTTGTAGCATTTTGCTGGAATAGCTACACTTACAACAAAATTATAGGTTGTTTTTATGTTTTTAATGGTCGTCAATATTGTTTTAGGTTCACTAGTAGCCAGGAAAAGACTACCAGTAATTGTCAAAACACTACCAGCTAGTCGGACTTCATTAACATCTAATGAGAGTATGCTACGCAAAGAAGTGCTGAAGCTGAAAAAGGCAGCTGCTAAAATGAAATCCAAGATTATTAATGCCGAAGCAAATGCAGTTACTTCGTAAGAGCAAAACTACCCTTTCTTGTCGCAACAACGTACACAGAAGCATAGAAGTATAGATATAGTTTTATTTAGATAATATAAATAGAATTAATAGCATATTACATAGCAAAGGTTTTGCAAGGAGTAAAGAAAAACCAAGATCCTCTTAAAGTTTTAGTTATTGTTAAATATTTTAAACGGCTTAAACGTAGAGAGCAGACTTTTGATTAATTTAGTATTTGTATATAATTTTAGTTAGATTTCAATAATTCTTTTAAGCAAAACTAGTTAACAGATTTATCATGTTCTGTTTTGGTAAAATAAATAATTCCATGGCTTTCTTCTTCATGCTGATGTAAAAAAATTGAAAAATTAATTTTTATTGAAAAATAGCAAATATTTTCAAAGTTAATTAATCTTATAAATTGAAGACAAGTTATAACAGAATTCGTACACTGAAAAGAAAACCACGTTACTTTTGCATTTTAATAAATGTAAAATTTAACGTATTGACGTTTCTCTATAATTTATTAAGTTAATTCTTCAATCAAAGATCATTCCTGCAAAACTCTTGTCTAGCCAGATTTTATTTTTTTTATTTAAAAACCCTCACGTTAAGCGCTTGTCTTTTTGTCAATTTCTTCTTGTTTAGTTTAAGTAACAAATTGTTTATAAAATTATAATCTTTAAAACAAGAGTTGAGCTCTCATGATTCTACGGTTGAAAAATACATATTAATATTATATATAACATTGACGTATTTCTACATTTGATCATTGAATAAAAAATCCTGACACATACGTATTAGGTATTGAGAAAAAGTAACTTACTGGAGTTTTAGTAGATAGCAAATGATCAATTTAAAAATTCAGTGAGTTACTACATTAAAGTAAAATGCTATAACATTTACTGTACAATCTTGCATTAAAATATTTATTGTGATTCTATCAAAAAAGTTTGTATAAGATTTAAATGAGTTACTTGTAGTACTAACTTCATTTTATTTAAATGCAATGCAAATGTCTAGACATTAAGTATTAGGTGTATGCCAATTGCAACTTTAAAATGTTTAGATATTAATAAAAGTACTAACCAGGGCCAGTTAATTTTATTTATTAAATAAGTAGCGACATTAGATCAACAAGGTTATAAACAAGGGTGTTAACGCCAACCATTCTTGAAAAAACTGGATTGTATGTTTGCCCTACAGTTTCCCAGAGACAAATACAAAATTCAAATGAAAATATTCCTATAAGTAGTTTCACTAGTTATTATAAGGAAATACAGTTGCGACCAAGAAAAACTGGACACTTTTTTTGACCTAACTCTCAAAATGCGAAAACTGGCTGACACAAGACAATTCTAATTAATAAATGTCATCAAAAGTCATTATTCAGATCTAAACAATGACTTCTGATGATAATTATTATTTAGAATTGTCAGTTTTCGCATTTTGAAAATTGGGTCAAAAAAAGTGTTCCGGTTTCTTTGGCCGCCACTGTATCACACAAATTTGAATTTAAATCGCCCGCCAATTTCCGCGTAGTGTAGCGACAAAATTACAGTGATCTATAAAGTTTGGTATTTTGTTTTGTCATAAGTCTTGTCAGTAACGCCAGGTGTCGCGCAAGTTCCTGCCCCTACTTCTGAGTAAGGGAGTGAGGTATCTATTTCCTTTCTTGTCTGTGGGTGAAACGACTCTTGTAAAAGGTAAAAAATTCTCGATTTAATTTTTTTTTTGGGTTCAGCGCTGCTTGGTTAAAGGCGAATTTCTAACATTATTTCAGTTTTGAAAAATCAAGTATGCCTTGGAAATGCTTAAAAATCCTATTTTTCAAAACACCTATTTTTATGTAAGGTAAAGTACCTTTTATGTGGCAAATACGACAAAAAGTTATTAAGAAAACTTGTTTAGAATCAACATCTCGGTCCCTATACCAAATTTCAAATTCCTTAGCCAACTTTGATCTCTCACAATTTCTTTTTATGTTTAGGTCCCAAATGAAAGAATTTTATTTTTAACAAAGATTTTTATTGGAAAAACAAATACTTTTAACAAAGTTTTTTACTTCATAGTAAAAAAGCTTTGTTAAAAATAAAATTCTTTGATTTGGGAAATAACTACGAGTATAAAAAGAAATATGAGAGATCAAAGTTGGCCGAGGATTTTGAAATTTCGTATAGGGGCCTAGATGTTGATTCTAAGCAACTTTTCTTAATAACTTTTTGTCGTATTTGCCACATAAAAGGCACTTTACTTTCGAGAAAAATAGGATTTTTAAGCATTTCCAAGGCATACTTGATTTTTCAAAACTGAAATAATGTTAGAAATTTGCCTTTTACCAAGCAGCGCTGAACCCCAAAAAATAAAAATTTAAATCGAAATTTTTTTACCTTTCACAAAAGTCGTTTCACCTATCCGGGGACACACTGTATATCCGTCAGAATCGCACCTCTGTGCGCGCGTTTTTTACCGAAAGCTATCGGAAAACAGTCATAGAATAAAGCCTAGTACGTCCCAAGCCGAGATCGGCTAGCAATTGGCTGAAATACGACATATTTTGTTTCGTTCCATACAAAAAAAAAGAAAATGCATTTTTTTCATATAAAAACTAATTTTAGCGGAAAATGAAAAGTTACAAGTTTCATTATAATCAATAAGTTCTGTCGATTGCTATACTCAAAAATGCAATTTTTTAGAAAAAAAATTGTAAGTCCGCCTTAATGCAGTTACAGCCCACTGTGCGTCGGCCCGATTCGCCGTCGCGAAAAGCTGTATTTCCTTAATTCTATCTCTGATACATTTTAATGACCACAGTTGATCCCTGTGTTGAGTTTTAATGTTTTTAAAACTTTTTCTAATCATTACTAAACCCTGCAATTGTTGTTCGAAGATTTTCTGGAACTTATTGTGTTGGACTTATAGGCAATGTTATTTTTTATTCTATTTCAAAATAGTGTAATTACAGTTGGGCCATCGTAAAAGTACCTATTAACACTAATGAGCGCATTAATGATAAGCGTAATCCCTTCTAACAAGTATGAGAAAAATATTACAAATTCCTGGATATCTCTAAGATTTTTTTTAATAACTCCCAACCCTCCCTCTCTATGTAAGGTATGGTAAAAACGTTTATTATCTGTAATCATTTAAAACTTGATCCTCCGACGGAGAATTTTGTGACGGCGAATTTTCCGACGGCGAATTTCCGACGGCGAATTATGCCTATGGCGAATCGGCGGGGCCGAATTGTGCCTACGGCGAATCGGCGACGGCCAATCGACGACGAGGAATTGTCCTAGACTAGTGATGGGCATAACCGGACAATTTTCATAACCAAATTATTTGCATTCGAATAATATTAATAACCGAATGATTATTTGAATAATCATTCGAATAAATTTTGGCTCTCGATTCGTTTCGATTTCGCCGGTTTGCCGGTTACGCGGTTCAGCGTCATCTGCATCGGCATCGTAACTTGCAGATAGCAGAAGAACTCAGTTAATCGTTAATTATAATAATTGTATAAATGATTTTTATTTGATTTCTAAGGAGTTTGTGCAATAAGTAATTGTGGATATGAATGAAATATATCTGGATACACCTTTATTGTTTGCGATTGCTGGCGATTTATAATAATATAATAATTATTAATAATATATTGTTGTATTTGTATGTGTTTTACGACTCGCTATTCTGCATTAGCTCGATTACTCCTACATTCTTCCAATCTATAACCAAAACATAATATGTACATTATGTGTTATGTATTGGAAATTAAGAGGTATTTATTAAGAAGTGTAGAAAGAAAGAAATATGCGGCAATGCTTGCTAATCGCAATAAAAACAGTGGTAAAACGTTTATGTTTATCGATCGGCCGGGTTAAAGGCTGCAAAAAATTGATTTATGTTCATATCATATGACGACGGATCGACCGCGAGCCTCAGCCGGCAGTGAAGCAAGGGAGAAAACTGTAGAGCGAGCCGCCCAAATGGTGTTTTCCTTTTCAGTACAATCTGCCTTGCTTATGGTTATGAGTTATGAATGACGTATTATTTACAGAATTTCGATCATTCGAATACTTGGAACGAAAACCGAGTTACGTAGCTTATTTCAATAACCGGATAACCGGTTATTTTTCATTCGAATAAGCCCATCACTATCCTAGACCCTTAAAAGTAAGGCGTGTTGCTTATTCTACAACACAAAAGCTACTCATTAAAATGGCTATAATAGTGTCTGTTATTATTTACAAAACTGTAGATATACCGAGTGACAATGAGACCAGGATCATGCCTCTATCTCCGTCACTTATGAATGAATTTGGATGAAATTGGATACAAGGATACTAGACATAATTTCAGATAGACAAACAAAAAAAATCAACATGGCGGACTTCCGGTTTCACCGGAAATAACACTAACTTTGATTTTTTAAATGGATTATCCTATATATACGACTCAAATTATATACGACAATGTTGCCAAATTTGCTTAGACATTACACAAACATATATTAAAAAAAAATTAATTATTCTTCAATTTTAGATAAAGATAAAGTAGTGCATGATCCATATCGTTAGATTGGTAGTTAAATTTTCTGTTTAATGGCAAGATGGCCCTTGGTAGGTGCCATTTAAAAAAAAAGATGTTTTCATAAAAAACGTGTTTAGCAAATTTTGTTCTTTTATTGAGGGTTTGTTATTGACTTCATTGATAAAATAGCTATTATTACTTGATAATTCCACGTCTTTAAAAAAAACCCTTTGATGAGCATTTGAAGGTAAACCAAATAATAACCTAAAATTAAAAAAAAAATGTTACAAATAACGAAGTTAGAGCTAAAAAAAGTTTTGATAGGTAAAGTGACACTTACAGTCAAGTCTAGTATATGACCAATCCAATTGGTCCAATTGGTGGATTACATAATAGTAAGTACGTATACCAAAATTCAAATCGATATCCAGAGCCGGATTAAGGATGTGTGAGGCCCAAGGCTAAATTTTTTAGAGGCCCCATTCCCATTTATGCAACGGGTACAAAGGGATCTAAATGATTAGAAACCGCACTAGATTATAACCTTCCAATCTTTTCGAGGCCCCCCAAATTTGGTGGCCCGGGGCTGCAGCCCCCTTAGCCCCCCCTTTAATCCGGCTCTGTCGATATCTCTACATTTATGGAAATTAACAAAAAAATAAAAAATAAAAAATTGATCTTCAAGATCCTATAACTCTTACTGAAGGGACTTTGTACTAAGGTATATTAGGTTTAATCGATTTATTATAACGTAAGGAATCTATGACTAATCGGTGTCCCATTCTTTTTGGGACACCCTGTATACACATTACTTTAATACTGAATGCAAAAGAACAGCTTTAGGTTTTAATATAGAGAAAGGCAACGGAATTAAATTGGCAAATAAATATAAATAGCATGATATAAGAGTATATCAAGAGAAATAAACTAATGAAGTTACTAAAAGCAGCAATATGTATCAGCAACAGTTGTACAAAATACATAAAAAAACTGATTGGGTATTTTGAAAAATGTTGTGATTTTGTTGTGGCGGCGAGTACATCGCTATATAATTTTATGATGTAATAATAGTAATAAAAAATAATCTTTATCTACGACAGTGTGTAAAATTGACTTTTAGTTGGCAGTTTTAAGTTTGTAAAACGACTGTTTAATAACAGGTTTTCATTAGATCACGTCGTCAATAGCAACGTGTTTTAACATTTTTAAGCAGGCAAAATTACGACCAGTTGCTAGTAATCGTAATTTACATTTAAAACATTTTTTTATATTTATCGTGTTTTCTAGATTCTATTGTAGATACATATGCGTAAAGCATCTTTAGTCACTCATGGTGATTAAAACGCTCTGCCGCACTCCTGACTAAAGACTAGCTTTACGCACTTGCATCGTAAATTACTATTAGTATTTCTTTTTCTCAACACTTACAGAAAGCACAAAAAACAATTGTGGTACGGTACCTGTGATAAGATAAACAAAAAATCAAAAAAAGAAGACGGAAAATGGAAGAAAAGGAAACCGCAAGGGGGGAAGTCCATTAAACCTTGAATTTATACAGTTGTTGTTTATTAGATTATACCTATTGCTAGTAAAAGAAATATTTCTAAAAATAAATATTCTCTGATGATTTCGATTAATAAATGACAAACTTTTAAAACTGCTTTCTGTTATTACTTATTTATCTTATCATTTAAAACGCAATTTTGATACCGATAGAGATAAATGACTGCTGTAATCCTAGTTACTCACACTGTTGAGTAAATAACGTCTCTTTTGGTTTACGGTAAATTTGTTGGCAGCTTTTTAATTCTTCTGATAATACATTACATATATACTATATACGACGCGTTATATGAAAAGGAACGTTCAAATTTAGAAGTTTTATGATGGTGTAACAGCTGGCGTGGTCCAGGAGTTATTTAATACAATATCCAAAGATATGGTAAATTGGTCGCTAACAGAGGTAGGTCATCGCTAGCACCCGAAGAAGAAGATAGTGTAGCGATTCCTTTCCTTCTAATGTTTATATTATCAACAGCTGTTCGAAAAGATATTTTCTTTAATGACTGCATTAGGTGAGTTTCAAAATAATTATTAAAAATTTATTATTGCTAATAGTTATATAAAGAAAAAAAATGAGAAAGTTCAACTATTCAGGAATAGAACAAGTCCAAAAAATACAATGTATTGGAATTGAAAGAAAAATAAAACAAGATTGTGATTTTTATGTATTTTATTTCCTCTTGACTTGTTGAAAGGTCGTTTACTGTCGTCTGAACTGACTCGGTAGATGAGACTTTAGGCACGGTGTCTTTAAAGTGTGGCCCTGGCGACTTTACAACCCTCTTGTTTTCTAATAAATACATGTTTTAATAATCATTAATATTAATTTTTAGGATTTTCAGCAAGAGGAAATAAAACGTTGTATACGGCTCGCTTGCAACTAGCCTTTATTGGGGCTTATTGGATTACAGGGCTCGCTCGTACGTCGCTCACCCTACATATTATCCGGCTCGCCCATAAAGGCTAATTTACTAAGCTTGCCACGTAAATAACTATAGAAAGTTTAGGCGAAATCAGTAAAATAATTACGACTATCCCTATTTAAGCAGCGCTTAAAATTGCTAAGAAACAAAACACAAATAAAAGATGGCTAACTGAAAATTCCAAAAAATGCCGTGGAAAGAAAGAGAACGCTAAAAATAGGAAAAGTGAGGAACAAAAAACATGAAATTTTGGAGGCAGAAGTATGGAAACCAGCAGACGATTAAACTAAGAGCCGGGCCAGGCTAAACGATTAAAAACCAAAGAGAAATAGTTGAAATTGCAGAATAGTTCTACAAAGATCTATATAAATCAGAAATAAAACCGAATGCTACAAGTGAACAAATAATTAAGGCATATTCGGCATAATTTCCTGAATTTGACGAAGATGAATTAATGCTGACCTAAAAATGTCAAATAATAACGCACCGAGGAAGGACGTTACTCTTTCAGTAATGCTTAAAGAAAGATTGGAATGGCGCAATAACTTTGTTGTTAATACGAAACTAGAAAATTAGGTACTCACTGCACTACTCTCACAGCTGTATAAACTCCTTACTACATTGGCATTGGCATTACTCGTTTTCGACTTTTAAAACCTTTGGAAAAGACAGAACTAGTGGTAGTGCAGCACAACCATTTTTTATGAAATAATTCTTTCTCACTATGGGTATTCAAAGCTCAATCTACATTTTGTTGTCTCTCTGGTTTTACCCTCGATAAGTTCACCATATAGTATGCATTTTGATAAACGATGGTCATAACTACATGTCGTTGTTTAGTACCCGGTCGTTCAGTCTTCAAAGTATTTATTTGATTAAATTACAAATTAGTGCTTATTTTAATAATCACATCAATGTTATTTTATACTGCAATAGTGCTAGACGATGTGTAGACTCAGAATGGCGAATGGCGTAAACCGAATGAATGACCATGAATGGAACAGACTCGAATGCCTTGGTGATTTCCTCTCAGTCTTATACAGCTTTTCGTCAATTGAATCCCGTTTCTATGCCAGAGAATTCGAATTGCTTTATTATCCTCTGGCTGAAGCCGGACGTCTTCTTGGTGAAAGTGTTGCGTCAGCCAGAGAATTTTATTTGTAGCCTCCTTTTCTGCGGGCCGTTAATGGGATACACTCAATCTTCGAGCAGCCGTCGCTATTGTCCCAAAAGTATTCAGCGCCTACCTGTAGTTTACCGTCGGAGCCCCCACTGTCCGCTCATGATGTAAGGTCGCCAAGATTTGAGTTTTAAATTGCATTCTTTTAGAGTGCTTGCCATATCTCAGTGACCCTGCGCAGTGATCGAAATTCTGTAAATACGTCATAAGCAAGGCTACCAACCTGAAAATATCATTGCGATTTTGCTGCGTTTGATATCGCGCTTATAAGTTAGTTTTTGCGTTCTTTATCTACTTATATTTCCGTTTATTATAAAAAACAGTTTTATCAAATAAACACGAAATATTGACACAACCTATTTTAAATTTCGCGCTTGCAATCTAGCCTGATGTTTTTAGGTTGTACTGAAAACACCATTTGGGCGTCTCGCTCTACAGTTTTCTCCCTTGCTCCACTGCGCATTTTTGGTCGCTGAGATATGGCAAGACCTCTAACATTGCAATTGCGGATGCAATTTGTCACTCGCGGCACTAATTGACCACTAACTCGCGCATAGCATTACATCCAAAATTAGTTACTCGCTGATTTAAGCTGGAAAGCTTGTCGATATGAAGATCTCCTGTGCTGTGCGCGCCTGGGCGTGCAATACAGTTTTTTTAGTGGGAAAGGCCTCTGCACAACTGAAATTTAAAAAATATATTGAAAAGTCATCATTTATTGCTGATGTTGTTGTAATGGGACTAAATAAATAAATAATAGTTATTATATCTGACTCGAAGGATACAAAAATGTAATAAAGTCATCCAAACATTTATTACAACATTAATTTGTCACGGAGCAAAGTGTGGTTATTTTATATTTGTATATGCTTCTTAAGTTTGATTGACCTATCATTAAACCATGTGCAAGAACAATTAATGTTTTTGTTTGGCAACTTCTGTTAAAAACCGTACAAGCACGTCCGAATATGCATTTGAATGGTTAGCGAATAACAAATAATTCGCAATTTAAACTTAGCAATTAAGAAAGTAAATATTTATCAGTTATGGCCAACTATGTTATGCGTAATAAGAGGATAAGCACGCTTGTTAGAAGTGCTGTTAATTGACAATGGTAAAAATAATGGTGGGTTATGTTATTAACATAATAAATAACGCACAACAGTTTTCCTGTCCATTTAAATCAGCTGTTTTTACGCACACAAGAATGCAGTAGGCGGCATCGCTAATTTAGAGCAATGTCAGGCAAAAGCGTCCGTTTTAGTCTCGATCAGCGTAACATTTATGACGTGGATGATAGACATGACAGATTGATTCCCCTGTTAGTAAGAACCATTTCGTGAGCGCATCAATGTTCTTTTGTGTATAAGCAGATTTTACTTATTGAAAAAGGACAATGAACAATGTTAGAGAGAATAAGTGGCTCCCAAGAAATGTTAATTGCCAGTGGCAAAACTTAATTGTGGGTTGTGTTAATAGTATTGGAATTAACCTATAAATATTTTTTTTGCAATTCCTTCAAGTGTATTTGCTCATACAAGAATGCAGTAGGCTACAACGCCAACTAAGAGCAATAGCGAGCAAAAACGTCCATTTTAATCGCGGTCGCGGCAACACTTATGACGTAATCTGTGAATATGACAAGATCTACATTGAGCATAACCTCACCAACTGGCACAATTTGGTTTACAAAAATCAAAAATCCGCCGACTCTTGTAGGCTAAGGTTGTCAAGTGACCGTCGCAGCCTTAAAAGATGCTTGCCCTTGACTCTGCCGGCGGGAAACCTTGACTTACATAACCGCTATTATGCTTTTTTGCAACCTGCTCTATTATTAACTATGCTAATTACGGCTGCTTCTGATTTCGAGCGAAAGCAGCTTGTTTTTGCACCCGTGGCGTTTCGGTTGGAATATTGTGTGAAATGCACCGGCCACAGGTGTTTGCAAAAACATCTGCATGCGTCGCCCCCGTTTCTACGCCCCTGGCTTCGAATCTTTTCAACGGGGAATGTTAATTGATGCCACTTGCAGCGGTGACTGCAGCGATTTGATTAACTCGACGACGGTTTCAATTTGTAAGGTCAAATGGGACTTTAAAAATTAAGCTTAGCGTCAGATCAGCACGTCTGGAGATAAGGCGGAGATATCGTACGTCACCGATAGAGGATTTGCTGCACGATAATGATAAGAGCGTGTATGTAATTTCCGGTTTTTTCTGTGCTATCATTCATGTTGTTATTTCAGGCGTGGGCTAGGTAGAATAAACAATAAAAATATTTGTCAATATTTTTAAAGCCATAGAGATAATGCAAGGCCAACTTAGCTGTCAATGTTATTCGAGCAATGCCCTTTAAAGGAGAATTAAAATATCTCACTGCCATTGGCTTAAAAAGGAAACGCCAAAATTGGTTCTAATAGAACAATATTCGTGTTTTCAAGTTCCTAAAATAGAAACAATATGTCAATAAATGACGAAAGCACAGAATTGGTATGTTGCTGAAATATATATTTATACAATTTAATCAATCTTTAAATATAATGTCACTATGGTTGTTTTTGTGATAACTGATTTTTAATATCCCTTTTCAGTTCTAAAATGTGAGACTAGATAAGCCTCTATTATCACGCAAATATTCAAAGGTTTTTAAAGAAATATGGTCGAGGAATAAAAGTTATAACTAACGCTGATATTATATGGTAAATGCATATTTTGTATAATTAATATGCTATGTACACTAATTATGTGAAAACAAATCGTTTAAGCCAAGTTTCATTTTGCATATTTATTCGTTTTTGAGCATACTTTCTGGATTTTGCATATTTGGTTATATTTAGCAATAATTTGTAATGTATGAACTTTTTGAGATTTTTTGTAAAATTTACTAATACATTTTTTGCGTACAACTGAGATACACACTTTCACTTTCTGCCGCTGGGCTGCAGTGCGCGTATCGAAATAAGCAGAGGAAAGGGGAAGTCCCTGTTAAAATCTTTGACTATATAAACATAGACTGCTAGCAACCCCCACTTTTTCCATAGAAGCAATGTATGTTGTAGGGATGTTCCGAATATACAAAAACCGAATACAAATACTCTTATGAATATTCGCGAATACGAATACGAATACGAATACATGACCTTGAGTGAATAATATCAACATCAACCTCGTTTTTGTAGGCGCTGCAAATTTTAGAAATAGTACGGAAAATAGTTTTGTCTTTTATTTAATGTTATAGAATGGTTAATATTTTTAAAAAATGTTTTATTTAATGTATGAATACCTGTTTTATATTTTTATTAGAATTCTTATCTATATTTCTATAATTTTAATGTCAAATACTCGTATAATATTCGTGTTAATTTTGGCGAATACGATTACGAATACAAATATTGAAAATATAGCGAATACTCGCGAATACGAATACGAATACGAGTGTTCGGAATATCCCTAGTATGTAGTAGTATAAGGAATCGGCCAACATACAATCCATTTCAAGAGTGTTGGGTGAATAATAGTCTGGCAGGGTTAGGGAAAATCTCATTTTTTATATTGCTTACAACGTGAAGTTGGCGTTGGCAGTCCATGTTTATATAGTCAAACGTTAAAATGAATGACGTATTTTAAAATAATTAAAATTTTTACATTATCTAGAATAGTCCTACTTATTTTTTTTTTTAAATAGGCAGCATATTATGTGCATATATTATAACTCTGGGTACATATATGTATATATGGGCATATGTTCGTACATTTGAGTGCAATTATCACTTATCAGCTTTAGTTATAACTCCTCTTTCAAACCTGCTATGACTGTTAAATTATTCAAAAATGATTTCAGTATGCACTTTACTATTGATCTTCACTTGCAATTCAAATTTTAAATTTTACACACATTTTGATTTGATGGCAAAAAGGACATTTTCAATAAACAACTGAAAGTTTTTCCCTTTGTGGAAGTTAACAATTTTAAACTTGATAATACAATTTTTCAGTAAGTTTAAGGAAAACCACCAAGAAACCTGAATTAGAGCAGACGGTCGCGGGAGTCGAACCCATGACCTCCCGAATACTAAGTAGACGTGGTAACCACTAACTTGACTTAATTACGTGAAGCATATAGCCTTAACTGAAATGAGCATCAATTCAAAAGCTGTCAAGTATAATGGACCGCGGATTTCGTTGTACGACGAATCCACATCCAATGAATACAATCATTTAAAGAGAATTGTAATTTTTATCGCATTCCAAAGCAAGCACTTTACCTCAACCATCAAATATGCACATATCCGTAGAGTTAATCAGTTTACTATTTGACAAACAAAACAACATAACATAGATTTAAGAAGTAAACAGGCAAGTGGAATTTGTATACAACAAACGGCTGTTTACTAATTACTACTATGAATTAATATACAGTGACCGCTCAAGGTCGGCATCATATGGAATTTTTTTATATTTTTTTAAGAAAACTTTTGACTGAAAACCTATTTAGCCCTGATCATATATACCGAGTGATTTTTTAATTATTTAGAAACTGGCGTTTTTTGAAATTGTCAAAATTCAATAAGTGCTATTTTTTTCGAAATTAAGTAAGATTTCAATGCGATTTTTTAGAGTGCGTTATTTTTATCTAACTGAACAATCTCAAGGCTAGAAAACATCTATTTTTCTTTAAGTTTAGCAAAAATTTACGCTTGCACCTGAGTATAAGTTTGTAATCATGTTTATCTAGTTATATTATTTGCATAATAACAATATAGTAGCTGCTACGTAAAGGTATCCAGGAAATGCTAATCGTAATCCTATCTGTTCCCGTGTTAAACATTGTTAAAGTAAGTAAACTGATAATATCCAGATGCAAATACTCAGATGCAAGCGTCGATTAGCATGGGATCGACTATATCTTGCCTTATATCAATGGCTTAGCCGTGGTAAGACGTTATGAGGGGCGGAAATATCTGCCTCTACCTTCATCAAATTATTTATGCTACGATGGTACTCTTCAGATGATAGTAAATTACTGTTGATTTAAAATTACTGTCCAGGGTTGCCGTTTGAAGTGTGAATTGTTAAGTCTCGGTATAAACCGTGAAGTACATTACAGTGTTAGTATCTTACTAAAGCGCACGTTATTACTAATTTTCAGTTTAGTTGTGAAACAAAACTAATACAGTCGACAGTGCGATTTAAAATAATGTTAATTTTATTTTTATACAGTTTAAGGCGCCAATTATAACTAGATTAACAAAATGTAGTTAATGACTGATTTACAATTTCATTTATGGCTCATCGTGTAAATTTTAAGCATTTCGGCGTTTAAAGTGTGAATTAGTAAAAGTAATTCGGAGTCTCACCCAGGAAGTAAACTATTTGTTGATTTAAAAAAAGTGTGGTTTATAACCATTGAAGATTATAATAGTATTAATCGGATGTAATTTTTATAGGGAAGTGTAAATTATTACTTATTTGAAATTCAAATTTTTTAGTTAATAGTAATTCACAGTTTATAATGCGATTCACAGCTAGTACACAAGTTAAAGCCTGCATCATAACTAATTCACGGTTTAAAATATGAATGGTGACTAATACCGCTGCCAGTGTGTATTAGAACATTACAAATGAAACCATTTTCTAGCTTAACGAGTTAATTAGAATTATTACACCATTTAAAGCCTAAATGATGGCTACGTCGAATCACAGTAGATAATTTAATTCGCAGCTATTACACAACTTAAAGTGTGCATTATAATTATAACTAATTCTCAGTTTAAATGTGAATTGAGACTAATACACCTAACAGAGTGAATTAGAAATACTGTAAATTATAATTAGTGATTAGTTTAAGGTTATTTATGTATTATTTCGTAATTTAAAATCAAAATTATTGATATGGCAAATTATAGGTAATGATTTACAGTTTAATGTTTAAATTTAAAGTAATTCACAGTGTAAATGTAATTCGCGGATATTGTACAAGTTAAACTGTGCATTATAACTAATTCACAGTTGTGAATTATATCAATACAGCTGCCAATGTGCATTAGAAACACTGTAAATTACAATTAATTTCTAGTGTAAAGAATTAATTAAAATTGTTACACTATTTAAAGTCTAAATATACAATTTAGTGTTTCAATCTAAAGTAATTCACAGCGTATAATGTGATTCCTAGCTCTTGAATAATTTAAAATGTGCATTATAACTAATTGACAGTTTAAGGTGTGAATTGTAGCTAATACTGCTACCAATGTGCATTGGAAATATTGTAAATTACAATTAAATTCTAGTTGAAAAAGTTAATTAATTATTACACTATTTAAAGTCTAAATATAGATTTTAATGTTTCAATTTAAAGCCATTAATGTATTTTGCGACCATTGCACAAGTTAAAACGTGTATTATAACTAATTCACAGTTTAAAATGTGAATTGTAGCTAATACAGCTGTGCAGTTTGAGGTTTCAGTTTAAAGTAATCCACAGCATATTATGTAATTCGCATTTGCTGTACAAGTTAAGTTGTGTATTATAATTAATTGACAGCTTAAGGTGTGATTTGTGACTAATACAGCTGCCAATATGCATTACACTTTCTGGTTTAAAGAGTTAATTAGAATCACTGCGGCACTAAATGTTAAATTCTTACTGCTGTGAATCATAATTACTTTGAATTATAATGAATTGACGGATTATGCAAAAATTAAAGGACAGTTTTAAGTTTAATGAACTGTACATAATATAAAGTTTAATGTGTAAATTATAGCTATAGTTAATTTATGGTTTAAAGCGTAAAATATTATTTATTTACAGTTTAATGTTTAGTGGAAAGTAATTTACAGTTTAGTGTTTCAATTAAAAGTACTTCGCGTATGATGTGATTCACAGCTCTTACACAAGTTAAAGTGTGTATTATAACTAATTTACTGTTATGGTGCAAATTATGTCTACTACAGCTGACAGTGTGAATCAGAAGTCCTGGAAAGTGTAATTAATTTTTAGTTTAAGGAGTTAAATATTAGGGATGTCCCGTGTACTGCTTTCGGGTACCCGGGTTTGATTTTAGACCGGGTAGGACATCCCTATTAAATATTGGTATAATGTAAATTATTAGCACTATGAATCACACTTACTGCAAATTGAAACGAATTCTCGGATTATCTAAGATTAAGGAATAGTTAAAGTTATTAATTACATGTAATTTAAAATTTTTGTGTGAATTATAACTACAGTTGCAGTTAAAGTAGTAAACTTGAATTACAGTTATTGTAAATTATGGTTAATTTATAGTTTAAAGTGTAAATTATGACCGATTTATAGTTTAATGTTTCAATTGAAAGTAATTCACAGTTTAAGGTGTAACACGTGAGTAATATAGCTGACAGTGTGAATTAGAAATATTGGAAATTATAATTAATCCCTGGTTGGAAGAGTTAATTATAGTTGTTACATCATTGAAAGTGTAAATAATTACTGCTCTGAATCATAGTTACTGTGAATTGTAATGAATTTACAGAATATGCTAAGATTCAAGGACAGTTTAAGTAATGAATTATATAGAATTTGAAGTTAAATGTATAAATTATAACTAAAGTTGCAGTTCAAAATTCAAAACTTGAATTACAGTGATTGTAAATTATGGAGAATTTATAGTTTAAAGTGTAAATTATTACTGATTTATAGTTTCATGTTTCAATTGAAAGTAATTCTCAGTTTAAGGTGCGACGTGTGACTAATACAGCTGACAGTGTGAATTAGAAATTATAATTCATTTCTGGTTGGAAGAGTTAATTATAGTTATTACACCATTGAAAGTGTAAATAATTACTACGCTGAGTTATAGTTACTGTGAATTGTAATGAATTGATAGAATATACTAAAATTGAAGGACAGTTTAAGTCATGAATTATATGCAATTTAAAATTTAATGCGTAAATTATAATTAAAGTTGCAGTTAAAATTAAAAATGTTAATTGCAGTGATTGTAAATTATGGTTAATTTATAGTTTAAAGTGTAAATTGTTACTGATTTATAGTTTAATGTTTCAATTGAAAGTAATTCACAGTTTAAGGTGTGATGTGTGACTAATACAGCTGACAGTGTGGATACTACGCTGAGTTATAATTACTGTGAATTGTAATGAATTCATAGAATATACTAAAATCGAAGGACGGTTTAAGTCATGAATTATATGCAATTTAAAGTTTAATGTGTAAATTAAAAATTTTAATTGCAGTGATTGTAAATTATGGCTAATTTATAGTTTAAAGAGTAAATTGTTACTGATTTATAGTTTAATGGTTCAATCGAAAGTAATTCACAGTTTAAGGTGTGACTAATACAGCTGACAGTGTGGATTATAAATTATAATTAATTTCTGGTTGGAAGAGTTAAATATAGTTATTACACCATTGAAACTGTAAATATCTACTACTGTGAGTAATAGCTACTGTGAATAGTAATGAATTCACACAATATAGTAAGATCCAAGTCATGAATTATATACAATTTAATGTGTAAATTATAATTAAAGTTGCAGTTCAAAATTTGAGTTACAGTGATTGTAAATTATGGTTAATTTATAGTTTAAAGTGTAAATTATTACTGATTTATAGTTTAATGATTCAATTGAAAATAATATACAGTTTAAGGTGTGACGTGTGACTATTACAGCTGACAGTATGGATTAGAAATTATAATTAATTTCTGGTTGGAAGAGTTAATTATAGTTGTTACACCATTGAAAGTGTAAATAATTACTACTCTGAGTTATAGTTACCATGAATTGTAATGAATCCACACAAGTAAGATCGAAGTCGTGAATTATATGCAATTTAAATTTTAACGTTGCAGTTCAAAATTCGAGTTACAGTGATTGTAAATTATGGATAATTTATAGTTTAAAGTGTAAATTATTACTGATTTATAGTTTAATGTTTCAATTGAAGGTAATATACAGTTTAAGGTGAAATTATAATTCATTTCTAGTTGGAAGCGGTAATTATAGTTGTTACACCATTGAAAGTGTAAATAATTACTACTTTGAGTTATTGTTACTGTGAATTGTAATGAATTCATAGAATATACTAAAATTGAAGGACAGTTTGTGTTGAATTATATGCAATTTAAAGTGTGTGTAAATTATAATTGAAGTTGCAGTTCAAAATTTAAAATTTGAATTACAGTAATAGTAAATTATGGTTAATTTATAGTTTACAGTATAAATTATTACTGATTTATAGTTTAATGTTTCAGTTGCAAGTAATAGACAGTTTAAGGTGTGACGTGTGCCTAATACACCTGACGGTGTGAATTAGTAATTATAATTAATTTCTGGTTGGAATAGTTAATTATAGTTATTACACAATTGAAAGTGTAATAATTACTAGTCTGAGTCATAGTTACTGTAAATTGTAATTGATTCATAGGATATACTAAGATCGAAAGACAGTTTAATTCATTAATTATATGCAATTTACAATTTAAAATTTAAATTATAAATACAGTTCTAGTTAAAAACTCAAAATTTGAATTACAGTGTATGCAAATTATTTTTAATTTATCATTTTAAACTGTAAGTTATTACTAATTTACAATTTGGTGTTTCAATTAAAAGTAATTCAAAGTGTGATTAACAGCTATTGCACAAGTTAAAGTGTGCATTATAACTAATTCATAGTTTAAGGTATGCAGTGTAGTTTAAAATGTTATTTATAGTTAGGATAGCGTAGTGTGAAAAAAATTGATTATACTTATATTAATACTACTTCTAGTTCATGTGGAAGTTATTACTATTAGTAAGTGACTGTGCATTTTCCATATTTCAACATTTTCATTAGAATCCAAAGCTGCTGATATATTATACTTACAGTATGATATATTTTTTGACAGGATAATATTAAATCCACCTTTACGTTGCATTCCGTTTATATCAAAATAGCGGTTACAAAAGTATAAAAGAGGAGACAACGTAATTATGGAGTACAAAGAAACATTTCTGCATAAATTCTTTTTAAAAGATATCATTGCTAGGTACCTTAAAGATATGGCGACACAATCAGCTATATTAACTGTGGTTAGTTTTTAAGATTTTCTTTCTCCTGACATCCAAAAGCTCTTTGCATACCTACATATTTTTACTCTCAATTGAACCAGAAGGGCCTTTCAGGTACATTTACGTTATTTTGCAGAGTGCTTGGCTATAAACGAATTCATCTGCATTAATTCATGTAATACACTCATGAGTAAGTAATGACAACTAGCAGAACTTGCCGAAAGTAAGTAGGTATTTTCAGTAATTGGTTAATGGTTAAATTTAAAGATATTCGTGAAATTAATGGTGGAAGACATTTTCTCAAAAGCAGCTTGAAATCAGTTATCATACTTTAATAAAAAATACCTTTTCTAAGAGAAAACATTCCATTATAGACAATCTCATATAAAACTTTCTAGGATTTCCTTGAAATAGAAATTTCCATGGCAGGCTTAAGCGCATAAAAACATATTTACAAACGTAAATTTGAAGCTTAAGTTTGATAGATGGCGCTGGCGACGGGGACAAATTCCTCGGCAGATGTGCTCAGTCAGGTTCATTGCCTCGCCTTCGAAAACCGAAATACCCCAGCTCCAGAGGATTGCAATTAAAAAACACCCATAACGCCAGCTCGTGTACTTACAGGACCTGTTTGGCCTTTGTACACCAGGCAATGCGAGGAATGCGGAATTCGCGAAAATAAAGCTCCCAGCTGCCGGAAAAATGTGTTAATGCAGGCTCTATTTCGGTACTATCCCTCGATTTACTTTGAGTAATGCTTATAATACTTAGTCTTAGCGTTAGACTTCCCATAATGTGATAAATTGTTAATTTAACAAGTTCTCAGAGTTCTCCCCAAAAAACAAGATTCTAAAATAAAGACATGTATTTTATAATTATTATTTGTAAAGTGTGTCGGTTGGATGACCAATTTTTAAATAAAACTATAAAGATGAAATTATAACTAATTTAGAGCTGACAGTTTCACTTGAAGGTGCTAATTATACGAATGTGAACAGAAATTAATTTAGAATTACAACAAAGTGTAAAGGGCGAATTATAAATAATACACTGTAATCACTAGTGCGAATGCGAATTGCTCTATTGTGTGAAAAATGTAACTCATACAGTAGATATTGTAAATTAATTATTAATTTAAATATTTTCGCGAATTGGAAATTGCTACTTACTTTATCTTTAACATATACGTCAAGTGACATTCTCAAGTGTATTTATTTGCCTTTTTAGTTTTGAAGCAGAAAGATATAAAAATGATATAATTTTAATTCATTTTAATTGTGGTTTCACAGTATCAATTAGGGATTACTTCAATATTAAACTATATTATGAGCTAATTTATAGTTTACAGTGTGATAAGTAACTAGTGTCTAGGGTAAAGTGTAAATAACAACTAATTGGCAGTTTAAAATGTCAGTTATAAGTAATGCTACTCTGGTAATACGAATTAGACTACTTCGAATTATAACTAATTCACGATCTAAAATCTAAAGGGTAAATTAGAACTAATTTTTAGTTTAACGTTTAAATGTTTAGTAATTTACAATTCAAAACTTGTAATGATGTTAGTTTTAAATATACCGAGTTACTTTCGCAAGTGTATTTACTTTTGAAAGTATATAAAGGTGATGTAATTAATTCATGGTTCAATAATAATTATTGATAATTGTGGGTTGACTATGTCAATTAGAACTTATTTATATTAAGTGCAATACTATGAGATAATTTACAAGTTACAGTGTCAATTTTAACTATTATCCAATGTAAAGTGTGATTATCAACTAATTCACAATTTAAAATGTGAAATAAGTGATACTAAGCTGAGACTATGAGTGTGTGTGAAAGTGAATTATGAGTAATTCGAGGTTTAAAGGGTAAATTAGATGCAATCTCTAGTTTAACGTGTAAGTTACAACTAATTTACAATTCAGGATTTGCAACTTATGTTATTTTTAATATACATACCAAGTGACTTTCTCAAGTGTATTTATTTAGAATATGACAACTATTTAATTTTTAAATAGAAGAATATGAAAACGATATATTTCGTTGTGCAGTAATAATTGTTCCTAATTGTAGTTTCACAAAGTCAATTAGGACTTACTTACATAATAAAGTGTGATATTCTAAACTAATTTACAGGTTGCAGTGTGATTTCTATCTATTATCTAGGGTAAAGTGTGCGTAACAACTAATTCGCAGTTTAAAGTGTGAATTATAAGTAATACGAAGCTGGAAATACGAATTCGACTGTTGTGAATTGTAACTAATTCACGGTTGAAAGAGTAAATTAGGACTAATTTCCAGTTTACCAGGTAAATTGTAACTAATTTCCAATTCAAGATTTAGGACTTATGTTATTTTTAATATATATACTGGCTAACATTCCCAAGTGTATTTATGTGGCAACTTTCTACTTTTTAAGTCGAAGTATATGATGATGATGTAATTAATTCAATGTGCATTAATAATTACTGTGAATTATGGTTTTACAGTGTCAATTAAAGATACATTACATATTAAAGTGCAATATTATGGGCTAATTTACAGTTTATAGTGTGATTTGTAACTGTTGTTTAAGGTGCAATGTGAATAATTAATTTACTGTTCAATAATAATTATTACTAATTATGACGTTCCTGTAACAATTAAAGCTACTTTACATATGAAAGTGTAATATTATGGACTAATTTACAGTTTACAGTGTGATTTGTAACTGCTGTCTACGGTGCCATGTGAATAACAGCTAATTCGCAGTGTAAA
Source organism: Agriotes lineatus (assembly GCA_940337035.1). Classification (NCBI taxonomy): domain Eukaryota; kingdom Metazoa; phylum Arthropoda; class Insecta; order Coleoptera; family Elateridae; genus Agriotes; species Agriotes lineatus. The sequence continues at coordinate 47,276,715 of OW679201.1, read as the reverse complement.
ATCTTAATTACAAGTAATACTAAGCTGGGAACATGAATTCGACTTCGGTGAACTATAACTAACTCAGTATTTAAAGGTTAAATTATGACTAATTTCCAATTTAACAAGTAAATTACAACTAATTTCCAATTCAGATTTACAACTTATGTTATTTTTAATGCATATATTGGGTAACTTTCCTAAGTGTATTGGCAACTTTTTGCTTTTTAAATTGAATTATATTAAGATGAGATAATTAATTCATTGTTCATTAATAATTATTGTTAATTATGGTTTTACAGTGACAATTAAAACTACATTACTTATTAAAGTGCAATATTATGGGCTAATTTACAGTTTACAGTGTGATTTGTAATTGTTGTTTAGGGTTGCAATGTGAATAAAGCGAATTTGCAGTTTGAAATATGAATTATAAGTATTACTAAGCTGGGAATACGAATTAGACTAATTCAGGATATAAAGGTTAAATTATGACTAATTTCCAGTTTTAACAGGTAAATTACAACTGATTTCCAATTCTAGATTTACAACGTATGTTGTCTTTAATGCATATGCTGGGTAACTTTATCAAGTATATTGGAAACTTTTTGCTTTTTAAAATGGAAGTATATTAAGATGAGATAATTAATTAATTGTTCAATAATAATTATTGCTAATTATGGTTTTATAGTGTCAATTAAAGCTACATTACATATTAAAGTGGAATATTATGGGCTAATTTACAGTTTACAGTGTGGTTTGTAACTGTTGTTTAGGGTGTAATGTGAATAACAGCTAATTCGCATTTTAATATGTGAATTATAAGTAATATTAAGCTGGGAATACGAATTAGACTTATATAATTATAACTAATTCACGGTTTAAAGGTAAATTAGGACTAATTCCCATTTTAACAGGTAAATTATAACCAATTTCCAATTTAAGACTTACAACTTATGTTATTTTTAATGCATATACTGGGTAATTTTCCCAAGTGTATATACATATGTGGCAACTTTTTGCTTTTTAAATCCAAGTATTTTAAGATGATATAACTAATTCATCGTTTAATAATAATTATTGCTAATTTTGGTTTTATAGTATCAATTAAATCTACTTTACATGTTAAGGTGCAATATTATGATCTAATTTACAGTTTAGTGTGGTTTGTAACTATTGTCTAGGGTAAAATGGGAATAATAGCTAATTCTCAGTATAAAATGTGAATTATAAGTAATATTAAGCTGGGAATACGAATTAGACTTGGGTGAATTATAACTAATTCACGGTTTAAAGGGTAAATTAGGACTCATTTCTGGTTTAACAGGTAAATTATAACTAATTTCCAATTCAAGACTTACAACTTATGTTATTTTTAATGTATATACTGGGTAATTTAATTTTCTCAAATGTATATATGTGGCAACTTTTTGCGTTTTAAGTCGTAGTATTTAAAGATTATAATTAATTCATTGCTCAATAATAATGATTGCTAATTATGGTTTTACAGTGTCAATTAAAGATACTTTACACAGTAAAATGCAAATATTATGGGCTATTTTAGAGTTTACAGTGTGATTTGTAACTATTGTTTAGGGTAAAATGTGAATAACAGCTAATCAGGAATTCAGGAATACAACTGATAATTTTTAACATACATACGAAGCGACTAATTCAAGCGTAATTATTTACAATATGTCAACCTTTGAATTTTAAAATATAATTATACAAAAGATAATATGAGCAATGCACTGAATAATAATAATTATTGCTAATTATAGCTTCACACTGTTAATTAAAACTTATTTATATACTAGTGGATCACCCGAGCTACGCTTCGGTTCGCTAATTTCATTCATTAATATAAATTTAAAAAAGGATGCATTGGCCGGGAATCGAACCCGGGCCGCCCGCGTGGCAGACGGGCATTCTACCACTGAACCCACCATGCTTTGTTGAATAACGTGCTGCTATAATGGTATATGAACATTATTAAATTTGACGTCGAAATCGGCGGTGAAGAGTTCATCGTGAACGTACCATATCGGCTGTTTCAACTGATCGTAATTTAATTTTACTTTACTTTTTCGTACTTTTTTCAAAATAAAAACCGGCCTACGATCTAAGTCTAAAAATTAGTAAAATTTTAAGCTATCATACAATTTAATCGGTACTTCGGAGGAGCTAGCGAACAAAGATACATACATACAAACATACAAAAAAAAAAGAAAGAAAGCAAGAGACCACCGATTTTATGGTATAAGATTAAATTATAGTATTATGAGCTAATTTACAAGTTACAGTGTTATTTGTAACTATTGTCTATGGCCAAGTGGGAAGAACAACTAATTCACAGTTTAGAATGTGAATTATATGCAATGCTAAACTGAGATTACGAATTAAACTGCTGTGATTATTACTAATTCAGGGGTTTAGGGTTTATTAACGACTAATTTCCATTGTGTAGGTTACAACTAATTTATAATTCAGGATTAGCTTCCTAATTTTTAATATATTTTGTATACAACGAGCGACTTTCTCAAGGGTCTTTTTTTACAGTGTTAGAACTTTTTTAATTTTTAAGTAGAAGTATAGGTATTAAATGATATAATTATTTTGTGTTTTAATTACAGTTATTGCTAATTATGGTTTCACAGTATCATTTATAGGTTCTTAACATATTAAAGTGTAATATTATGAGGTTATTTACAAGTTACAAATCAAACTATTGCTCAGGAGAAAATGTGAATAACAACTAAATCACAGTTTAAAATGTGAATTATACGTACAAATACTAAGCAGAGCATACGAATTAGTCTACTGTGAATTACAACTAATACACGGTTTCAACTTTCAAGGGTAAATTAGGACTCATTTTCGGTGTCATTGTTAATATGTATACTAAACTGTCCTTTCTATGATTTTTAAGATAAAAACTGTAAAGAGATGGAGTTGTAATTTTACCATGTTAATTAAACCATATTTCCATACTGAAGTGTAAACTATCACTTCTTTACAGCTGTTAATTATTACTATGGGCTGATTAAAGTGTGAATTAAATTTAATTCCCAATCGAAAATGTGAATTATAATTAATACTCACCCGAACTAGACCATTGTGAATTGTAACTAATTTACAATTTAAAATGATAACTAGCACTGCTTTACATATTGAAGTGTAAATTATGATTTATTTACAGATCAATGTGTTAATCATTACTACGGGTTGGTTAAACTGTGAATTAAAACTAAGTCCTAATTAAAAATGTGTAATTGTAACTAATTTACAATTTAAAATGATAATTGGGACTAGTTTACATGTTGACGTGTACCTAAATTATGACTTATTTACAGATTAATGTGTTAATTATAGCTATGGACTGGTTGAAGTGTGAATTAAAACTAATTCCCAATTGAAAATGTGAATTATAACTATGGTCTCCTCCAATTAGATTATTGTGAATTGCTATTAATCTACATTTAAAAAGTAGGACTAATTTACACATTGAAGTGTAAATTATGATGTATTTGAATAGCAGCACTTTTATAATGCAATTTATAACTGTCGTTCGAGTTAAACAGGGAAAATCAATTCACCGTTGTCAATTGTAACTAATTTACACTTTAAAAGGTAGGGTTAATTTCCATTTTAATGTGCAATTACTGTTGCTAATTGCAAATATTTTCGCCATATTTAGGATTTGTTGCTTATACCATCTTTAATCTATATACCGACGTGCCACTTTGATATTTTTAAAAGTTTTAGACAACACTGTATGTAGCTGAAAGCTTAAATATTTAAAAAAAAAATTCCATTGAGTTTTTCAAAGACTCCTTTTTCTCATTTTGATTTCTTGTAGTATTTCTAGTGGCGGTATCTTGCAAACGTAAGACAGTTTCATCCTGTTTTACTTTAGCAATCCTAAACCATTCATTCACTCATCCGGAGTCGTTCCTGGGGACAAAGCTCGTCTGTTTAGCTGTTCGCTAAGACCGTTGTCTGGTTTCACTTCCAAATCTAAATTAAGAAGCAGAAATGGGCTTGGCTGCTGGCGCCTGTAGTTAATCTAAACGAATTGAGAATCCACGCAACGATCTGGGTCAGGAGCTGAAATAGCGATCAAACGTTCTTCTTCCAATAACATGGATTCATGGATCAGCGATTCCATACACGGCTTAATCTGGACGCATTAGGCATGCAAAGCCTGTAGGATTCAGGATGACACGTGCCCGCAACAATCGACACTTTTGTTGTGGTCTTTTTGGGTACTAAATTTAGCCGTCAGGAGATGCTGGCGAAGTCTTAACGAGATAAATGAAGGGGCAGAACGTTTAATTAGCTCGTTAATATTCACCGCGATTAGATAATGGTCAGACGTAGAAAATTTATTTTTTACAATGACGAGACCTTTAATTTTAGAAAACCTAGTAAAAATAGACAGGGGGGACCAGAATAATTCGCTAATTGTGGCTTGGCACGGGGGCAGCGATAATGCACATGTCAAAAAAGTTGCTAAATGGGAATTATGCAAGCTGAGGTTGTGGCTGAATATTTAGCATAACATTTTGCTGATAACACAATCGCAGTAGTTATTGCGCGTTTCGGTAAGAAAAACAGTCGGGAGCATACAAAATTACGACCTTGCCGGTTGGTGAAATCTGCCTAAATTAAGTCAATGAAACTTAAGTAATTGTGAACAATGTTAAATAGGTCAGGGGATGTAAAAAAAGAAGAATGTTTCCTTATATCAGCAATGACTTTTGATCTTGTTTTTCAATATCCGTGGCATTGCAACTTCGAATGTTGAGAATGGTCTGAAAATAATTTAATTTCCAATCAAGACCTTGCTAGTGAATTTGTATAAATGTTAAGCTATTCTGTAAAGCTTTGCACCTATGTGAAGAACACTATGTAAGTACGTTAGTTCTTCCTACATTAATACTGACCTTGGTTCTTGTTTTTTCACTGTCTAAAACTGCTGGCACAATCTTGAATATTCTGAAATTTGCAAAAATAATAATATTTTTGATGTAATATCCTTTCAGCTGATGCATATCAGTAAGACTTCTAAAGAATGGGGAACGCTAGTCGGATGTTTCCCGGAATAAGGTATGGGTAGAACTTTTTCAACTAGCTCATGATCTATGGTGAGATATAGACCTTACAAAGTTTTTGTATTTGAAACTATTCTGTAAAACTGCAAGAAGATACACCATGTGAAGAACACATTAAGTAAGTACGTCAGTTCTTCCTGCTTGTTTTTCACTGTCTAGAACGGTGTCACGATTTAGAATATTGTGAACGGTGCATAAATAATGTTATTTTTCATTAAATATCCTTTCAACTCGTTTACGTCAATTTAAATTAGTCAATTGGACTTCAGAAAATGGGGAATAACGTAAAATTCTAGAGAACAAGTTGTGTTACGTAGGCTTGTTCTGTTTAGGGTCAGTATCACAACTGTGAATATAAAGAGTATGAAATAATTCAATTTTTAACCAAGACTGCAAAACCTCAACGTGGTACAACATGTGAAGAACAGTTTATAATAGTTTTTCGGTTCTTCCCTGATCTTGGTCTTTGTTTTCCACTGTCTAGAAACAGTGTGACATTTTGAACTACTGTGACAGGCACAAAAATACATTATTTTTGTTGTAAAATATCCTTTCAATTGGTGTACGTCGATTTAGTAAGTTGGCCAATAAGGCTTAAAAAATGGGGAAGAATGTGAAATGCGAGAGAATAAATTTGGTTAAATATTCATCCTCCAATATATGTAAGTTGAATATTGTGAAAGGTACAAAAATGCTTTTATTTTGTATGTAAAATCCTTTCTACATCAATTTAAATTGATCAGTGAGAAAATGGAGTATTCGTGTAAAATTCGAGAAAACAAGTTTTGTTAAGTATGCTAGTTTTTCCTCTATCATTACTAGGTTTGCGTGTTCTCTAATGTCTAGGGTCAGTATTACAACTGTGAATATTAAGAATGGCATGAAGCTTTTTAATCCTTAACCAAGACCTTGTAACTTAATTTGTATGAACTGTAAAACTTTACAAGATAGTGCACCATGTGAAGAACACATTACGTAAATGTGTCGGTTCTTCCTGCTTGTTTTGCGTTGTCTAGGACGGTGTCATGATTTAGAATATTGTGAAAGGTGCAAAAATAATGTTATTTTTGATGTAAAATTGCGCAATGGGACTTTAGAAAATGGGGAATAATGTAAAATTCTAGAGAAAACGTTGTGTTAAGTAGGTAGGTATCCTAGTCCATCTATCATCAGTAGTTTTGTTTGTTCTCGACTGACTAGGGTCTAGGGTCAGTATCACAACCGTGAATATTAAGAAGAGTATCAAATAATTCAATTCTTAACCAAGACTTTGTATGAATTTTAGACTATTCTGGAAAATGTGGCACACCATGTGAAGAATAGCTTATGTAAGTTTTTCAGTTCTTTCCTGACCTTTGATTTTTGTTTTTCACTGTTTAGACACAGTGTCACATTTTGAACTATTGTGACAGGCACAAACATCATTTTATATGTGATGTATAATCCTTGCAACTTGTGTACAGCAATTTAAATTGGTCAATGGGACTTTAGAAAATGGGGAATAATGTAAAATTCTAGAGAACAAGTAGGTATTCCAGTTTGCTCTGTTTGTTCTCGACTGTCTAGGGTCTAGGGTCAGTATTACAACCGTAAATATTAAGAAGAATTTGAAATAATTCAATCCTTAACCAATACTTTATATGTATTTGAGACTATTCTGCAAAACTTCAATGTGGTACAATATGTGAAGAATAGTTTATGTAAGTTTTTCAGTTCTTTTTTGACCTTGGTTTTTGTTTTTCACGGTGTCATATTTTGACTTACTGTGACAGGCACAAGAATCATTTTTGATGTAAAATCCTTTCAACTGGTGTACAAGTTAAGTTGGCCAATAATATCCTATCCCTCTATACCGTGTGGTTGGTCATACCTCTGAACATAGGAAATTTACATGGCTTATCGTGGTTATGCATATTCCTGCTCACCATTTTTATGGAAAAAAATGGTAGTGGTACTAAATTAAAGAGAATAATTTTTCGCATCGTTTGGTATTAAAAACTTATTGGATAATGTTGATTGTGCATAAAAGTTTTAAATTTAAAATTTTCATATTCTTAAATATGAGTGGTCGTGCTTGTCAAAAAAACAAAATCAGTCAGTCAGTTGATAACTCAGATAATTGTGTCACTTAAAATGGATGCAATTTACTCTAACGAGGAAATGGTGTTCATTATTAAAACTTTTTATACCGTCAATAGTTTACGCATAACCGTGATAAGCCATGTAAATTGTCTATGTTCAGAGGTATGACCAACCACACGGTATTTGTAAGTTGAACATTGCGAAAATACAAAAATGTTTTTATTTTTTATGTAGAATCATTTCAATTGATTTAAATTGATGAATGAGAGAATGTAGAAATGGTGTAAAATTCGAGAAAAAAGTTTGGTTAAATATTCTAGCTTTTCTCTATCATCACTAGTTTTCCGTGTTCTTGACTGTTTAGGGCCAGTATCAGTATCACAACTTTGAATATTGAGAAAGATCTGAAATAATATAATCTTTAACCAACCAAGACCTTGTCAGCTAATTTGTATAAATTTGAAGCTATTTTGTAAAACTGTGCAACGTGTTATATTATGCAAAGAACAATTATGTAAGTTTGTGAGTTCTTCCTTGTAGCACTACTGACATTGGTTCTTGTTTTTCACTGTCCAGAACCGCTCTCTCAATTTTGAATATTGTGAAAGGTACAAAAATGTTTTTATTTTTGATGTAAAATCCTTTCAACTTGTGTACATCGATTTAAATTGATCAGTGAGACGTTAGAAAATGGAGGATTGGTGTAAAATTCGAGTATTCTAGTTTTTCCTCCATCATTACTAGCTTTGCGTGTATTCTTTCAACTGGTGCACATCAGTGCGACTTCTAGGAAATGGGGAATAATGTGAAATTCTAGAGAACAAGTTTTGTTAAGTATTCTTGTTTCCCTCTATCACTAGCTTTGCGTGTACTCTACTGTCTAGGGCCAGTATCACTACTGTGAATATTAAAAATGGTATGAAATAATTTCATCCTTAACCAAGACCTTGTAACTTAATTTGTATGAACTGTAAAACTTTACAAGATAGTGCATCATGTGAAGAACACATTACATAAATTAGTCGGTTCTTCCTGCATCACTACTAACCTTCGTGCTTGTTCTTCAGTTTGTAGAAACAGTGTCACAATTTTGAATGTAGTGGAAGGTGCAAAAGGTGATGTAAAATATAGTTTCAGCTGGTATACATCGATTTAAATTGATCAGTGAGACTTTTAAAATATGTGGATAATGTGCAATTCTAGAGAACAAGTTGTTATGCATTCTAGTTTCCATCCATCATCGCTAGTTTTGCCTGTTCTCGACTGTCTAAGACGTAGTCAGCTAATTTGTATGAATTTGATACTATTTTGTAAAATTTTGCAACGCGGTATACTACATGAAGAAGACATTATGTAAGTACGTCATTGCTGACCTTGGTTCTTGTTTTTTTACTAACCAGAAACTGTGTTACAATTTTAAATATTGCGAAATTGTAAACATTTTTATTTTTGATGTAAATTTCTTTCAGCTGGTGAACATCGATTAAATTGGTCGGTGAGAGTTTTAGAAAATTAGAACATTGGGCTAATATGTAATTCTAGAGAACACGTTTTGTTACGTATTCTAGTTTCCCTCTAGCATCACTACCTTCGCGTGTTTTCGGGCTGTCTAGGATATGTACCACAACGGTGAATATTGAGAAAGGTCTAAACTGATGTAATCCTTAATCAAGTCACTTAATTTGTTTGCATTAGAAACTATTCTGTAAAACTTTGCAAGATGGTACACCATGTAAAAATACAATATGCAACTGCGTCCGTTCTTGCATTACTACTGACCTTGGTTCTTGTTTTTCATTGTCTAGAATTTTTAATATTGTGAAAGGTGCTAAATAATTATATTGTTGATGTAAAATCATTTCAGCTGGTGCACATCGATTTAAATTGGGCAGTGACATTTTTTAGAAAATGGGGTACAATATAAAATTCTCGAGAACAAACACATTAAAAAATACTTTTGTTCTGAAAATTAAGTTTGAAAAGTAACAATTGCCAGCACCATTCGGGACCATTTACGCCATTTACCAAATACGCTATTTTAAAGCCCCTTTCTATATAGACAAGACCATCCGAAACCACTGTATTCATTTATCATCGTTTCGAATTTGTTTAACTTCAACTGCGACGATTCTTCAGCACATTCCGTATTCCTTCCATGTACCATTGATGATGTCTGTCCAAGTAACTATTCGTTTTTCTGTGTCCCAGATTTTTAATAGGTACTATTTAATTTGTAGCACACCAATAGATTTTGGCAGTATTGCAGCGAAAAGTATAAGTATTTCAAAAAGTATCTTGTAGATTGTTTCAGAAATACCTGTGAATTCTGACAGTATTTTTATGTCGTGCATACTGCAAATGCAAAAATGTTATGTTATCCTATTTGCAGTGTTTTTTAATTTTTTAAGTTTTAGACAATAGACTTAGTCAGCACTCATTTATATTGTCATACACAGTTAATAGTAAATAACCACAAAGAAACCGAAGCCACTTAGTCACTCAACTTCTGAAATTTGTTTAGACGCAACTCTTCATTATTTTTAAGTGGTTTTTAAAACAATTCTTGATTTTTTCGTAACTTTACTATCTAATGCTGGGCCAACGTTTGTTTTTATTAGTTGCGCAATTGATTATAGACTGAATGAAATAAGTTCTTTGTAATTGTTCTAAATCAGGAAATTTCAGATGATTTGAGTAATCGAAAATCAGATATTAAAAAGTGAAATAGGCTAGAATCACTAGAACTAAATTGTACTTAAGAATTTTAAAGAGAACATAAAAAACAATTAAAAGTTAACTGATGTTAAAAAGGATAAAAGAATCTAACGGAAACAAATTGCTGGTGACTGTTTTGGCACAGAAGTAAATAAACGCAGCAGCAACATTGTACACAAAACAGTACGTTTCTAAATACAAACTAGCATTTCCTCAATTTGAAACAATAAATCTTGGTCTCTAATGTCATAGGTGAATGAAAATATTGGAATAATAACACATGTTTATTTTTTGGCAACCTGATAACAACTGTCATTGCCAAGGCGCGTGGGATGGGTGTTATATTGTTTTTCTAAATAAAAACAACGTCAGCACGAGTTTGCAAGAAAATTATCAATTTTGTTTTACTTTTTCATCTCCATCTAAATTAAGATATTTAATATATGTATAAACTTGATTCATATCAGAAGTACAACATTAACTACGAAAGTGCCAGTAACAATAAATTATTTGTCCCTTAGGTGGCGCTACCCGTACTTATTAACTTCGTAATAGACTTTCGTGGGAATAATAGCGCAGTAGGTTCACTTTACCTTTTGCACCGCGGCAATAGAGCCGTAGAAGTTACCGTAATTGTTTTGTTTTCCTTCTACCCTTCATATATATCAAGCGGTGCCCTATCCGCCACCTGGGGACGCACCCTCTATAGGATACACGTTCTCTCTACGGAAATTAAATGAAACAGAGAGAGATCCGTGCTTAATTTTGATTAGAGTTTCTATTAAAATCAACATGCAAATTATTATTTACAATAATAAGATGGAAATAAGTCACTTTTATTTCTGTGTAAGTGTTTGTTAAACGTTTTGCCATCTCTACTTAACTGGATTTGAACCCCATTATTAGCTGTTTGACATCTATAACATTTCTGTTGCATTAAAGAATAGTATACCGATACAGTTATCTTTTAATGCATTTTGTGTGGGCTGTGACAGTAAAAATAAAGTATTATGGCGTCCCTTGCTAGCTACAAAAATGGATAGCTTCGCATTTAAGTTGTAGGAAATTCAATTATTCAAAATGAAGTGGCCATCGTCCACACGTCATCGTCGTTTCTGGAACCCCTAAGTAGCTGCCAGACAGTCTTACGTCATCTAGGTTTTTGAGATATCAGCGCTGGTAGCAGCCAATGTTGCCAACTGTTTTTCATCAAAATAACCAAAGGAAGTGGTAAAAATTCCTTTTTTAGAGTCGAATTTACCTTTTGCATTTTTTAAATGAAAATTTTTCTTTGCTATTGCAACAAATAGCAAAAAATTTGGTACAAATCTAAAAACAAAGAATAAAAAATGTTTTGTTGAACTGTTTGACTTTGATAAATGTTAATCTGTTTTACTTTTATTTTTAAATGAATATATTGTCACATAATGCCACAAATTTGGAAATGCCCAAGTGCCATCAAAGGGGTTTTTAACAGATATCGAACCATGTCATTAATTTTTAAATATTTTAATCTGTTTATTTTACTCATTTAACGAATCTTCAGTTATCAATCTGTCTTGTCAACTTTAATAGTTGCCTAAAATTTATTAGGCTATTCAATACAATTTATTTCTCTCTCAAACTCGGTTCTATTAAATGCTATACTAGAATTTAAAAAAAACCCATATCTTTAAATACATATATGGTCTGCATGATGATATAAAGATAGGCCTCAAAATGCCCTAAAAGTTCAATTTTTTTATAAAACAATTCTTTTTTAATTTTTGGGTACTGAAAATTTCTAAAAAAGGAAAATTCCCTCGAGTTGGTAACACTAGCAGGTTTTCCTTTTCTACGGTAAAATAAAAAATCACATTTTTATTTTCGAATTCGTCTTATAAGACGAGGTATTGTTAAAAAGTAACCATTATTGTGCTTTATCTTATGCTTCTCTAATATCAATGTTGTGATTTTCGTATTCACTTAATTTCTATTCAGGTGTAGTTATTTTTCTGCATTGGGGTTTGGAATTATTATTTAATTTCCTGTATGTATGGTATGAAAAACGAGATTTATTGATATGTAAAGCGATGAAGAAGTAACACTCGATATTTTAGAACCAACTTTCTGATATGAGTCTTGATACAATAGTTCAACAGCTCTATTGATGTCAATACAGCTTAAGAATTGAAACAGTGCCATTCTTGATATGTAAAAAACCATTATTATTAATGCTCTACCCGGCGATGCCTTTGCTATCGCGTCACTCGATGACTTTTCTGCTTACTTACAGCTCATGTGCTACTATAACAACATTTTCCTACTCTCGGTTTTCGCTTAGGGCACGTAGGAACTACATTTCACCTGGTGCTGTGTCCAGATTCAAAAGCAACACCGGAAACCCTCACGCTCAAATTTTGGCGCAAAACACGTAAAACACACTGGTGCGCATTTAAAACTCATAGTGGCGCACTTCAAGCTGGTTATAAATAAATAACAGTAAACCACAAGAAACACAGATGTACATACAAATAGGTTGTATATAGGAATGCTATTCTATTATTTTTTTCCCAATATCGCTCACCTTTAGTCCAAAATTCACCTTGAATATTAAGAAGCGTCTTTATCTAAGCCCTAACCAGTTGGTTTATATCATTTTATCAGTAAAGGTATATTTATAATAACAGACGAAATTTACCATGACGCGTTGCCCCTCCTATTGTTTAGTTTATTTAATTTTTATGACTAGTAATCATATCCTTGTATTGTTGTAATAATGCCATCTTCACTCTTCTATTGCAGGTGTAAATCTTAAAGATGTCGAGGGTGGAAAGAAGGGAATACCACGAAACAAAAGTGAGCAAGACGCTTTCGCCGGTCCGGGGCACCCGCGGCTCTTCCCAAAACCTAGTAGAGTTTGACAATAACTTGGGTAAGATCGCCGCATCTACATACCAAACCGAATCGGCGTTGACACCTGCTTTCCAGATCACCTCCTGGAAGACCTGCAGTCTTCGGTGCAGCCCCACAGCAACACTCTGGGAAGCTCTTACAAAGAAACCAGGGTCGCCAGCAATGTGGACTCAGGCAGGAGCAATTCGTTGAACCGTGTGACACACCTGAAGGCATCCAATCCCGTCACCGAGTATTCTTCGGATGACTCGTACAGCTACATCGTAGGTAAAGTGACGAGTTTAGGTGTAGTGTACGATAATTGCCTTTTGCAGTCACCAGATGGGTCGAAGAGCGTCAAGGGGTACAAGAAGGAGAGCTACTACACCTCAAGCGGGGAGAAAATCGCCCCCGAGAAGCTTCGCATGCAGAATAACATAAACCAGCTGGACTCCCTTCTGGACGATTTGAAACAAGTCAAGCAAGGAAGTTAGTTTAATTGGCACTAATTTTGAAATTTAAAGGACAGTTGGCTGCAGTTAGATTCAGCACGTGCTATCTCTGAAAGCGAGCCTTTGTACTTAAACAAAACCTTGCTTCTTAATTGTTCTTCTGAATCAGACCTGTATTTATACCGATGTTTATTTTGCAGGTTCTATTAATAACTCTGGCATAGATCCAGGCTTGGTGTAAGTAGTTTCTTTGCTTCTGCATATTCCTGTATCCTGAAAAGCGATGTTCTTGTCTAAACTTACTTCGGGAGATCGCACGAGACTATGATGCCACGCACTTTTAGTTTTATTGCTGCCACAAAGTTGCGCTTGCTAGTTGATCCAATGGCATACTTACTGAAGGTTAATATGTCTCTGGAACTTTTCGAAATATATGTTCAGGGGTTCTCTTTGATCTGTTTATACATTTTTAACGCCTTTGTGTTGAAGATAAGACTTGTGTAGACCTTCTGAACTGTACTAAGATTGAGATTAATTTAACCTTTTGGATAAATGTATTATCTGATGATACATTATAGTTTTCGGTAATTATCTTCAGTAGAAAACCTAATCTTGTCAATGTTTTTCATCCACAAAAGCGAGCCAATCGTTTCTGAAAATAACACACATTTTCAAAACTTAGGTTACTCAGTAAAATTTGTTAATTAACGTTTTTAAAATCGTCGTCTTCAAAGGAAACTTTTTGACTGTTTAAATATTTAAACCGATACGAGATTAAATTGTGGATGACATTCCTTAAGAAGTCGCAAAACCTCCTTAAAATTGTTTGAGAAATATACTCATCACCAACAGTTGAAATAGATGGTTGTAAAGCACCACTTCAACTTCAAAGCAGTTATGGTTGCACAAATTTAGATCGCACTAAAGCTTGGAAAGTGTTTATTGCTTTTAAGCAGGATGGGTGGCTGCAGTTTTAATGGTAGTTTGTCTACCGCCAACAGATTCTGAACATTCTAGTTTTAGAATAATAGTTGTTTTAAAATTTTAGTCAGCAGTTTGGTAAATACACCTGTTATAAGCTAGTAGTAGTAGTAGCAGTAATTATTGTACTTGTGATTATTTCATAGGGGGTTACTGAGAGCATAATTTGAACATGTTCTCGTGCAAATCTTTTGAAGGTTTACAACTAGCTGACAGAACTTCTTTCTAGAAGACTCTGAAGGCCAACCCATGACAGGAGTATGAATTTTGTTGGTTGTTACGGTTTGGTCATCTAGCAACAGATGTTGCAGCTATCAATCCAGCAGGTATTCCTTCCAGAAAATAAAGGTTATCCCTTGCCAGAAGTAGTTTGTTCATAGGATAGTGCTGTTTGATCCAGCATAGTTTGAATAGTTTCTAATGCAAAATATTTTAAAAGTTTTCATCTAACTATCTGATAGGTCTCTTCCAGAATACTATGAAGACTTACCCATGGCAGGAATAAGAATGTTGCAGGGTATTACAGTTTTTTCCAGTATGGTCTGAACATTGTGTCTTCTGCAAAGCCTTAAACAGTTGCAACTAGCTCTCCACTAGATGTTCTTTCTAGAAGGCTACGAAGATTGCCCCATGACAGAAGTAATTACCTCGTAGGGTGTTATGGTTTGAGAGCATGGTTTGAACATGTTTTTATGAAAATATTTTAAAAGTTTACAACTATCACACCAGACTTCCTTTTAGAAGACTTTGAAGACTAACCCATCACAGAAGTAAGAACTTTTTTGGTTATTATGGTTTGGCAAATTTTCCTTAGCAAATATTTTAAGAAGTTACAGTTATCAATCCAACAGATCTAGAAAATTGCAAAGATTATTCCATCCCAAAAGTAATTACTTCGTGGGGTAGTGCTGATTTGATCCATTATAGTTTGAACATCTTGTTATGCAACTATTTTAAATGTTTGCAAGTTTGCACTCCCGTAACTTGAAATAATAAATAAATAATATACAAATCAATGCATACATAAAAACACATCGTATTTATATCGGCTTATGTCCTATTATTGCGTCAGCGGAGGATTTATGATCCCCCTCTCCCGATTCCACCTATTGTGTCTTCGAGGGTTTTGCATCAGCGAAGGGATTTATGGCCCCCACTCCTCTATCCGGGCGGTTAGGAATTGCTTCATTCTTCTGATTGCACCAACGGAGTCATAGTGTCTTCCAGGGCTTTATGGTCTCGATCCTTTTTAGGTAATAGTCCGCCTGGTGAGCTGGAGTTTCCTGCCTTGCCCCGCTCGTTTGACGCCCCTGCAGTTCTGTGTCAAAACTTTGTTAGTTATTATGGTTTGGCACATTTTCCTTTAGAAATTTTTAAAAAAGTTACAGTTATCAATCCAACAAGTATATCATCTAGAGAATTGCAAAGATTATCCCATCCCAAAGGTGCTGTTTTCATCCAGTATAGTTTCGACATCTTGTTATGCGACTATTTTAAAAGTTTGCAAGTTTGCACTCCCGTAACTTGAAATAATATACAAATCAATGCATACGTAAGAACACATCATGTTTATATCGGCTTATATCCTATTGCGTTAGCGGAGGATTTACGATCTCCCCTACTCCCTTCCCGATTCCTCCTATTGTGTCTTCGAGGGTTTTGCGTCAGCGAAGGAATTTATGGCCCACGACTCTCTATCCGGGCGGTTAGGAATTGCTTCATTCTTCTGATTGCACCAACGGAGTCATTGTGTCTTCGATGGCTTTATGGTCTCAATCATTTTAAGTAATAGTCCGTCTGGCGAGCAGGGGTTTCCTGCCTTGCCCCGCGCGTTCGACGCCCCTGCAGTTCTGTGAGGCGTTTTAATTGCGTCATCAGAGCTTGTCAATTACTTGTGACCCCCTTCACATTGTGTTGTCAAAGCTTGTCAATCACTCACGCTCTTTGACGATTTCAAGTGTACCTGCTGCTAGCAGCATATGATGATTTTGTCTGCACCGGAAGTTGTCCATCCGTGATTTATGCGCTTCATATTTCATCCTGTTTCTCTGGGGTTAATTATTGCCGCTGTACAGGGTAGTTTTTGCCCGCTACAAAGTAAATATCTGACAGATCTTCCTTCCAGAAGACTATCAAGACTAAGCAATGGCAGAACCAAGAGTATTGCAGGGTATTGAGGTTTAATACAGCATGGTTTGAGCAAATATTTTAAAGGATTACAATTAGCTCTCCACCAGGTGTGTTTCAGAAGTCTACGAAGATTATTCCATACATTGAGGTTTTATACAGCATGATTTGAACATTGTCTTGTGCAAAGCTTTAAAAGGTTGCACCTAGCTATCCACTAGGTCAGGGGTGGCGAACCAATGGCACGCGGCAAAATAATTTGGGCACGGCTTAAATTAAGGAATTTAGGTACCTCGTCGAAACAATTTATTTTTTCGTCTACATTTGAGGTCATAGTAACAAGTTCATTGTGAACAAGGCTACCGGTGCCGGAACGGCAACAGACTGCGTGTCAGAGAAAGGTAGATTTCGCGCGAATTTCTGACCGAACGGATCGGAGTGAGCTACCGCGGGCGACGCGGAGGGACGGCGAGAGGGGCGCTGTTACGCTTAGTTTGTAGTTCGCATGTAGTATTTGAAATAACTAGTTGGATTTTACTTTAAGCATTTATTTTGTAAGTTCTCCCCTGGACCGTTAGGCAGCCCTATTCACATTTATTTTTAAATATTGATTAAATTTTCCCCTGCGTAGCTAGGCAACCCTATTTTCATCTTGTGATAACAGTTTTCAGAAAATTACATCTATTTAGACCACTCTGCATTCCAGTAGTTTTTCTGGTGGTCCTTTTCCAATTTTTGGGAGATTTTGATAACCTGAGTTGAATTGCGTGTGGTAGTATTTCTCGACCTTTTCCATCCCAGCCTTCGGTTGAATAAGTTGGTTGCCCCTCGGCTTCGTGCTTCACCAGCTTAATTATAGCTTGGTTCATTTGTGAGGGAGAATTTGGAAGCAACGAAAGCCCACTGAACGTTAGGATAATTGTTTATGGTTGCAATCCTTGCGTTCACTATGCTCTTGCGGAATTTTGGGGCCCACTTTCGTTGTTTGCACGGCACTCCAGGCTGTCCGCCACCTCCAGGTTAGTCTTCTTCAGCTCCCGCCGTTTAGCTTGGTTATGTACCTAGGAATATGTATTTTTAGCCTATTTCTACCTGGCATTATTTGATGACACGTCATGGTCTCATTAACCATTTCTTTAGAAAAAATGGCACGTAGATCAATAAAGGTTCGCCACCCCTGCACTAGGTGTTCCTTCTAGAAGGCTGCAAAGATTGTCCCGTGACGGAAGTAATTATTTCGTGGGACAGTGCTGTTTTGCTTCAGTATAGTTTGAATATCTTCTTATGCGACCGTTTTAAAAGTTTGTAAGTGTTAGTTGATGGTTTGCACTCACGTAAATAGAACTAATAAATACGTTGTGGATATCAGCAATACCGTCATTTGGGGTGAAGTGGACAACGTGTGGTGAAGTGGCCCGCTTAAGAATTATTCAACATAATAGGTGCTGCTATCTGCTGTGTGATAGGTAAATCATTCACAGCCTCATAAGTCGGTAACATGGGCACTGTAATTCATATTAATAGGTATATGTAACAAAAATTCATCAACAATGCTTCACAATTAATTAGAACTGTCAGTGCTGTTAGTTTGTTGATATTCAAACACCTGTAAAACCTCTTTAGGCCAGTCGATAAGTCTTTTAAAATGGCTGTTAGCGGGAGTAATTCCGGACAAGCTGGAATAAATTTTAATCTGTTCTGTTGGGACTCAGAAATTATATATTAATTTTGCACCCCTTGACAGGCCCGGATTTAACCGCTATGCTTAAAAAAAGGTCTAAATTTTTATATTTTTCCTAATATTAGTGAATATCTCGATTAGTATCAACTTTTGAGCAAAATGCGTAGTTGTGAAAATTAAAGAACAGTAAATTCTCTACAAAAAATGTTCTATACAGTTTTGTCATAAGTTCGTTTGTTTCGAATTCATAGGCGTCGAAATATATTTTTTTCGAGCATTTGCTTGTTACTTTCTTTTACGATAAAATAAGTATTGATTTCACCCCAAAAATTCGAAATTGAGTTTTTAACAGATCTTCACGTTTTAAAGTCCGCTGAACCCAAAAAACATGTTTTTGTTCATTGCTCTGTCTGTGTGTCTGCCTGTCTGTGTGTCTGTTTGTGAACAGAATATCTCAAAACGAAAAGAGGCATGACTTTGAAACTGCATATATAAGTTTTGTGTACTATCTAGATGCGACAGCAAGCTTTTGAAGAACATCGCATAACCGGAAGTAGGTGTTTACCCTTGTGATTTTTCAGTTTTTTTGGATTTTTTCAAAAACGGCTCTAATGATCTTTTTCAAACTTTACAATTTTATTAAATTTTTAATGTGTATTGATGTGAGCTAGGCAATTTTTCAGTCGAATACCTCTAAAATGGGTTTCTTTTGTTTTCTTTTCCAATATTTTTTATTAACTCCTATTTTAAATAGAACACCCAGTATATTATTACATTCTTGAATTCAGCTTAAAATTTTAGAGAAAAATTGTCTCTTGAACTAACGCTCTATTGTGTACGGTTTCTGTACAAATTTCAATTTTTGAAAATTTTTGACAAATGCTTGTATGTATGTATGTATGTATAATACTTGCGGTGTAGAAGCTGCTGCTTTATGTGCTTGCATCTGGCGGTACAATGCTCAACTTGCCCCGGATTCGGGATACAAAGTTAAAGATTAAAAATCAAATTTTGGCTAATAGGCCAGTCGATAAGTCTTTTGAAATGGCTGTTAGCGGGAGTAATTCCGGATGATTCAATTAGGGACAACATTTTATTTCTGCATGCATTTAGTGGCTGCGATACTGTTTCCGCACTATACAGGCAGGGGAAAATGAAGTTCGTTAAACTTCTACAGAAAGAGAAAAACTTACAGAAGGCTGTTCAAATTTTCAAAGTCCCAAACGCGTCACCAGAGGAAATAGATAAAGTGGGAGAACAATTTCTTCTTCTTCTGTATGGATCAGCACACTGTGTATCATTGAACAGGTGTAGATACCAGTGTTTCGTACAATCTATTAACAGAAGTTTACCAAATCTAGCATCATTACCACCAACCAAAGACGCAGCTCGCTTGCACTCGTTCCGTACTTACAACCAAATTCAGCTATGGTATGGAAACGAAAAATCACCTTTCGAGTGGGGATGGAGAAATTCAAAGAATGGATTAATGCCTATTCCCACTGTACAAGACGCCAAAGATTGTAATGTATCTTGTCGCAAAGCAGGTTTTCATTGCTCAGCAATATGTGGTTTCTGTCATGGCAAATCTTGTTTGAATACTGTGGACGTGATCGAAGTAGACGACGACGAGGACTTGCATATCGATCTAGAACAATCAATAGAACATTCCCAAGATTATGAAGCAAATTCGGAACACGAGACAGATATTGTTGAAAGTCAAAGTGATATTGAACAACCACCAACATCAAAAAGGCAAAAAAAATGATGAGCAGTCAACTTCAAAAGAAACTTGAAGTTAGCAAAGTTGGAATAGTGGAACGTCAATAATAATTTAAAAAAATCTGGTGTGATACACGCACACAACTTCCTTTCATAGTGATTTTATAATTAGCCAAAATTTTATTTTTAATCTTTAACTTTGTATCCCGAATCCGGGGCAAGTTGAGCATTGTACCGCCAGATGCAAGCACATAAAGCACCAGCCTCTACACCTCAAGGTAAAACGAGGTTATCGATTATACATACATACATAGGTACATACATTCAAGCATTTGTCAAAAATTTTCAAAAATTGCAATTTGTACAGAAACCATTCAAAATAGAGCGTTAGTTCAAGAGACAAATTTTCTCTAAAATTTTAAGCTGAATTCAAGAATGTAATAATATACTGGGTGTTCTATTTAAAATAGGAGTTAATAAAAAATATTGGAAAAGAAAACAAAAGAAACCCATTTTAGAGGTATTCGACTGAAAAATTGCCTAGCTCACATCAATACACATTAAAAATTTAATAAAATTGTAAAGTTTGAAAAAAATCATTAGAGCCGTTTTTGAAAAAATCCAAAAAACTGAAAAATCACAAGAGTAAACACCTACTTCCGGTTATGCGATTTTCTTCAAAAGCTTGCTGTCGCATCTAGATAGTACACAAAACTTATATATGAAGTTTCAACGTCATATCTCTTTTCGTTTTGTGATATTCTGTTCACAAACAGACACACAGACAGACCGACACACAGACAGAGCAATGAACAAAAACATGTTTTTTGGGTTCAGGGCACTTTAAAACGTGAAGATCTGTTGAAAACTCAATTTCGAATTTTTAGGGTGAATCCAATACTTCTTTTATCGTAAAAGAAAGTAACAAGCAAATGCTCGAAAAAAAATATTTCGACGCCTATGAATTCGAAACAAGCGAATATATGACAAAAATGTATAGAACATTTTTTGTAGAGAATTTACTGTTTTTTAATTTTGATAACTACGTATTTTGCTCAAAAGTTGATACTAATTGAGATATTCACTAATATTAGGGAAAATATAAAAATTTTGACCTTTTTTTAAGCATAGCGGTTAAATCCGGGCCTGTCAAGGGTGCAAAATTAATATATAATTTCTGAGTCCCAACAGAACAGATTAAAATTTATTCCAGCTTGTCCGGAATTATTCCCGCTAAAATGTACTTGTCGACTGGCCTACTTGTGAAAAAGTGATTTCCAAAAGTTTGATTTATGCAACATTTGTTTGGGTTGAAATGTAAGTAATTGGAAGCACATACCCACAACTAAGATTAATTTTAAAAAAATTGCTTATTTTTTAGATAAAAAAATATAAAAATTTGTCTTTCCTGTGGTGAAGTGGACCACTACAAAAAATGCCGCGGAATTACAAACAACAGCTCGGGGGAAGGCGTTACTGTCAATATACAGACAGACAGCTACAAGAAGCCTTAAATGAGCTAAAACAAGGTAACCAGTCAATTAGAAAAATGAGCGAGAAGTACAACATTTCTAGAACGACCTTGAAAAGAAAATTGTTGGGGTTGAATACAGGGAAATATGGGGGGCAGACAGTTTTAAGTGACATTGCAGAAGTGGGCATTGTACAAACTTTAACGTTATGTGCAGAGTGGGGGCTTCCCCTCACGAAATTAGATTTGAAATTTCTGATTAAAGGTTACCTAGACAGAAGTGGCAAATATATTAGAACAGCGTGATCTAAGAAGAGGCAGATATAAATTTATCAGTATTGACTGTGACAATATTTCTTAACATTATATTTACATTAATATCTAAGTATCAAAGAATCAATGTTAAATTTCTAAAATGTATTTTTAAAAAAGACAATAAAAAGAATGTATATAGTTTTGAAACAAATTTTTTAGAGAAAATATAGTGAACTTTCCTCCTATCGCCTTATTATTCACCAAATTGGATGTGTGCTGGCTACATATGGTTTTTCTAGTGACCACTTCACCACAAGGAAGGTATTAAATGGCCAAACTGCATGTTTTATACGTGTGGTCCACTTCACCACAAACTCTGGGTGAAGTGGACCACTTTTTAAAAAATCATAAAAAATTAGTACTTTATTTTTTTGTCAATTTCTAATAAGCAATCATTAGATAAGATATTGTTTAATATATATTTAAAATTTCGAACGGTTCTGAGTACAATTGATTGAATTATGTTCAAATAACTCCTAAAAAGTGGTTTGCTTCACCACGGATGACGGTACTTTAATAAAAATTAATTACTTTCGATATATATAGGTAGAAATCAATGCATAAATAAGAACACAATTATGTACTTTGGGCGATTATTAACGGGCGTACTCACAGTGAAATCTTAAGTACCAAGTTAGAGCTCAGTGGACAACCACGTAAAGAATTCCTCGAGTTCTTGCTTTCATATTTACTTTTATCCTATTGCGTCAGTGGAAAATTTATAACTCCCCCCCCCCCCCCCCCCCCCCAATTTATATTCCCATTCGGGAATTCCTTGTCTTCGGACGTACTAGCGCCCATTGTGTCGAGGATTTTGTGTCAGCGAAGGGATTTATGGTCCCCGACTCGTCTACCCGGGCGGTCAGGAATTGCTTTTTTCTTCTGATGCGCCAACTGAGCCATTGTGTCTTTGGGTGTTTTATGTTCTCGACTCCCTTTAGGTAATAGTCTGCCTGGTGAGCTGGGATCCCTGCTGGGCCGTTCGGCGCCCCTGCAGTTCTGCGTGGTGTTTTAATTTCTAGTGCTTCTGTTACTTGCCCCGCGTTCTGGCACTACATCTTCAGAGCTTGTCAATTACTTGCGACCCTCTTCACATTGCATTCTCAGAGTTTATCAATCACCCTTTGTCGATTTAAAGCACACTTTCTGCTGGCATATGACGGATTTATCTTCTATCATTCAGGATTTATGCTCTTCATCCTTTAGCCCATTTCGCGGGGGGTTGTTTATTGCCACTGTATATGGCAGACTAATGAATTTATCCGAGCCATGGCCATGGTTATGAGGAACTTTTCAGTCAGGTTGACAGTTCTGCTATTGACAAATAACAAGTAGGTGTTATGAAATAGTAATTTTTGTATTAAGAGCGCGAAATTAATGATTTTAGAGCGTGAGAATGTTACTTCTTTTGACGAGGCAACAGCCGAGTCAAAGAAGTCATTCGAATTGCGGTTGAACCGACTGTGGCGCAACCGCTAACGGAAGTTTAGGACGCGCGACTACACTAGGGTTAAACAATTCTAAACGTTCTGAAGTAGGTATGTAATTACTTCTCTACAGTTTTGCAACTAGCTATACAATAGGTATTCCTTTCAGAAGATTACAAAAACTATTCCATTATAGATGGTTTTAATTCCTAGAGTATGGCAGTATGATCCAAATGGTTTAAATGTTGTCTTTAAAGGTATTCAACTAGCTACCCAACAGATATTTTTCCTTGAAGGTGACTCATAGCCTTTAGCAAAACTAATACCTGTGTAATATATCAGGGTTTGATTCAATATGACTCTCTTAAGCAAACATTGTAAAACGTTTGCAACTGGTCCAGGAGGTCTTTTGTACTGTACCATAGTGAAAATAATAACTTTGTAGATAAAGTTTATTCCATATCGTTTTTCATCTGTATTCAAGTAGATCTTCTGGTTTAGGTTAAGGTAAGCTTTGTTTCGATTTCTACAGTAATGACGTTCTTGTGTTCATCTTTTCTAGTCACTTGAAGTTTTTTTCCAGTTCCTAAGTATGGCCTAAAAATTATAATAAAAATGTCTTTTGATGTTGACGATTGTCTCTTATCCTCTTCTAGTTTGTAATGCCAATTCTTCTTTTCTTTAGAAAAAAGATAATCCCGATAATCCCAGTCACAGTAAATGTGTATCAGTGGATTTAGACTAAATATCTATATGTATCTGTGTTTCAAATTCTGAATTAATAACAAATAGTACACAGAAAAGGGCTCTAAAATCTGATTAGCGAACAATATACCATTGAAGATTGGTATAATAGTAATACATTTTTAAATGATCCAAATTTAAGCAACTTTTAATTTCAAGTTACTACAACTGTCTACATGTGGCGTGTTGGTGGCAAGTTATACGAACTTTGACTTAGATACGACGTATTTCAACAAAAAAATAGTCAAGGCTGAAGTTACGGCAAAAGTAAAATGTCATTAAGAATCTCATTGTTAAAGCTTAGACAAGGAACTAGCAGAATTATTTTTAAGAACTTGAAGACATTAAACATTTAGAAATATTCAACAGTGAAACCAGTAAAAACAAGGTCATGATGGGGAAGAAAGTCGTGGAGCGTGAATATACCACTTATGGCGACACTCCCCCAAGGTCCAGAACTTTAGATCGAGCCCGAACGAGAAAGCTCAGTTTCACGAGAACTTCAGTTCATAGATGAAGGTAACCATAAAACAATAAACAATCTTAAACTTATAACAGTAACTTCCTAGGGACTTATGGAGAAACCAGGCCGCTTCGTTACAGAACCCCATCGCCTTCCCAAAGCCAGGCGTCTACCTTAACCAAGCAGAAGAAGGTTACAAACGTACATGCTTATCCATTGGAAGTCATGGAAACTACAACCCCCGACATCAACCCTGAAATTTTGGCCAATTTGGACCCTGATCTTATTCCTGCTGGCAACACGAAAGTCACCACTACCATCAAAACATATACGTACGAGATTCCCGGAACTGGCTACAAGTCGGCTGGTGTTTCCCCCAATTCTGAGAAATATGTGTACTCTCCTAACCAGTCCCAGACTACCCCTAGCAAAAGCTTTATTTACAGTAAGGTTGAGAATAGTGATGTAACAAATACCATTGCATATCCTCCTCCAAGTGAGCAAAGTTATAAATCTGCAAATGTTTACAAGGAAACTGTTACCACGAACCAGAGTACGCCACTATATCAAAAACCTGCCCCTCCTGTCGGTTCTGATACTACCATACTTAAGGAGACTACAACAACTCGCAACTACCAACCAGGTTACCATACCTACCCTGATCCTTTGCCTCCAACCAAACAGACTTTCGTCTATAACGAGACTACCACCACTAAGAACATCAATGACGTTTACCCTGATGATTCTCTTCGTCGCCCCATCAGACAGTCCCCTCCCCAGAAAGAGACCTACATTTATAAAGAAACCCACAACACAACCAATAAAACAGCGGGACCACCTTACACCAACGGCTATCCTCGCGGCCAAACCCCGCCAAACACGACGGTTATCATTAATAAAACCGAAACCAACACAACTGACAGCTACGATCCAAACCGTTACCCTCCTTACGGACGTCCTAACGATTCACCACGGTCACGACGACCAAACGAGCCATACGACCCGAATAACGTCAATATCACGTACAAGTACACATCCCAAACATCAAACAATTATAAAGGGTATCCCCCCGGTGATGAATCTCAGCCCCTTCTCCGACCTCAGCCTTTCCCAGGTGACGGGGAGCTGGATGGGCCACCTAAGAGGGTGGATGAGCTTATGGCTAAAATTGGAAATGAGGTACATTAGAGACACATTATTTTAAGCGTAAATGTTTTTTGCGAGTGTTGCTCTTATCAATACTTTAGAGAAATTTCCAATATTTTTTTAATTCAGCAAAAAATCGCTGTTACAAAAACATGACATTTTATACTGCTTATGTTTCTTCTTTACCTGAAATGATAGCAGCAAAATACACTATTAGTGTAGCTATGATACATATAACGGTAAAACTTATAGAGTGCCACTAAGCTTTCTTTCACTGCAATATAGGAGTAACGTTTATGTTAAAGTTTTCACGTATGACCAATTTTTAATTGTGAATAAAAAACAAATATTATTTCAGCCCCCAGATAGCCCTCTCAATGCAGGATTCGCAGCACATGAAGCAGAGCTGGTTCAACAAAAGAAAGTGGACACCTTAAAACAACAGCACGAAAGTAACGACTTGCAAAAGAAGGAGCGAAATGTTGCACCCACCAAGAACATGACGGGGCCCCCTGTTTATTATCCGCCAGGACATGAAATGTTTGCCAAGAAAGAGGAGTCTGGTGCCTGGAGAGCTGAGGTACTTTTGTAGTCTTTAATCCCATATTTTGTTATATTACAATTGGCTTGTTCCAGGGTGGAATGGCAAAAGAATCTGGCAAATACAAGTACGAAGCGGAGAGCAGCAGTAAATCGAAGAGTCGATCTGGTGCTGCAGTCGTCCCCGTCTGTTTGCCTTTGTGCTGTGGCATACCGTGCACGATTTTATAGAATTTATACATTTTATTTTTCAATTTTATGTGCAGTAACTCAAGCTTATATCGAATGACTTAAGAATCTTAAAAAACCTAAATTGTATTTTGTCTAATTTTCACTGTTCAAGTTATATGTAGATTTAAACTAATATTTATTTTATATCCAGCCGTTTAGCTATACCTCATGGTCATTATGGTAGATTTGTAACAACTTTAATACTCCAATATTATTTTTGTGTGGAGATTGTAAAATATTAACTATATTTTAATACAAATATCTGTACATATTATGATAATTCGAGTTTGTTTTGGTAGGAGCTTTAATTTTCAAAGTAGACCTAATTCCTACTTTTGTTATGATTTTTTAAACACAACAATTTTCAAAAATTACAAATAACCTAGCCATAAATATTTTTATTTTCTAACGATAACAATACTCTTGCCTGTTCCTAACTACAATGTAAAAATGTATTACTTTAAAAACCAATAAAATATAAACTATAGTTGAGTTTTTTGGCTGCTGCGATCTTGCATAAGGCCCAGCAGGATACAATCCGCTTCGAGCAACGTCAAATCCTTTTCAAAGCCCAAAAACCTAGATGACAATTCCAAATCTCTTATTCGCAATCTCACCTTTGCCCCTCGAACGTAACTGCTAAAATTTTAAGAGCTCAGTACACGTTAAAAATGTTGCAACCATGCAAACCTTGCTTGCTTTTTTGGCCGGGGGCACACGCAGTGAAACTTCCAGCCAAAGTCTATGTATAAATCATCGTCAACGATATGGAAAATCCTCCCTTGCACGACCTTACCCTCAGGATCGCCAAACTAAAATTTTAAGCAATAATTCAGCTTAGTACATTTTAAAGACTTACGTCTATAAATTTGGAATTGCGTAGCAACGAGGCGAACGTGTGGCTTTCTGGCTTTGGCTCTTCGGTTAGGGTTTCGAACTTGGCAAAGGCTTTTGCGTAACCTCCCTGCTCCTTCTTAGCGGGTTCTTCAGGGGGACTTTCGGCAGACAGTTGTCGTTGCAGTAATCTGAGATGTCTTAAGTTATTTTTAGTTAGTGTATTACTAAAGTTTCTCAGAAGAGACATTTTTATTATTAGGTTAAATTTGTGACATAACCTAAAATTTTTAACCGTGGTAACTGGAGGTGCAGCCAACGTAAGCAAATAAATTTAATTATTTTTGCGGGGTTGTTCTCGATATTTCACGCTTTAAATTAGCGGTACAAAAGGAATAGTGATCCTTAATGCCTAAATTTTGATTTAAATTTGTTGAAATTCCGTTTTATATCAAGTTCAATTTAGAGATTTTTTTCTTGCTGTTGGCTGTTTTGAAAGAGAACCATCTTTATTAAAAAGTTTTGTGAGCTGTCATCCGAAAATTTGCACGTGAGATTTGTATAATAACCGGCTATTTTAGCACAAAATGGCAACCGGTGCAAGTGGAAAAGTGTCTTGTTGCGGCAAGATTGGGTTGAAACCTCTAAATGGCCACAATCTCCTCTTTTACTACGCACCTCTGCAAGGGGCCCTCAGCTACACCGCCTTATCTATCAACGTTATGAACCCGTCGCTAATCCTCAGGTGAACGAACTTGGCGAATTTGCAATGTGCTTTTTCCTGACTTGGTTTGTTGTAGAATCTTTCCACGACGAGATATCACAAACGTTCTGCTGGTCAACACGTTGCTGGGTTCCGGGCTGTATCTCTACAACCGACCACATTTACAAAGTGTTCCAAAACAAAGACGGATTTTATATTGGTAAGGATTAGTTGAGGGGAAGATTTTGTGGTAATTTATATTTTTTAGTGCTTTCGGCGCCGTGTCGTTCTCTTTGGGTTCAGTACTGGTGTGGGCAATTTTAAGAAGCATCGTGCCACAGAACGTGGCACTCTGCACAGTGTGCGGGGTCGGCTCGGGACTGGCACTTATTAAATTAGGGCGCAGTTACACCGAGCATGTAGATTCTCTAGTCAAGAAATAAGTTTTTTTATATTTATGAGTGTATTAGCAGTGTGTAATTAATATTGTTTAGAAAAATAAAATGATGTAAAGTGTGTTGTGGTGTGTTATTTGACGAATTTGTTTGGAACTAAGATGAATAGCTAGGTATATACTTGGGAGCACATGCACAAAATTGTACGTAAAATAACCAATGACGATAAGAAAGGTTTGCACAACATTTTCTTGTAGGCTATGTTGAGTGCCTTTACGTATCTTATTAGAACATAAGTTTTTTTAGATATTAAGAGAGGGCTTAACCACTTAAAATATTGCACAATAATTTCATAACATTTTATAATAACTTCGGGATAATTTAGTATTCTAATTTCATAATTTTTTAAAAATATTCAATAATTTCACTAGTGGTTACCCGTGCGTTTATTGACAATGGGTCCATACCACTTCGCCCACTCGTCTTTTAGTACCATATCGCCCAACCGGAAGTCCACTTCGCCCAATTTTTGATATATACCACATCGCCCAACACGACCACTTCGCCCACATTTTCAAGAGGGACACAACGCCCAACAGGACCACTTCGCCCACATCTTAGCGAGGGACACAACGCCCACATCGACCACTTCGCCCAAAGTTTATATAGGCCCACATCGCCCACAACAGGACCACAACGCCCAAAATCCGTTCGTTAGAACTCGGTTAATGCACACATACGTGGCTGAACATTTCGCCTGCCGACCACTTCGCCCACCCGTCTTTTTATACCATATTGCCCAACTTTTCACGAGAGACACAACTCCCAACAGAACCACTTCGCCCTAACCTGACCTAACCTAACCTAACCTGATCTAACCTAACCTAGCTTAATTCGCACGAATCTACTTTGGGCGTTGTGGCCACAGAACTTGGCCACTATTATTCAACACTGTGCGTGTGCATTAACCGAGTTCTAACGAACGGATTTTGGGCGTTGTGGTCCTGTTGTGGGCGTTGTGGGCCTATATAAACTTTGGGCGAAGTGGTCGATGTGGGCGTTGTGTCCCTTGCTAGGATGTGGGCGAAGTGGTCCTGTTGGGCGTTGTGTCCCTCGTGAAAATGTAGGCGAAGTGGTCGTGTTGGGCGATGTGGTACATATCAAAAATTGGGCGAAGTGGACTTCCGGTTGGGCGATATGGTACTAAAAGACGAGTGGGCGAAGTGGTCTGTGGGCGAAGTGTCCGGGTCCCTTGACAATCATTTGGTAAAGGTTAGTTTTTTGTTAGTTGGCAAATTGTGATTTATCTAGTAAGCTCAGTACCTATGTGAGGTATTTGCTTCAACAGAACCAATTTCTTTTAAAGAAATCTTAGTCTTTCTCTTTAACCCTTGTAAGACTCACAATTTTGATGTATCCTACATACTTTTAAGTTATGCTGATGTTTTATGTTGATATTCAGTCAAACGTATGTTAATTATGTACAGGACAATATATTAGTTATGGGTAAGGTGACCACCTCTCAGGGTTTCAACACCAGATCTCCGGGCTCCGGGTTTAGTTATAATTTCTCCGGGTTACGCTAATTTTGTAATGTCTAACTTCACCGTAAGTCGGTTACATTACTTACTTACTTACTTATCCACATCCTCTTTTACCGTTAGGTGTCGAGGTTTATCTCCTTTCTGCAAAACGTCTTCCACTTATTCCTGTCTTTGGCTTTTTCTTTTTCACTGGCCCATGAACATCCTCTCCTACTTAGTACTTCTGCTATTTCAGTATCCCAGCTTTTCTTTGGTCTGCCTCTCTTGGATTTGTCTTCTGATCTGGCTTCCCATACTTCTTTAACTAGATTCCCTTCGTTCATTCTGATTAAATGGCCATACCAGCTTAGTTGTTTACTCTGTATTTCTTCCTCCAGTGATTTAGTGTTTAGTCTTTCTCTGATATCTGTGTTTCTTATTCTGTCATACCTAGTAACTCCTTCAATCCTTCTTAAAATTTTCATTTCAGCAGCTTGTAATTTAGATTTTAATTTTTTACTTAGCACCCACGATTCACTACCGTATGTTAAGACCGGTTTGAAAACTGTTTTGTATATTTTAACTTTCACTTTTTTACTCACTTCTTTTTTGCTGAGGAACACAGCTTTTAGTGCATTAAATAGTCTTGCCGCCGCACCTATTCTGTTGTTGACATCACTTTCTATGTTCCCCCCTCTATCGAATATGGAGCCCAGATATTTCATGGTATTCGTTTGCTTGATCTGATGTCCGTCTAGATTTATTTGAATCTGCTCCTCATCATTTGATATTACCATGATTTCGGTCTTAGTGTGGTTTATGGTCATTTCAGTTTCCGAGAGTGCCGCTTTCCAGTTTTCTGCTGCATGTTGGAGGTTACTTTTGCTACTAGCTATCAACATTAAGTCGTCAGCATATAATAGTTCTTTAACAATGACAGGTTTAAGTTTCCTTACACCCACCCTGCATCCTTGTGTAGTAGCGTTAGCCTTTCTTGCTATTTCGTCCATTACCGTAATGAACAGCAAAGGGCTTAGGATTCCCCCTTGCCTGACGCCTTTATTAGTGGTGAAATTTTCCGTTGTTCCATACTTAGTTCTTACTTTGTTTGTGGTATTTTGGTAGAAGCTCTTCACTGCATTTATTAGGCTATTAGGTACACCCCGCTTTATTAGGGTCTCCCATATACACTTTCTCGAAATTGTGTCGAAAGCTTTCTGGAGATCTATTGCACACAGATACACTTTCCCTCTTTTCCTGACTGTTTTCTCAGAAATTTGGCGTAGCGTAAATATCCAGTCTTGTGTGGAGCGTCCTGGTCGAAAACCTGCTTGACTTTCTTGAAAGGTTGGCTCTAGGATTTTTCTCAATCTGCATTCTATTATGCGCTCGTATACTTTGCCTACTACACTGAGTAACGAGATACCTCGGTAGTTATTACACTGAGTGGAATTACCTTTTTTAAGAACCGGTACTATAATTGCCGCCTGCCAGTCTTCTGGAGTCTTCTTTGTTTTCCAGGCCACGTTAAACATTCTTTGCATCATTAGTCGTCCTTCATGTGGCATATACTTGATCATTTCGGGTTTAATTTCGTCTTGCCCGGCAGCTTTTCCAACTTTCAATTTTGAGAGGGCGTGTTGCACTTCCTCATACATTATGTCCCTCTGGAGTGCTTCATGCTGATTTAAAATACTTTGTGTATCTCTGCCATCGCTGTTGATTCTATCATCACATTCAAACAATTCTGTAAAATACTCATACCACCGGGATTTAATATCTATTTCTGAAACCAGCATTCTTCCATCTTTACTCTGAATTATTGGAACTCTTTCTTTCTTTTCATTACTCAGTCCCTTTATAGTCCTATAGAGTAGCTTTGAGTTACCTTGCCCTTGTGTTTCCATTCTGTCGCCAAAGTCTTCCCACGTTTTCCTTTTGGCTTCTTTTACTAGTTGCTTGACTTTTGATCGGTTATTCTTATAACTTTTATGGTCTGCTTCGTCTTTTGTACTAAGATATTTTTTCCAGCTAGCCTTCTTTTGCTTGATTGCGGCCTTGATTTCATCGTTCCACCATGCTGTTTGTCTTCTCCCGTTCGTATGATTTGAGGTACCACAGACTTTTGCTGCCGTCTTGATGACTATTTCTTTGAACTGTTCCCAGCTATCTTCTATGTTTTCACTCGTAATCTCCTTCTTTTGCTTTATTTCATTTTCCAGTTCTTCTTGATAAATAAGTTTTATATTCTCTTCTTGAAGTCTATAACTCTTTATGTTATTAAACGGTTTCTTCTTAATAACCCGCTCTTCTGAGTACTCTTTGTCTCCTTTTATCTTTATTTCTACTAGATAGTGATCCGAACCTATTTCATAACCCCTTTTAACCCTCACGTCTTTAATTTTAGCTAATTTATTCCTTTTTATAAGTAATAAGTCAATTAGGGATTTTTCATTTCTTGATTGGACTTCTCTAGTATACTTATGAATGGCCTTGTGGTTAAAATATGTGTTAGCTACTAGTAACTCATTTATTATGCAGAAGTCGATAATTCTATCACCATTTCTATTCTTTGTAATTTCTCCAAACTTACCTACACTGCCATCAGTTGACTCGTTATTGTTGCCAACTCTACCATTTAAGTCGCCTACCACTAGGGTTTCCATTGAATTATCTACATTAATAATTCAATAAATAATTAAATTTAAAACACAACTAAGTAAAATGTTACTAAACAAAACTTTAAAATTTCCTTTATAATTTTCTATAGGTAATCTAATTACATACATTTTGTCTTAATTTTACATTATATACACATGGCCAGATATCAACAATATACCTACCACAAACTATAGCGCAAGCTACACAGAAAAATATCTTAATTTAATTTATGTATAAAACAAGGGGTTAAGTGTAACAGTAGAACTTCACTTTCTTGGAAGTGATTTTCTGAACTTCGCCCTATTGACACACATTGTATTTTATTTCATTTCTTTATTTTGTAAATTTTCTTGTATTTTTTTTTGCTCTTCAATAAAAACATTATTATTATTATTACTATTATTAAAATAAAAATCGCCGCAAATCTTGCTCATGACGCGAGCATATAATCTTTGATTTTATTGTAATGAAAGGTATTTCTATTTTTAGTTACAGAAATGAATAAAAACATGGTTTCTATTTGCTTGTTTTTAGTTTTCTATAAACATTTTGTATTTCTCATTGAAGAAAACCATTTTTACTTCCTTTGACAATAAAGAAGGTATTGGATTCACCCCAATAATTTGAAAGTGAGTTTTCAAAAGATGTTCACGTTTTGCAGTCCCCTGAACCCAAAACACAAGTTTTTCTTCATTGGTCTGTCTGTCAGTCGATCCGTCTGTCTGTCTGTGTATGAACATAATATTTCAAAAACGAAATGAGGTGTGGCGTTGAAACTTCATATATAAATTTTGTGCATTATCTAGATGCGACAGCAAGCTTTTGAAGAAAATTGCATAACCGTAAGTATATTGTTTACCCTTGTGTTTTTCAGTTTTTTCGATTTTTACTACATTTTTAACTTGTATTGATGTAAGATAGGCGATTTTCCAGTTGAATACCTCTAAAAAGGGTTTCTTTTGTTTTTTCCCTATTTCTTTTTATTAACTGCTATTTTAATTAGAACATGCGGTATATTATTACATTTTTGAATTCACCTTAAAATTGGAGAGAAAATTTGTCTCTTGAACTAACACTCTACTTTTTACGGTTTCTGTAGAATTTGTAATTTTTGAAAATTTTTGATAAAGGCTTAAAAATAAAAAATCAAATTTTGAGCTAATTATAAGATCGCTGTAAAAGAAAGTTGTTTGCATGTATCACACCAGATTTTATGTACTTACGAAGAATCCCAGGGTTTGTATTAATTGAAAAGTGGTCACCCTAGTTATGGGTGACTTCAACGCTAGAATTGGAAACCAAGTAATCCCAGGCATAAAACAGCGATTTAATGAAGCAACACAGAACACAAGCGGAGATCTTATGATAGAGATATGCGCACAAAATAGTCTCTGAATAAACAACACATTCTTTGATCACGAATGGCGCTAAAAATACACATGGACAAATACAAGAGGGCAGCAGTCGGTTCTAGACTACATAATAACAAGCAGGAGTTTTACGCCAGATCAAATATTGGATGTAAGAACCTTAAATTCAGCGGATATAGGGAGTGACCACAAACGTGTCCTCTGTAAAATTAGGCTGCTCAAAACAAAACACCATACTCAGCCTTTACCAGACTCAAATACTTGTACAGAGAAAATAAACATGAATGCCTTATGCACGACAGTACCAAGGACTTGTATGTAAATCGCTTAACACAAAAAGTTATGAACAATGGCATCCTAAATGATGATAATGTCGAACAGAGCTGGGAAAAGACAGGATATAGAATGGGTGATCACAATATAAACATCGTATGCTACGCGGACGACGTTCTACTAATTCTCGAAAATGAAGATGATCGATCTCCAGAGACTACTACAAGAATTTACGACAGCAGAAAAATACAACATGATATTATTAACGAACAAAACAAAACCTTTACGTTGCAAATTAGAATCAAAATGTAAAATCATACAAGTCATGTCGTTCAACTATCTTGGAGTCCAAATAAGTAGTGATCGCAATATACACTACGAAGTAAAGCAACAAACAGTCAAAGGCAGCCAAATATCGAGATATTTGAGAGATCTGACTTGGGCAAATAAACATATGACAGTGGAGAGTAAAGTCAAGATCTATAAGACTATGATAAGACCCATTCTAACATATGCAGCCGAGGCGAAGGCAAACACTCAAAGGACTAAACAACAAACCAGAACCGTAGAAATGAGGACCCTAAGAGCAATTGCAAGGAAAACATGACTTGACAGAATCCCCAATCAAGATATTAGGAACCAGTGTAAAGTAGATGTCCATCAATTCATTAAAAAACGCCGATAGCAGTGGGACGAGCATGTTAGTAGAGCTGCTCCCAACAGACTAAAGACCGCCAGAGATTCCATGCCCAATACCAAAAGGAATCCGGACCGCCCCCCAAAAATATGGTGCGAAAGTTGGATATCGCCGTCGGCGGAAGGTATATAAAATTCCCTGTAAAAACAGGCTGTGAACCTATCAAAGAGAAGAAGAAGAAGAAGAACAAGACTGTTACTGGCGTTAAGAATTTAATACACAAACTAATACAAAGATGAGGAAATGCTTATCGTACAACATTTTTACATTCTTAAAAAACTGTTCTGAGAATGCTCTGTGCACCGAAATTTTTCACACTTTTTGCGACTTTTTCTATCTTTCTTTCGTTTACACAGGTAACAACGTCCCAGGTTTGATAACAATTAGCTACCAAATCATTTCCCATAATTCAGGATGAAGATTTTGCATACTTTTCTTTATAGAACTCCTCAGATTTGGTGTGTTCCATGTATTGGCTTATAATATTTTCTTTCAGCAGGTCTTTTTCTAAATCATTGTAGTATACTACTGCTCCCTTTATTTTGTTCTCATCATTGACATCATTGGAAAATTTCCGGAGGAATATGTGCCGCTCTGTGGAGCTTATAAATACATTTTTGAGCTTTGTTAGTATAGTTAGTATAGTCCTCTTCCCTGTTCTTTTTTCTGTATTCTATCATGTGTCTTAGACAGTTTTGTTACTTTCATTCTTTTCTGTCCGCTGCCTTATGTTAGCAGTTCAGTATTCTCATATTATGAAGATCTTTAATAACTTATTTCAGCCATCTGCTTTTGGACTTGCCTTACATTCTACCTTCTACTGATTCCCACCTGGTAATTTTCTCTTGTCGTTTTCACTTCTTTCGTTGTGACCTAACCACTAATGCTCATTGCTTTTATTCCCCTAGCAATATCTTCACCTTGCATATCATTCGGCATTTCGTAATTCATTCTGCTTCTGTATTCCACCCTCTACGGTTTGTATTGGCCCAAGAATTAGCCGTAGAAATTTTCTTTCCGTTACTCGTAGTTTATTTTCCTCATTTCTCCATGTTCATGGTTTCAACTGTGTATGTAACTAACGTTTTTATTAGTCCTTTGTACATCTTAATTTTGGTTGCCTTGCTGATCTTTTTATCTTTTAGTATGCTCCTATATTTGTGGTATAGTCTACTAGGTCGCCAGCATATGCTGCAAACTGTGCTTCACTGGTTATGTTACTTGTGTGTCTTATATTTCTCACCATGCTTGTCAGTGGTATGTTAAATAGTGTTGTTGAAAGAGGGTCTTCCTGTTTAACTCTATGATTTATTTGGAAGTATTAGGTGCTTCCAGCATTGGTTTTTATGCTGATCTGCGTCTCTTCTAACATAATTTTAATGAGACTAATCAACTTCTTGAAATCCTTAGTGTTTGCAGATCTTCAAGAACAATTGTTTTAACTCGGTCAAAGGCAGTTTTAAAGTCAATAAATAGCATGTGTAATGTTATGTTATGCTATATTCGTATCTTTTTATCTGTTTCATTATATGTATTGCATATGTTGTACCGCTTCCCTTTCAAAATTTATACTGGTATTCTCCAATTATGTTTTAGTTATATTCTTCTAGTCTCTTTTATAGTAGTGTTGACAATGTTTTATAGGCGCAGTTAGTAGAGTTATACCCCCATAGTTACTACACTTTTCAATATCTTCTTTCTGATTTATTAATAATATGGTGCTTTTTTCTACTATTCTGGCATCTTGTTTGCTTTTTATATCTGTATGAGGTGATGAGATGGCCCAGCGAACATATGCTCCCGACAACTCTAGAGTTTAAAAATCGTACGCTCTCCGGCTACCACGCTAACACCTGTGGTAGTCGTTAACCTCTAATGAGGGAACTCGCTCTCACTTTCGACGGTCGAAGCTAGCCACCTGCCCAGCCTAAGGACAAAGAGGTTTCATAGAACCACTTTGTGGTTAAAATGGGCCACTTATGACGTTTTCTAGGGTTGGCTTTTTTATTATTCGGTCATCTGGTACCTCTTCCGTCTGTTCTTGTCGGTTATCCGTCCTAATTCATTGTCCTTCATAGTGGGCTACTTCATTTTCATCTTTTTTCTTTACTGCTGCTTCCTCACAAGCACTATAGTACCATTCTCTAGGTTGAAGGGTCTTTCTATGTCCTATCGTTATTTCTGCTGCTTTGTTGATAGGTACTCTTTTGCATGGTGCTCCTTTCATTGTTAATATGTTCTAATGGTTGTTGTTCAATCGCTTTGTTTAGTCCTTTTCTATACTTTTTCCTTAATTTCTCTGTCCAGTTTTTCCGCTGCTCATCTTCTAATTTCGTTGTTTTATTACTTTGTGAATTCAATTCTTTCTTTTATTTTCGCTGTTACTAGAAAGTGATCTGTAATTACGTCGGTTTCTTTGCACAATCTTACATCATTGATAGAGTTTACATTTTTTCTGGATATTAAGGCATGATCTGTTTGGTTCCCTTTAGTACTACCAGGTATTATCCATGTCATCTTGTGTATAGGTTTATGCGGGAACTTAGAGCTGCTAATAACGGTCCCGGGTGGTGTAGCTTGAACAAGCGTCCACGTTCGATCAGTAGAGTTAAGCAGCGCTCTTTCTGGTCAGAAGTTCCACGGATGTTTCTCTCGGCGCCTCGTGGTACGGCTGCCATGGAAATAGTTGGTCCCGGATGTCATAATAACATCATCATCAAAATAAATAAGTAAGTTTGTTCCGGCCGCGAAGTTACACAATCTTTCACCATTTTTATTTGTCTGTTTATGTAATGTATGTTTTTCTATCAGATTATTAAAACAAGCTTCTGTCCTTAATCTGGCATTAGAGTCCCCTAAATCTATCTTTGCATCACATCTTTACCTTTTCAGAAACCTTTTCTAGCTCGCTGGGTGTCATTTGTATCTTCAGTTAGGGCATAGCAATTAATAATGGTAAGATTTACTGGTCTGGAATTTATCTGTAGACATGAAATTCTTCCACTTATTGTTTGGAAATTTAATACTCGTTCTTTTGTTTCATCCCTTACTATGAAACCAGTGCCATTTCGTCTATGCCTCTTTTCCTCTGTCAAATGATCTACCATATCCATAACCACCCCATTTATTTCAGGTTGTTTATTTTATTTCCCTGAAATTAAAAAAAAAAGTTAAGTAACCACAATAAAGCACAAACTGAGATTTACCCACAGCTGCATATTGGCTACGTAAGCCGAATTGCAACATGCAAGAACCCATGCCTTCAAACTGTATTTGGCTCTTTTAGTATATTCTAAAAGGAGCTTTTCTTGGAAATGCAACTTTTTCTTCATCAACACAGACGTGGGTACTAGCATTAAAAGCTTTCCTGGATGATCACAATTCCATCTTTTGAAGAATACCTCAGCTTTAAAATCACTTCTCCTGCCAAGATGTCCAATATGTCTTCGAATAAAAACAATAAAGAGAGAGATTTTGTTTTCTCTGACTTCCCTCCAATGGTATCTTTGACCAATGAGTTCCATCTTTAGAAACATAGTAGGAATTACGTGGATGAAAATGACTCGCTTAAACTTTATAGTCACTAGTTTCTTCCAATAGATTTTCACCAACAATCAAATCATCCTCTTCTTTATCGTTAGATATATGATCTGTGAACTCAACATCACTCGCTTCCTCTGGATTCAACAATTTTTTCTAAGTTCTTCCAGTTCCTTATCTGTACGACTTTTAACATCACGAATTTTTGGAAAAGAACTTGTTTTGAATGTAAATAATAAGACCCAAAGATAAACCGACTTCTGCTTACAGCAACTGAATTACCAAGAAGTAAATCTGAATATCTACAAATTAATATGGGGATTTCCAGGGAACTATCGGCAGTATACAATGAACAAAAATAATAATAGTTCATATATGAAGGGTATTCCACCAAAATTCGAGGAGACTTCCCCACACAATGCAATGAATAAAGCAATTTAAAAAGGTTACGTGGAGCACAAAAGCACCCCAACCACTATTTTGACATCACATAATTAATGAAAAAATATGGAAAATTGCTGCATACAGAGAATGTAGGTAATATGGTGAACTATTATACACATTAGTAGAAGAGCAACAACCGAAAAAATGTTTTTCCTAAAAACATACCACAAAAACTGCACTTGGGGCACATTTATGCCCCACTTAGCTTTGTAAAGGTTAATATAAATTATGTCATCATCATCATCATCATCATCATCATCACTTAGCTACTCTTCTTATGTCATCGGTCCATTGAGTAGGAGGTCTCTACTTCTTTTATCTTGTTGTGGTCTTCATTCACTAATCTTCTTTGTTCATCTTGTGGCTGAGTCTCGCAATGTTTACTGCTCATTTTTACTTTAAACGGGTGATGTGATGCCTATATTGCATTATATTACACACGCCAGTTCTTTGGCGGATGTCTGTATTTCTTATATAGTCTCTGAGTTTGATGCCTAGCATGACTGTTTTAATGTTTGTTTGAGCAATCCTTAGTTTGTTTACTGTCTTCTTTGTTAGTGTAAGTGTTTCCGCTTCTTGCGTCAGGACTGGACGAACACACTAAGGGCCGGTTGCAGAAAGCAATGTTAAGTCTGGTGTTAGCTAACGCGACGTCAAAGTGAACAAAAACGAATCAAATCTCAAATGCTTATGGTAACTAATACATTAGTAAACAAAATTTGATGCGATTTTGTTCACTTTGACGCGACGTTAGCTAACACCAGACTTAACATTGCTTTCTGCAACCGGCCCTGAGTCTCTTAGTTTGACGTATGCTGCAGATTCCAAACTTAGGATGTGTGCCCTCCCTAGGGTTTAATTTTCAATATTTATACTATCTTGAGCTACTAGGTTTCTCATTATTTTTGTTTTGCTGTTGTTAATATTTGGTCTTCTTTTTTTGTTGCTAGAGGCAATTCATTTGTCATCTCTTCTGCTATGATGACAATATTCAGCATTAGGTTTAACTTTTAACTAGAAAACATTGTTCCAAAAGAAACCTGCAGAAAATAGAGCAAGCAAGTTTTAAAAGAAACAGACTGCACTATAACAGACAAAAGATCGATAGTTCAAGACATACAGCAGTACCAAATCAAAGCTCTGTGAGAGAGTATAATGCCAAGGGCTACAATTAAAATAGACATAGGAAATGTAAGTTGTAAAATAATCAGACAAAAAGCACAAAAGCATAACCGTAGAAGAAATGCAATATGTTACAAGCAAAACGAAAAACAACACAGCTTCGGGAGAGGATGAGGAAATAAAGATATTCGGAGACGATTTCGTAGAAGAAATAAAAGACGTCTTTAATCTCTGCGTAATACAAAACGACATACCAAAAAGATACAAAATTGCAGTAATGATCTTAATCTACCAAAATGGTGACGCGCTAAACCTAGAAAACTATAGACCCATAGCCCGAATTCTATCAGCCCACCGAATACGCGAGATTTTGACTTACTGTAAAAGCATTAATAGAAAGGACAATTAAATATAATGGGCCATTGATACTGCTGTGATAGCTACATAAAGACAGTACTACCTAACGAATTTCTGTTAGAACAAGGTGTATTAACAATTGACAGCAGTGTTGGAATATACATTTCCTCAATGCTCTCATCTTGATCCAAACGTTATCAGATGAATTGAACAAAGACTATTGGGGGCAAGTGAATTAAATCCACGGCAAACACTTCTTGAAGCTTTGATCTATATTCATTTTGGCCTCAGAAAATGATTACATGATTATGACGGACAATTTCAGGTAAACTCTTATAGATGGCCGATGGAACATGTGAATCAACAATTCATATTTCTCGAATTCTGTATCAGTGATGCAATGAAATTCGCATCATCTTTAGAATATCTGACTGGCCGTTTACTATTATCACTGTGCTATTATTAGAGGATCTTCCATTAATTAGGAAACCAACAGGATGGAACACCACCGCATTTTGATATAGAAGCAAGACATTTTTAAATAACTTTCTTAGCCCTTGAAATGCAAGAAATGAACCAATTGCATGGCTGCCTTGATCACCCGACACCATTCTTTTTTCTGGGGCATATTAAGGAATGTTTATACAGAAACAGTTATGAATTTATAGAAATATTTTCTAGAATTCTTGCAGCCATAGCTTTAATAAATATGTTGCAGCACGTTTGAAAATCAATTGTACGTCGTGTATATCTTTGTATTGACCATGAGGGCAATGTGTTTGAACAACTTTTGCATATCGCGTTTACATTGTATATTTAATACTAATCTTTTCGATAAAATAGTAGTTGTATTCATTATTTAACTATTAACTCAGTATTGAAGGCTATCAGACATTTTACCTATTTTTATACTACATATTCTTTTACGTCCGGAGTCGATCTCCAAACGATGATGGTATTTTCTGCATTATCAGTTGCCAGTTGCACACCGATCACATTTTGTATACTGCCGTCTTTAGATCACGAAAGCTGAGGGAGGAGTACTAATTATTTATTCTTAGTTGTAGTATATCTTCTGGAGATGTACTCGGTAGGTTGGAGAAGTTCCCATATTTTGGTGTGATCTTCCGATGTGATCATTTTCCGGTGTTGTCTTTGATAAGTTGCTATATTTTGCAATTCTATTTTTTGTGCTGCTTCTTGTGTTTATTGTATGAGCATATTTATCCATTGTCTTTTACCCATTTTAGCTGTCGTTTGACTTCTATATTTGCCGTGCTATATGTTGCTTCCTTTCAAGGTTTGTGGTTGTGTTTAATCTCTTCTTCATGTTGTTTTCGTTTATGGGTGCCCAGGTTTCATCCAATATCCAATTGCACTTCTTTTTTTCCATTTGTTTCCTAATAACCGTCTTCCTGCCTTACAAAGTCCATCCTTAAACTCCTCTTACCCTTTTAGCTTTCTTCTTTCATTTTCTTAATCTATGTCTGCTCCATTTTTATGGAGGTTATTCGTCCTGATGCTGTGTGTTTGGTTTCACAAAATAGAAAAGAGTTTAACTTATCCATAATATTTTTTCATATAAATATATTGATTTAGTGCAAAAATGTGCGTACCTACCTGTTTAACCAGTGTGTAATGTACTATAGAATTGCAATTGCAT
The DNA here is from genome assembly GCA_940337035.1 of Agriotes lineatus. Lineage (NCBI taxonomy): Eukaryota > Metazoa > Arthropoda > Insecta > Coleoptera > Elateridae > Agriotes > Agriotes lineatus. The sequence continues at coordinate 47,235,069 of OW679201.1, read as the reverse complement.
AAGTTTATCTGTAAATTAACTCTTTTAACAAAATATAAATTGCATTTTGACTATCTATCCATTGTTTGTGGAATATGACCGCTTATTTCAGGAGAGGTTGTAATAAGATTGCCGTCTGATGGATATCTACTTGAAAAAAACTTGATGTCAGTTGTATGCACTCTACATATATTTCGCACCTTTATTTTACGGAGAAATAAGGTTACTACTTATTCTTAGTTGCAGTGATCTTCGTCAATCTTCTGGACATCTTCTGGAGGAGAAGTCTCAGTATATTGAAGAGGCATCTTTTCCATGTTTTTCTTTGATGTCATTATTTTTCCTATGTTGCTTTTGATAGGTTGCTATACGTTTTGCAATTTTATAGACTTATTTAAATTTTTTTGTACTGCACTTCTAAGCTTTCTGTGTGTGTGTTTATCCATTGTTGTCTATTTTACCTGTTTGTTTGAGATTTTTATTGATCTGCTCTATTAGTCGTGCTACATTTTGTTTCCCCTCAAGGTTTGTGGCTGTGTTTAATCTGTTCGTCACGTTTTCCTTTAGTTTTGAGTGCTCAGGTTTGATCTGATATCCAGTTCACCCTTCTTCTTTTTTTGGCTTCTAATAATTGTCTCCCCGTGTTATCTTAAGTCTATCCTTGATTTCCACCCATCCTTCTAGTTTTTCTTCATCTTTTTTACTATGTTTTTGTTTTGTTTGCATGGAGAATTCACAAAATAGTTTAAATAATGTGTTTCATGTAAATAAATTGATATAGTACAAGAATTGATGTATTTATCATTCTACTACAGAATAATAATTGTAAATGTGTTTATGTAAATTACCCCGTTGAGAAAATATAGATTGAATTGCACTTTGGCTATAGGAACCTATATTATTGCTAAAATATGGTCTCTTTTGATCTGATACTTGACCTATTTATCGGGTTTATAAAAGTGACTGGTTCTTATATCTTCTCTACCTGTTACTTGCTCATAGATTTATGTCAGATTTGATCTTTAGCTCTTACCATCCATTCTTATATATAATTTTCTGTAACCATTTGTTGCATCCATATTTCTCAAGACGATTCCTACCTCAGCTCTTCATCTCAATTTAGGTTCGTTGCCTGGTCTGAATATCTCAAATTTCCATCATGTTAATAGTTTTATGATCATGATTCTATTATCTTGTGCTTTTATCATATAATTAAACCAGCTTATCTGCTGCGTTTTAATAAGTATAATAAACTATATCTTGTTGTATATTTTCCGCGAGCCTCTGAATCATTCTTTGTTTACTCTCATCATTTACCTTTTTTGATCTTAAGAATCTTTCTAAGTGTTGTACACCCAAATTGTTCTTACAGTTGCATATGGGTTAACAAACAGCAAAGTAGTCAACGTTGTCTCAGTATTCTTCTTCAGAAAGTACTCGAATAACTCAGACCAAATCATGGATGATCTGTAATGGTTCACGAGCCACCAATGAATATAATTATTATAAAAATGTTTGGTTTCACAAGGTCTAAGGCACACAAAACCAAAAATGTTCAAGTGTTTTGATTTTAACTATGTTTACTTCCAGCGATATCTTAATTACAGTAGGTACAATTTTTGTTGCTTTTTGCTATTTTTCTTCTTAGTCTTTTTCTCTCATAAGCATACACTTGTTATAGTTATTAACGTCATTAAGCCGATATGTAGCAAATAGGGAAAGCGGTTGAATTTTGTAATCATTCAATTTCGTTATTTGCATATTGGCTATGTGTCATTCAAGATGTTTCGTAATAAAAATTTATACATTTTATTAACAATTTATTAAATATAAATTAAAAATCACGTGATCCTTAACGGCCCTAGGCCATTATGAATAACTTTCCTTGTGTTTGCTTAGTTCAGTTAAAATACAATAAAGGTATAGTATTCGGAAATAGAATTTAACGGACGAAGATACATTCCGTTGTTATAATGCAACCAACCATATCAATGTTTCTGCTTTATTATAGCTGCCATGTTTGAGTCTTCATGGTTCATCCTAATTCACCATCTATCTTTGTCTGCTAGATCGCCCTTAATATGTATTTCTCAAATATTACCGAGCTTTGTTCGTCTTCCATTTTGAGAACACATGTTTTACTTGCAAACCTACGATATTGTCGTTTTAATTACTGTTTTACACATTTTATTTTTGATATTTCTAGATACTTTCTCTGACTGGAATGCCTTTCATAGTGAAAAATAACTTGCTTCAATCCTGGATTTAATTTCTTCATCTGTATCGTTTTCTTTTGAAATTATGCTTCCCTTTTATCTGATGGATTTTCTCAAAAGTCTTGTATGCTATTTACATTTTTATTTTAATTCTTTTCTGTCATTTCTTTACATTAGTGTTGTCATCAGTAGTCATCTATATTTTTTGCTTCTTTTATCAGCTGATTAACCTGTTTTCATTTCTAAGTCTTTGATGAGCCGGCGATATACTTGTATATTTGCTTAAAGTGTCAATTTTAGTAGCTTCCAGTCATTTGTTTCGCTCGGTACAGACCACTCTTCTTGGAATTTTGTCTTCTGTCGAATATAAAAAAGTAAATCAGGGAGTCTCTGGTGCACATTTCCGAGACTTGACAATCCGTATCATTGAGTTGATTGCACTTTCTTCTTCGATTTACCGTCGGATAATTGGGCTGTCACTCAGTCAAGCGTCCCGTATTCGGCGCAATGATCTTCCTCTATCCTACTCGCACCGCCGTGATTAGGTGACTCTCGCATTCAGCAGCAAATTCTTCTGGACTGGCCAAGGAGAGACCGCCGATTTCACCTAGGAAACCGGAGCTGCTTGGGCTAAGTTATCACGTGCTTAAGTTATATGATTTATGTACTAATGCAATTTTGAAGTTTTGCATGTGGTAATTGTAATATAAGAAAACCGTATTTTTCCGTTGTTATATTTATGCGAATTTCCAGGCCTGCTTGAGGCCCTCACAATTTGCCGTCGTGGATTATACAATGATACGCAATTACTTCTTTGTTGAGTATTGGTACGTGACTTCACGCAGCGCCATAAATAGTTATAAAAATATCTTCTAACTGGCTGCTGCCAATCTGATAAATAAAGGTGTGTTTATTTATTTATTTATTTATTTAATTCGCACTCAGCCAACAGCCGTTAGGCCAATTATAGGCGTCGTTGTGCAGTTATGAGGACTTCCAACCCCACTAACGACTGTCATGATGTTGTTATGACCGCCGGGACCAACTTTTTTTCCGTGATAGCCGTACCACGAGGCGCCGAGAGATGCAGCCCTGGAACTCCCAACATAGTTTTTTATTTTGATATGTAGTACTTTGAGCTTGGATTGTAAAGCTGATCGTGGATGCACGAATACCAGGTTAAAGCTTAAACATTGCAGCAATCAGCTAAGTCGTTTCTTGGGCCAGCCAGTTTTCCCGTAGTAGAAGAAAACTCCTTATCCTGTTGGAATTCGTCGCACAACAACTTCAGGTTTAAACAACTGGTGGCGCCTAACAATTTATCCCGGATTTGTCAAGCCCTACGTTGACCTGCGGCGAACAAGTAGAAATATGGAATTACTTCTACACCTTTCACTGAGTTATCGCCGCACTCTTATTACTTGTTACTGTTTCTTAATTTGGTTTTAGACTGTGACAATGCATAGGTAATATATGAATATGTGTATGTCAACTACATGTCGATCGCTTTTGAAGTATTTATTGCAGACGCGATACGTTATCTGTGCATAATGTGTAACTTTTGAACTCATTGTTCTTTGTCGATACAATCTGCTTGTGACTTATTAAGTACATATTAGTATATCAATTTTTCTGTGCCCCAGTTCTACATAGATTTCTTCTTGTATCTGCTTTTAATTGATTTAGTATTTGCATGGTTCTATTGACATCTAATGTTATTCTGCCTTCTATATTGCTAATCAACTCCACTTCTTTGTTCTACACTGCCTTTGTTTCTTTAATTAACCCTTCATAATGTTTTACCCATTTATCTTCAGATATACACTGTATTGCAAGTTTTTCTCCGTCTGTGTTTCTAAATGCTTTAATGAAATTTCACGACTCTGAACAGTTCTTCCGTGCAATGTAACCATCTATTTCTTGGCAGGTTCTCTCCCATAGCACATTCGTACTTGCATTAACGAATGTTCTGGTGTAGGATTTCCAGTTTTCGTGTCTTTTTATGCTAATTTCATGTAGAGCTCCTATTTTATTGTAACAAACTCTTCAATTTCTTCCGCTTACCAAATTTTATTTTTTCTTAAGGCATCTTCTGCAACTTTTTCTATGGTATGTTTAATGTTTTGTTTAATCTAATCTCGTCTGATAAGGATATCTGGCGCTGCTTAGGTTGTATTGGGGATAGTTAACACGTTCTTTAAACTCACTTTCGGTATTGCATAATGTATTTGATTTGTATTTTTGGGTAGTTTTATTGTTTCATTAGTACGTATCTCATTAATGTTATATAGACAGCTATAATGTTACCCATCTCCACTCCACCTCCTTAATCAATAGTCCAAGGACTAGCTTGCTGCGGCTTTCCGTTGTGTCCCATAGGAAGATTTTCGTTTAAACTGTGCTTTCAGCAGCTTCTATTATTTGGGTTTCTTCTCTCAATATACTGAATTATACCAGAAATCACAAAGTGTACGTAAGAATATTGTATCATCTCTTAAATTTGACTATGTTAAATGCATACTTAATAAATAATGACCAAAAAGAGGACATATCAGGACATTTTTAGTTTTGTAGGGACGTACGGCTAATTGGGGTTATTTCTTAAATTACGACCCTACTTGTATATGGGTTTTTCGATTTATTCCGCTTGAATTTAAGCATCCCGAATTTTTCGCTTACAGTGGATGGTTTAACATGTGTTTCTCTGTTTTCGATCTGCTGGCGCGCTAAGTTGATCCACTGTTGCAAATATCGATCCGTCTGCAAGGCACCTTTCCTGCATGTTTCTGGGTGAATTTAAGAGACAGCTGCCAGGTGTGCAAGGGAGCGAGTTTCAGTTTTTACTTCCACCACTTTATCAATCGCGTGCCCGGCGCTGCATTTTTCTGACAGAATCGACCCGGACGTCTGAAGCAACAGTTCGTTTTTGAATCGCTGCCCCGCGGCGCTTTTCCCTTCGGGGATGGCGTTCGCGAGGTAGTTGCGAGTTCTAATTGTTGCGTGTTTACCAGCTAACGTTTTGTGCCTTTTAGTCTGAGTGTGTGCCGCTATTTAGTTGTTATTAGGACTCCCGTCGCTTCAATGCATTTGGTCGTGCGATACGCATCTTGTGGGACATTACTGCACGTACGGGCGTGACCGTTTGGGGTTTTTTGTCGTAGATTCCTTATCGCGTCGTATAGACGGATTCCGTTGTGAGAACTCATTAGCAGTGTCATGTGTCGCGAAGCTCCGCTTTACCGTTCTGCAAAATTTCCACACAGCGGACTTCCATGTCTTGTAGAGGATAAATTCCCATGTGTCCGGCCCGCAGCTCGTTGAGTTGTTGCAGTAGCCCTTCCGTTTAGTCTTCTGCAGTATTTGGAAACAGGGGCCGTTGCAGTAACATAGGACAACAATTTACCGCACAGACAAGCTCTTTAAAGGTATCGTTTGTATTATTTATTAACGTTTAGAGTGCAACTTAACATATACACTGTGTTTCGTCGAATCATCGGACAGTTGATGTAAAGTCTCGGTTGTTTAACTGCCTTTTTATTTGACAAACCATTATAGTTGTGTACCTGTCATTACATTTCATTTACCGTCAGTTTACATAGTTGTGAATTAGCTTTATGCAGTAGCCCCTGTCGTATGTCATAACCGCTACTTCTTATAGTTGAATCTCGCTTTTATTACCGCCATTTAATTATAGTTTACTGTTCATATCGTTTTTCAGAGTTAATGTCAAGTTTAGAGAAATTATTTCAATAGATTTAAGACATTGCGAAATTTACCGAACTGCCGTATACTAACACATTTCATATTTTCATGTGCCTTTTTATATATATTCAAATATTTTGTCAATACATGTCATGTTAATTTAACTGTGGTTTTCTTGGTTATTGTGCATGCGATTTGCGTATTATATTTTACAGTTTAAGATGAGTTTGGCCAGTTGATCAAGTTGATTTTTGAAAGGTAAGGTCCGATGGTGCTGAACCGGCTCGCTGACCAGAATACTGCCAGGCTTAAAGTTGAAAGGTGAATTCATATGCTTCCACTGTCCCTCAGTGAGTTTACCTGTGCATTTTATATAGTGATGGAATTGTGGTGGCGCTTTATCATTTTAGATCTGTTTACTGTTTAGTAGGCCGTTGCCCTTGTGTTATCTCGTGTTGGACCACCTCTCGCTCCACTGAAGCCTAGTCGGCAACTCTTGTTATGGGCTGAGCAGCGGTTATATGTGAGTTACGTTTCCAATTTTGTGAGTTATTGTATGCCCTAGTCGTCTAGTTATATCGTGGCTTTTCGTAAATACCGTGTATAGTTGGCGCGTTTTCGTAATTGTCGTTTTAGCCTCTACAGACGTTGAATTCATTTTAGAATAAAGCTGGCAACAATTTTCCAAGCTGAAGTACGAAAGAGAAAGGGTGGCCAAAGACGCCATACAAATCAAAAGAAGATCTGTATAGTTTCTACCGAACCACTATCTAAGAAATATTGGAAATAAGAACGCTGGACGCTACAATAGAATCGAATCTCGATGTGAATACATGAGATGTACAGTATACGAGTAGTATCGCGATGTCCCGAATGTTTTGAACATTTTTGCGTTCAAGCTTATTTTACATTACCATCTGTGTTTGTGATTAATGAAGTGTCCTCAAAATATGGACAATAGTTAAAAATCTCTACAATTTGAGTGATGTCCACACATGAGAATACAAACAAAACTCAGAGTAGGTACCTATCTATGAAAAACCAAACTGACAGCTCAATAAAATTCTTAGGAACATATTATATTAGATTTTCTGTCACTGTCATCCGACCGCCATAATTGGTTATAAATTGTCAGTTATGCAGACTGACAGCTGTTAATTGTATTCAAATCAAAATTAAAACTGGGCAATGTGTGCAGCTGTGACTTCACAAACCGACGAGGAATTACTACGTGAATGCAGGGACAACTTTTTTATAACGGCCACCCTGCAGGGCCGGTTGGCCTATTTGGTTATGTCGATCCATGCAGTGAATCCCTCGATAATGGCAAGGTACCGGTGGCTAGTATCCGATACAGGGTCGCTTCTAACGTAATTGTTCAATAGCTTCACCAGTTATGATCCTACACACATTCTATTCAGTAACATGATATATGGCATGGGCGTGCATCTCTTCTCAAGGCCTTCTATGCGCCTGCTTGGGTTTCTTCATCGACTAACCTTCAGGTATTTACGAATTTAATTGGTTATTGTGTGTATTTAACTGTAATAGTTTTATAAATAGAATTTGGTTTTGGATTCGTAGATAAATATTTTGTAGAAGTAAATACATTTAAAGTTTCAATCAAGGAGCCACAAGTTAAAAGATGAATTTTTATTCAATACATTGATATGATCATGGAGAGGTAAGGAGGTAATTGGCACCAACCGAATCTCAATGCCACAGTCGGAAGTATGTTCAGTTGTGGCGTAAATTTAAATAATGGTGAAAGTCAGAACGAGTATAAGCAAGCATTTTCAGCAGCAGGTTGTGGGTTTAAAATAACGGAACGTTTGTGCAAACGTGGTATAACAGGCAATACCACGAGGGAGAGCGAGCGATATATGAAAATCATTCAAACAAAAAAAAAACACAGAATTACACAAACCGAAATTAGAGATCTGATCAGAGAAGGTTGCAGCAGAAGAAGGAAAAGGTACTTGAAGAAATTGCATGGAGATGAAGAATAAGGGAAAATAGAAGATGAGGAATCGGTTAAACGAAAAATAATATATGGCACAGGAGGTATTTAACAAAGCAATTAAAGATATAATGGTACATCAGCAGCACTTTGTGTTGATTTTCTTGGGTGTGGGAGGTTTTTACAAAATGCTTTTTATTTGACCTATTACACCTATTACATAAGAGTTTTCTACAATGTACCTATAATATGGTAGCAGCTTCGTTCTTTTTATGTAGTCTCTTTTATATTTTGCTTCTGTTTATTCTTGTTTGTTGCTTATTTAGGAAAATAATTTCTTAGCAGGTCACGAAATAAAAACCATTAGATAAAGAATAGTGGAGGGGGTAAATAGCAATGGCAGGTTGCGCTTCAAATATTACATAAAACCAATGATTTAGAACAAAGGAAGTGCTGCATACACAGAGATGAAATAGAAAAGTGTATGTATGGAACTACGGTAAATTGCAGCAAAACAGCCTATAGATGATGACAAAAGAGGAGGAATCATAAATATTTGTACTTTTAGCACATAAAAGTCAGTGTCCTATTTATAAACCATGTTGACAAAGCTTTGTTTTGCTTAAACATGACATTAAATGCTAAAACTCATTCTGTATTCAATATCAACGCTCACAAATAACTATTGTTTGAAAGAGAATTAACAATGTGTCACTTTTATATATGGGAAATCACTTAAGTTGTGATCACACCAAGAAGAAATTGCATTCAAAACAATTGCATAACCAAACTATCTATTACAACATTACTATATTAATAGTATGACAGTATTTCATGATTTAATAGTACTCCATCATTTCCAAAAATAAACTTAAATCAATTTACTTATTTGTATTAGGTTAATTTTCAATTATCATTGTTACACCACCAGCATTAATGGTTCGAACTGTAATAATAATAATCGGCATTGTTACATGTATTGTACCATCCACATTTAAAATATTAGGCAACTTTAAAATTTTCTTTTATAACCTGGCTTAGTAATACCAACCAATTGACAAAAGTAGAGGCAATTCATTATTTTAACAAATTGTTGTTTGCCAATTAACTAAAGAAAATAAAAACGACCTTTGCTTACTCAAATCTATGCAATTAAAAATCAGGAATTTTCTTATTACACTTATATATTTTTTCCTTTGGGTACTTTCTGTATTTTGATGCAGCCACTCTAAATAAAGTCTTCGTGTTTTCACCGTACTATCTTCGAAGGTTCTTGAGCCATTTGGTCTTTCTTCTACTTGAACGTCTTTTTTATTAAACTGCAAAATCAAACAACCCTGCAACAATAAAGTGCTCAGGCTAGTTGCAATCCGGATGGAGGGTCGATCCGACGATAAGAAATATGTGGATGTATACTAGATCAAAATATAAAATACTAATTTAGATATCAGGGCGCAACAATGAGTACTACTTGGGAATTATTCAGCTGTTGGTCCATGCAAACCAAGAATCATGCAAAAACAAGCTTTTTCAAGAGCTGTAGCTTCTGCAGATCCTACAGACAAGGGATTCACCTTAAATACCTGTCGATTCTAGTTTTGCTTTTTTGGAATCCTTTCTGCAAGTTGCTCTACAGAAAAAATACAAGAAAGCACACCAGTAAAATTATCTAAGTCAATACATTGAACACATAACCAGATTAGATCAGTGCTCCTATACATAAAAAATCAAAATTAACAGCATCCTCAGTGACGTCACTGTATACAAGCTAACCCACAGATTCCTGTTTATTGTATCAGCAAGTGCCGCATTAATTATTAAGCAAGTTGCAGACCCAAATGGGCTTCTTAATTTAGCTATATTAGCTTTATAGCGCAAGCTTCAATGGGTATTAAACATCTGTCTTCTGATACGTACGAATGACATAGATTAATTAATTATTAACATTCATTTCACACTATTCTAATTTAGTCTTTTGAAATCCGATGGAACACTTTATAACTACGCACCGTTATTACATACGAATTAATTACAAATTCTAACCTGGTGAGCAGCATGCAGTCCGTTATCTGCTTATAGGCGTACCTAGTACTTGGCAGACAATTTGCACCTTTGGAGGGCGTCCACAGCGTCTGGTTATTAGGGGATAGTTACATGGCGATGAGATGTCTTCCACTCAGCTCGCACAGAGTCGAAATGGAATTGAGGTCGATAATAGTAAAAAATCCACGTAGTGGCATGGAGGTCGTCTGGCTGCACATAAGCGGCAGACCACGACTCTTAAAATACTTAAATACGATAGGGAAGTAATTGACATATCCGGCATTAACCGAAATTGGGATAACATCCTAAATAACGATATAATCTTCTCGCGTGCGACTGCTATTACATGAGAACGTCAACGTACTCGATTATACGTCTGTTTCCTTCAAGCGACAAGACCCTTTCCTCAATATGAACTTGAATGCGAGTTAGAAAGCCAGCGCGTAAACGACACGCCAGTACATATGCCTTATGAAGGCGCGGGCCACCCCCCACATAAACATGAAGTCAAGTGGTCAGTATGAAATTGAAATTGTTATGAAAAGAAGAAGTTCTATCAAGGTGTTTTTAAAAACTTAAAATTACATAACAACTTACGACACTTCATATCTTTCGGATCTACAACAGTTTTATTTAGACTTTAATTACTTTATTATTTTGGGTAAGTAGCTTCTTATAGTATTTTAATTATTTAATATGGGGCACGCCACTACTACTTGTCAGATTGAATTTGTAAATGTGGTTTCAACGATGTTAAATGGGTTGCCTATATTACGTGGCCACGAGTTTTCTTGGCTTTCAGTATAAGCTACTGCAAATATTTTTTTTCGAGTAAAGTTTGAAGAGTATAGTCGAAGCCGCACTACCATGTCTTATATTCCTTCTAACTCCTATCTATATCTCCTCTATTTTTATCGACTACTCTGTCATTGGGTGCTTGACGTTTTGCAATGATTTTGATGCTTTCCACTTCGAATCTTACTCTGTTCAACGGATACATTCGGGGAAACTATCTCACTCGGCTTTGCCTTGTGAGCTAAAGTTTTTCCCTTATAGATAAAATGCCTCTTTATTCACTTGCAGCATAGATTACTATTAATCTTGTGAAATTGGCCTTTAATTTCGTTAAAATCTGCGTTAAACGACTCATTTGGAAGATCTTTGATTCCATTCAAGTATTTTGTTATAAAATAACCGAATTAAATTATGTTTAAGTAATACGTCTTTGTATGCATCTCTTAAATGTATTTTGAGTCTCATTTATAGGATCTTTGTATCTTGGTAATAAAATGATTTCAAACGAATTTTTATTCTAAACAATGAAGTATTGTTGCTACCACGCGTATAGATGATAACATTCAGAGTATTTAAAAGTAATAATACTTAATGAATAATAATAACCCTTTATTGATTCTTTTTATTCTTCATCCATCCTCTTACAGAGGAGTAGTGACCAAAAGGATATAATAATGTAAAAAATAATAAAACCGCATGCTCTATGGCGGTCGAAGACATGTGTTGACAACATCTCTCCACTGGTTTCTATCTTCGGCTAATCTAGTAGCAGTAGTTAAAGATGTGCCAGTTAAAGTTTTGATTTGGTCTAACCAGAGGATTGGAGAGCGTCATCTAGGTCGTTTATATTCAACTTTACTTTGAATGATTAGCCTCTCTAAATTACTCGGACTTCGTCGTACTATATGTCCAAAACCAAAACCAAAACCCTTTATTTACTTTAATAAAATGTAATGTTGATGCATACATACACAAATGTAGAAATGATATACGCAAATACATACAGTGCACGATAGACAACTATTGTGTTTTAACAATTAAACGCGTCCTGGCATTTCGACAGCGCTCTGTGAAGCAATTATTACTGACATGGGCTCGAAATGCGCTAGACGGATCGTAGACGCGGAATGCCGGTACGGATCGAATGGAATAAGTCGAATGAATGCCGAATTTTGAATGATTCTGGTGTTTTCCTGTCTGTATTTATGTAGCCTCTCGTCAATTGAGTCGTTGCGGAAGATTTATTGATTCTGAATGGCTAGAACTCTCGCTTTCGGGAAAGTGCTGCTAGGTATTGTGCCCGGTTTCTATGTCGGAGAATTGCTTTATTATCGTTTTGCGGAATCCGGACGTCTGGTCAGTGAAAGTGTTGCTATCTTTGGTCCGGGCGCTTTGCGTCAGCAAAGTAATTTTATTATTTGTCTCGTTATCTTCCCGGGTTATTGGAGTTTCTTGGATCTTTGAGCAGCCGGTCGCTGCTGTTCGCAGAAATCGGATTTGTAATTGCGTGTCTAACATTGTATGTACGGCTGAAGTCCGTCATTTGCGACACCTTTTATTTTGTTTATCTACTTTGCGTTCGTACTGAGGCTATTACGATACTCGTTTGGGTATCGTAATAGACAAAAAGCGATGCTATAATAAAAATACTAAAAATTATTTTTTGTTTAAAAAGGTGGCAAAGTAGATAAAATATTGTATGATACCTCGTTTATAAGGCATTTTGTCGCACTTACTTCTTTAGGGCACTCTACGCTTCGCTCGTCGTACTCTAAACCCCGTGCGTGCTACAAAATGCTTCTTATATAACTCTTATTATAATATACTATTATGACACGAGTCATTAACACACGCGTAGCATTGCGTCCAAATTGAGCCACTCGCCGATTTAAGCCGGACAGCTTGTCCATCGAAAGTTTTCACTTTTACGATTGCCTGTGCTAATTTTGCACTTACTCCTTTAAGGCACTCTTCCCTTCGCTGGTCGTACCCTAAACCCGTGCGTGCTACAAAATGATTTTTATAACACTCGTATCATAATATACTATTATGACACGAGTCATTAACACACGCGTAGCGTTGCGTTCAAATTGAGTCACTCGCTGATTTCAGCCGGACAGCCTGTCCATCAAAAGTTTTCACTTTTACGATTGCCTGCGCTGATTTTGTAGGCCTCTAGCGGGGTAATTTATGGTTGCTGCTAAAGACCATGTGCCTGCTACAACATTAAGATGCCATTCAAATGAGCTAAAACTTGCAAACGGTGTTAAACCTGGGCTGCCTTTTAATCTAGTAAATACAGCTGTTAATGCTGTTAAAACAATTTTTGTGTAATTTTAAATTGAGACAATGAGTATAGTAATTACGTAAACCATTGAAAACTACTTCGAATATCCTTGTTAGGATTGTTATCACATTTATTTAATTTTTTAAAATATGCGGCACTGTGTATATTGCAGAATGGCCGCCTATTGTTACATATACAATATTTTCGTTGATATAAAAATACCGTTTTGCGTTGAATAAATTTATTTGCACGGACTTACCTTCGTGGTTTAAAACTGTGTAAATAAACGTCTGTAACTAATAAATACTACATTTAATTCAGTAATAGCTAATGTTTCCTTTCTTGTTTGTTTATTTCCCAATTACATCTCTACTTTGATTTGATTGTCTTGGTTCAGTTTTTATACATTCTGCATTGCTTCTAGAAAACCTCCCGTCTTCCGAAATGCATTATTCGCATCGTCTAACGATTCGCTACCAGTTGTGTGATGTTCTATGAACCATTTCAGAAATTTGCTTTAGCACGAATTGCTGCATCTTCAAGTTCCGTTACAATTTCAGCAACTTTGTTAAAGATACAAAACAGTAAACAGTTTTGTGGCAGCTGTATATGTACTACCTTACTTATAGGTACCAAAATAACTAAGCAAATAATACGGAGAAATGCTTTTATTTGAGTTAAGGTCTAGCAATTTTCATAGATAAAAATTATCTTGTAAGTAAATTTAAAAGTTGTTTTGAAAGCACCTTTTTTTTAATTGAAAGTAATTTATTCTAATTTATTCAATCATTACTGTCTTACTTTACAAGTGGTCCCAGTTACAATCACTCATTCCGATTGCTACTTAATGGACATACACTACTATATAACATCTATATTAAATGTGTCCTTCTGGTGTTGGATAAAAATACACAACACCTAATTTTAATTTACAACTCACCTTGTTTTTCAACGTCTTCAAGCTATATCACATGAATTTAAAAAATAGGATAAAGATGGTGCTTTGAGCGAAACTGAGTAGAGTGGCAATGTGAGAGTTAAGGAGACTTAATTGTTGATAGCTCTTAATAATGAAATGAGCGATACGAAGTATACAACATGCCACTACAAATTTTAATTTGTTATATTCTAATGAGAGTTTTAGATGCTTTAGAGCTTGTAGATATCTTGTCAGTACAACTTAATAATTATATTAATCATGCTGCACTCAATATGTATTTTAGATTATTTGAATTTCTATGAGTCCGTAAAAGATATAAACACTTCAAACATAGGAAAAACGTTTAAATTCATTTATCCAACACCTCCACATAATAACACTATTATTATGTTGATTTTGCACAAGTAATGTGATATATTACTCACTAGTGAGAAAATATTAAAAAAGTCAGTCACTAGTGAGAGAATGTAGAAAGATACCATGAATAACAAAATTAGATTTAACACTATTTATTATTAAAATTTATATTTGGAACCCCGAGAGCCTCCTTGGAGAGGGGCAGAGCCCCGAGGGCCCCCTTGGAGTGGGGCGGAGCCCCGAGGGCTCTATTGGAGTGGGGCGGAGCCCTGAGGGCTTCCTTGAAGTGGGGCGGAGCCCCGAGGGCCTCTTGCAAAGGGGCGGAACCCTGAGGGCCCCATTGGAGTAGGGCGGAGCCCCGAGAGCTTCCTTGGAGTGGAGCGGAGCCCCGAGGGCTGCCTTGGAGTGGAGCGGAGCCCCGAGGGCCCCCTTGGAGAGGGCGGAGCCCCAAGACCTCCTTGAAGAGGGGCGAAGCCCCGAGGCCCCCCTTGGAGAAGAGCGAAGCCCTGAGGGCTCCCTGGAGAGGGGAGGAGCCCCGAGGGCCCCATTCTTTGGTCAGGTGGATGGCAGGGGGTGGCAGGGGCGGGGTGTGTAACAGAATGGAATGGCCGAACGTAATAGGCTTAAAAATTGTGGTAAATTGAATAGGGTAGACCGCGGAATAACGCGCGCAGCCCCGTTTATTTTTCAAATAAATTTTCAAAATAATTACCTATATGAACAACATATGGAGGTGTTGGATAAAATTTTGTATTAAACTAGTGTGGACCTAACGGTCTCGTGGCTAATATTTCTTGCGTGACTAATGTGTAACATTCCACACTCGTCTAATAAATAACTATTCTTTTAGTATTCTAGGCTCAATGATGTTCAACTACTCCAGCATGCAGGTGTACCAATACCTCACTGAAAGGCTCATACATCGGCCATACCTGCTGACGTTTTTCGGGTTCCTCTGCGGAAGAATAATGATGGTGCATCTGCTGGCATACCTGTACCATGTGGACACAAGAAGCGTCATCGGACCTACCATCCTTCGTGACCCGACATATGAAACCATGTATGGATAGGAAAGCAAATAAAACCAGTTGTTGCAAATCACATTTTATTCTATCAGATTAGTATATTCTAACTATAACATAAGTAATAAATAGATTAGTGTACAGTTAATCAACAAACTCGATTAATTTTAGTCAAAATCGCTGATTTGTCATTCTTTTGGCACGATCCTCAAAGGTGCGAGTTTGTGACTAGCAATATAAAAATAACTACACGTATGAGCTCTAGTTCATAGTGTTAATATAAAACGTATGGGATTTATAACATTACTCTATAATACTTACTACTCTGTTCTCAAAATGGCTGAGATCGTAGTTTCATAGTAAATAGGTACATAAAGCTTAAAAATAGTTTATCTACAGCAAGCCATTGGTCATACTATATGCTTTCCTCGCCTCTAACAGGCTATATCATATTTAAATCGCATACTTGAAATGGTTAGGTATTGTTGTTGGCTATTGTAATATAAAAATATGCATCTTTAATCACATACAAACTTATAGAAACACTCATCTAATAAAAACAAAATCAAAATGTCAAATCGCTGTTTCCAGTACTAAGGCACATAGTAATTTTGAGTTGATGCACCATGGAATAGATTCTAAATTTCCAAAAAAGAAGCAAATGTTCCAGAAATGTAACGATTTAACAATTTGACTTTGCAGCTTAATCGACACAACACAAATAACCCTCGGTCTGATTCCAGGCCCAACGCATGGCGGGAGATCAATAAAATTTAAAGTTTTTAATTTAGCAGCCGCTAGGTCTCAGTCAAGCAAAACAGCTGCAAAATTACCTACCAAAATACAAAATTCTACCTAATGGAAATGTGTGTCGTTGTCGCGGGGGTTCTCAGCTCCGTGGCTGTGTTCGTGGCCAGCTGCAACAATTAAAAAAAAATAGAAATTTACTCGGCACAAAGTCATAGCTACAGAATTTCATTGCTGTAAGCATCATACACACGTCATTCAACTAAAAGCACAAAAAATAATAAAGCTTAAATTGGAAAGTTAATATCACGGTAATGGTAGGTGAGGCCGAATAGATTAAGAATAGATAACTTTGCTTCTACCTAACAAAAGAAAATAATATGTGATAGTAAATTTGTCGTTTGAGTTTATTCCATAGAAAGTAAGAAGAATTATTGTTAGTTCAACTAAATGTCATTTATTATATCCATTGCAAACTAAAACAGTTTGCGCGAAACGTTGTTGCCTATAGCGATCTATCATTTTAAAATTATTCTAAGCACAACAATTCCATGACTCAGCTACCACCCCATCACGTCAGTAAATCACTTCATGCTTGTTGATGCTGCAAATTAATATAAAGTTCCCGAACATCCGACAAATAGACGTAAAGAAGAAGGTGGCAGCCGCTGATTCGCTTTGAAATATCATCCTCGACGGGAACGTTAAATGTAAATAAATATACGTGTATTTGTATTGTATGGTTTCATTAAATTACCGCGTAAACATATTCTTCTACGATTTTAGGAAATTCACTTGTGTGCTAGTTTGAATTAACAAAAATGCCTAAAGGTTATATCCATGTCTAATAACAGATAATAATCTTACCTATAATGTAAAAAAAATTGCAATGTAATATCTCGGCAATGACTGTTGTCAAGTTTCAGTCAATCATTTAACTAAATTGATGTACAGTCGTGTTCACTATAGTGTTGTACAGCATTTGTGCTTTGTGAATATTAATTGATTAGTACACGAAGTTCAAAAAAATGTATATACAAATATTTTGAGAGTATGCATGTAGGTCACCTAGCTAATGATACAGTGTGAGCCATTGTCGAGTAAAAACACAACCACCAATAAACTACATTTTTGAACACGACTGTACATGCCTCAAACTCAAAAATTGCTTTAGTATGCTTGAATTACATATTTTACAGCCCAAAAAATCAGAGAAAAACATATATACAAATAAATTGGCACTTTTACGGCACGTCCGGTGTATAGATTACAATACGATAAGTATTAAAAATCAATTTTTCTTTAAGCTCCTGGCCCACTGTAAAAATGTTTATCAACAGTTTTATAAACAGGATTTTGATAGTGTGACAGCCCGTAGTTTTATAAAAAATGATTTCATCGAATAATATGTTTACGGCGGCGCCCCCTGTATTTTGATGACGTCACGTAAAAGGTTTTTATAAAAAACTTTTGGAATAGAAGAGCTTTTTATAAAAACCGGCAATTCATTGGATGTTGATGGCTAAGCCCAGCCTACTGGGGATTTGAAACGGCCCGCGAAACTGCTGTTTGAAGTTTGAATGTTTAATACTTAACCTCGTTTTTGGCGTGTATCTTGGATTGACGCTTGTATTGTGGATAGCATGCAATTTTCGTTTTAGTTTGATTAATTAAAAATGACAGACACGTCGTCAAAGGAACAAACGCCACATCAATGGAATTATACTAGGGTGAATCCACCTTTATATGCGATTTCGCATTTAAAAATAACCCTAACCTAACATTATGTGCATTTTTGTTTTATTTGAAGAAGGGCATATCACATCAAATTTTTTGAAGGTCTTATAAATAGTAATTTTTGCTTCACATATAAATTTTCTATTGGAAAACGAAAAAGAGAAGCATAAGGGCTTGCAAAAAAGTCGACAACCGCAAACCAAAGTACTGCAATCCAACCTCGCTTTTCAGTTTTGTGTCATAATTTTGACAGTGGGACATGCCTTAAACGTATTTTGATGGAACGTGACGTCACTTCTTTGTTACAATTTTTTATAATAGTATTTTACAGTAGAAGTCCGTTAGTAGGGTGTGTATTGTACAATAGTTTTTGTAACACCTACATACAATTCGGTCATACCTATCTTTTTGTAATTTATTTTCATCAAAACGATCGATTCGTGTAATAACGTTTTAGAATGATTGAAAGTGCGTAGAACGTTGCAACTGTTGTTTATAAATGTCATTTATTTCCAATTTCGTGTATGGCTGTAAGCAGTCTTAAGTTGTAACCAGCTCGTAACTTATGGCATCTGTAGAAAATGATGAAGATATTCCTAAAGACGTTAAGATTGTGAATGAGCAAGTTATTTTAGCGTATGTTCAGGAGTTATAGCAGTCTTTTGCGCCTTCTTCTATGTGCAGTTGAAGACTTACCGCTGCTCAATTGTGTGACAAACGTCACTTTGACGTTTGGCGGTTTGGCACACAATTTAGCAGGCCGTGGTCTTTACCGACACTTTTTACGGCCTGCGGCCGTAAAGAGGTTGCTTAGATAGTAGTAAACAGTTCTTAAAGAAATCCTTAACAAGTAGGTAACAATTTGAGTCCGTAAAATGGTACATTTACGGCCTAGTCCCTAAAAGTTGTCATAGCAACCTTTTGCGGATTATTTCTAAAGGTGTTTTTATGATCACAATGAATATTGAATTAATGAATATTTGTTATTTAAAAATTTGGGGAGCTATAACAAAAAAACATTGTTTGTTACACGTCCCTAAAAAGTTTTTGCGGATTCATCTGCAACGATTTGCCCGAAAAAACTTTACTTTAAGGACTAGTAACAAAAATAGCTATTACAGTCGAACGCAGCAGTGGCCGTAAAACAAGTAAAACTATAAACAGTAAAATAGCTAGGCGATGAAAGGTGGTGATTAGGGAGCTCGGCAATAGATGGCACTACAACCGCAACAGCTCCTTAAGTCTACTTAACGCAATATCATGCTTGTTTAGAGCAATTAGCTTTATCGTAGCACACGCTCTTTGCATTAAGCCTTTATCGGTACGCTTAAAGCCAATCAAGCATTCAACAAGAGCATGGGAAACACGCCGACCAATCAGAGTCACTCTCATTCGCGCTAATTTCTCAGCAATAAATGTCTTTTCATTTATGAAAGAGAACGTGCTCGACTGATTGCTTTTAAATTATCAAGGGCAGCGACCGAGAATAATCCCGGCGCGGGTAAAAAGTAAAAACGAAAGCCAGACTTTCGAAATGAGCAGGTTGCTCATCGCTGTTGCGTCAATCAGGCCAGTAGCCGAGTAGCGTCTATGATTAAAACGTCGACTCATATTGGCCAAACTGAAGTCAAAAGTCTCCAATGGTAATTACACGAGAGGCAAACAATGCACCTTTATGAATAGAGTTGACAAATGCATAATGGTCGGATGCTGCAAGGTAAAAACGTGCAAAAAATTTCAGTATTTAATTGAATTTAATTACTGGACGAACAAGCTACTAAAAGATCATACTGGTTATTCCACTTCAAGGCCTTGAATGCATGCAATAGATTCGTTGGAGGCAGTTTATTCAGGCGCTTTTATTTTTTATTGTTGGTTTGACACAAACGATTGTTATGATGAGTCTGATACAAGGTTGAATAGATTAAATCAAGTAAAATCCAGCAAGCCGTGGAAGCAAAACAATTGATTCTTCCATCGGAGAAACAAAAGAAGAAACATATAAGCGAGAATGTATTGGCTGTGAATTAAAAAAAAAACAATTAGGTGCGGGGTGACATAACAACTGAAAAGGGAGGCGGTAGTTCCCCGCTGTTCGTGTAGGAAATGGCGAATTATGTAAATGCGGAAATTAAACGTTCGTTTTCGAGCAGCACAAGTGCATTGGAAAGGCCATACGTCACCGCTAACATATCAAATTGTAGAAGTTACATCGAACATAAAGTTGTTATTCGCACATAAGTGTTGTGGAAAACCTGGAACAATGGCGTACGTGGTACAGGTTTACAACATCGAAATGTGAATGGCACCGCCGTTCCCAGCCCATTAAAACTATAAAACGATATTGATGTCACCGTAAAAATATCTTTCTGTATTAAAGCAAAACAATCAAATATGTTAACTTTGCTAAATCAACAACATTAAATATTGAGGTTAGATTTAAATCGACAGACGCCTACCTTAAAACAAAAGATATGTCTATTCCAAACCTAATCTATTTGGTATTACAACCTCACACCTAACCTCACTTTTAACACCAAAGAAGGAAGCTTTTTTCAATAAAGCAGATATCAAGTAAAACATCTGACAATCGATTAACATTGTAACGGTATAAAATAGTTCCCGTAAAATTGCCATTTACCTAGATTCCAAATTCTTTCAAATAATGCGACGTTTATCCTTGGAATTAGGTCACTTTAAGAACCTGTGTGTGAAGCATGTCACCTAGATTAATTTTGGCTCATTTTTGATGCATTTCCGTTCATGCTGGGCATATTGCGCGTTTAACCTTAGAGTATAGCGAATTGGCGAGATGTAAGCCGGCGCTTAGAAAATAATTTAATCCGTTTAAGTTGTCATAATCCTAGCATTTCCACTTTTTGGGTGATTATTTCCCCGCCTTGCTTCCATGTATTGACTATTAATTTCCCAGCAATTTCGAGGCCGATCACCACGCGGTTTGACCTAGGGAACATTTATTTTTAAGCCTCTTCCTCCTGTGAGTGGTTTAGAACCTCTTTTACATTAATACAATCAAGCTTCCTGTCGCTATTCTGGGGATAACAAAGGAATAAAACCAGCAGACGCCGCTGGAGAGGTTGATAGCATGTGGAGAACGCAGGCAAGGTCCTTGTTTGCCACTATTATATTCTTGTTAGGACCGCAGCAGTCAGAGTCCTATAGTGCTCACCCAGGTCGAGCTATTCGCAGCGCAGAAAGCCACAACACACATTTAGTACGGTTGTTTGCATTTCAGAGCGCATTAGGTTTAGATCGTTTAGAGATCATTTGAATTGATTATGAATGTGTTTCGTTTTCGCGAGGCCTCCGCGATAAGCGTTGCGTAACGCGTTTTACATTAGGAATTTGCTTTTTGATGCAACTGCAACTGAGTTTATGTTTGCTAGCGTATTTCCGCATCATATTTACAAAAATGGATTAATAATTCAACTTCTGAATTGTCGTTTTTGCATTCCACGAACGCAGTGTAGCTGGTTTATATGTATTAACAATAATTTTCTAGGTGCATTTTAAATATAACGATGCCCGTATAGTTTCTATGTAATGTAAATTTTAATGTAATTCTTTTAGCTGTGGTTGTATTGACTTGCTTTAAATATACGCTTTGTATTTAATCGTCTATATCTGAATTTTATAATGGTATCTTCGCGAATTTCTATCCGCGCTGGCTGTTTATTTTTTTAAGCCCTCGTACTTGAGTTTTACTTCTGGTATTTTCTCTTACGCCGATACATTCTCGTTTTTTAAAGATTAGAATTATAAGAAAGAGAGAGAGAGAGCGAGAGAGAGAGAGGCTTGTAGAGGCACGATACGTTATTAGTACCATTATTTAATCCAACTCGCGACCATAAATCGCCGAGTATATCGAATTAGCCTAGACTGTGAGCCTGTCCCAAGAGTTGTAAAGGGTGGGACAAACAACACTATAAAAATATCTGTATTAAAGCAAAACACTAAAATCTGTCAGTATTGCTAAATTAACAATGTTAAATATTGAGGTTAGATTTGTATCAAAAGATACCTATTTGATATGGCAACGAATCTAACCTCACTTTTCATACCTAATGAGGAAGCTTCTTTCAACAGGGCAGTGAAACATCTGACAATCGATAAAAAACAATTGGTTATATTATGTAGAAATGCGGATGTACTTGAAAAAAGTTCATTAAATATGATATTTGCAAATCCTATAATTAAAAGTCAAACACTGAGCACGTATAACCATTTCATTAGCGTGAAGGTCGTCATATGTTTCACTGTATAGAATTTGCCTTGTATGGGTCGCTCAAACAATTCCGAGTCTCTATTGGAATGCTATTTAAAAATGTTCATAAGAAATAGTTTATACATAATATTAAAGGCAGCAAGGACAAAACAACATTCGTCGTAACACACCTTTGACATTACTGAAATATTTCTATTGGCTTCGAGAGGTACAAAAAGCAAATATGTGCACCACAACTTGAAAAAATAGCAGAACAAGTGCAATATCCATGTGAGTCTATAGATATGGATATATCTTATTGATGTTGCTTGTATGTGCAACATTTTTTTTAAATATAATCAATAAAACTTTCCCCAAACTACAAACTTACATAAACACCACGTACAGTTTAAAGTGTATATTCACGTTGAAAGTATTTAAATATGTAGCTTAATAGCCCAAGAGAAACTTGTTACTTTTTACATGTACAAGTCAGAAATTGAATATGACCTTGAAGACTGTTTACAATTCAATTCAAAACCGTAGAACAAAATTAGTTCTGAAAACTTTTGCGAAGTTCTAATGACAAGAAGAATTATGTCACAATAATGAAAATTCTGAAACGAGAAAATCTCTACACCTGATTTATGTCACCAATTGACACCATTTCGGTCGGTAATAATGACATAATTGTGACATTTAGGATTAATAACAAACATGACCCACAACTTTCAAAACTTAATTGATTTTCGTGTCCTCGCTTGTAAATCATTTAAACAACTCCACACAATCGTGTCATAATTTACGACGTCGATTGTCTTCTCTATCGGTACAAAACTTGAAACAAATAACATTGAAAAAACCACTAAAAGCGTTATGAAACAAATGACAGATAATA
Organism: Agriotes lineatus; assembly: GCA_940337035.1. Taxonomy (NCBI): domain Eukaryota; kingdom Metazoa; phylum Arthropoda; class Insecta; order Coleoptera; family Elateridae; genus Agriotes; species Agriotes lineatus. Next base: position 47,212,161 of record OW679201.1, on the reverse strand, counting down.
GAAAAAAATAGACAAATCTTCAACAACACCCAATTCAATTTTGAACATGTTCAAAACAAAACGAAACGCAAAAACGTGTCTTTTGAGAAGAAGCGAAACCGTTAAAGTTTAACAGCAGCAAGCAATCGCCATGCTCATAATCATAATAAACAACCACAGATAGTTAACCTGAAAACAAAAGCTGTCGCAATGGACGTTTATTGCTATTTCTCTCTGTTTGCTGCGACGCATCCAATCACGATTAAATTTTGCCGGAATAAATTGCATGTAATTAGCAATAACAGGAGGCTGTGCCGATGCAACAGGCTACAGCACGAAACAACTGAACGGTAAGATGTCACCGCTCACTTGACTTTTCGGACCGATCGATTCCAAGGCAAAACTGGCATGAATAAACATCGCTGGATAATGTCAGGGACCAAAAATAAACGCACAGAAATTATTCAGTACTTTTATCGGTATTTTGCGATATCGCCAGCGAGGCCTCGGTGTGCTCGGCGAAGTATGTAGACGAAAGTAAAAATGTAACAACTAAGCGTGTAAGTTACTGACCTCACCGACCTTCACACATACGCAAACTTTTGCTTTTACAGTACGCTCCGGTCGTTCCGGCAAGGCCTACTTTCTAAAACCTATCGATGGGTCTTGCGGCCGATGCGCGACTGGGATTGCCCATAGACCTGAATCATAGAAAGCGATTTGAGTAATAATGGAAAATCTAGGGGTTTGGCGGTTCTGCGAAAAAGTGAAACTGCTCGCCGTTTTCAAATATATGTAGTTGCATCGTTTTAGGAAGTTTCGCAGCAGTAGGTCAATGACCGTTAGAAGCAACGACAACCAATTGTTTATTGAAAAAAAAGACTACATTCATTTATTGCGTGTTAAAATTGTCGCCACGTTTGTTCCCAAACTGTTTTTTCTAATCTATTTATTAGCTACATTACAGAAATTGTCTACGCGTTAGTCACTCTCATAAAATAAGAAATTATTGGGATCGCCTCAAGATCGCGTTCAATGACCAAGTGAAAACATTAAAAGAGGTTGCAATAATTTCTAAAATATAAGTGCGGTCAGTGACCGTTGTTATTTATAAATAAAAAAAAACAACAGCAAAAGAATGTGTGAAATTTGTCCTTTGCTAATCGTGCAGTCTATGAAACAATTGAAGGTCAGTGGAGGTTGTATCATCTAAATTTACGTTCGTGTATTACTTTAAAATCGTGATAAAACAATATTTTTTATAAACATTTGATAACCATTTGCATGAAATATTTTTGAAGATGTTAAATGTAAAAACAAACAAAAGCTAGTGCGGTGGGGCGCATTCAACCATACACCAAAAGTTAGGATTTCTATGTTTGCTAATTTAAATGAGAATTTAATAATAAAAAATAATTTAATTAAATAGCGTGACAAAAAAAACATTTATTTAGCACTTTAGATGGAGGTTTAAAAATTTTTGAAAAAAATTGTTTTAAACACTGAACGTTTTTATTGTTTTAAACAAGACATAACCCTTGTGCACAGTCTAACAGGTGATTTAAAAAAAGATTCATGAACGAGGACCAAGAAAGAAAATGATAGACATAAGTTGCATGTGTAGTATTAATCCAGAAAGTAGGCTATCTTAACATAATTGTCACTTTGTGTTAATTTGACAAGTCTCAAAAGGCCCTTTAATGTTATATATTTTATGTCATGGTTTTCAGTGAAGAAATTTAGTTTAGGAACGTAGAATAGTAGAAAAATCAATTGTGATTCTGTTTACTCTGACAGAGTAGATGCAACATTAAGTAGTTCAAATGTTCCAAATGCAAGCGGCAACGTATGTGATTTTTGTGAAGGTCACTCTGATGAATATGTTTTTGAATCACTTGGTATTTATCCTTTCAACATATCGAATGTTGATTCAAAGTGTTGAGAATTGCATCTTACAGCAACTTTACCAGCAGGAATAATATCGTTGTGATACATCTGCGTTTTCAATTGTTTTTTTTTTTCAATAATATAGTTAGATTTGACACGATTCACATGCTACCTTGTACCAAATATTTTTGGATCAGCACAAAATCTACGTGTACTAAAATGCTACACACCATTCCAACAATTGTTTCTTGAAAATGCGACTGTTGTACTTCAGAATTGCATTTTAAGTCTAATATACAGGGTGAGTAACGTTTATATTCAAGAATTAAGACTCAGGAAACGGTAAGAAATAAAAGAAACTGGAATAGCAACTCTACCAGTATGTAGCGGGTGGGCATAAATATCTGTGATCCCGGTAGCCATGGAATTAGCTACTTATAAATGTTGGTTAGCATTATATTTCAATTATAATAATAAATTATAGGAATATGTAATCATTTTGACACCTAGGAATGTCAGTAGTGATGATACGAATGACATTTAGGTTAGGTAGTTGAGTTCATCATTTTTAAAGCGTGGCTCATTCCAAAGGTAATGCGATCACAGACATTTATGTCCACCCGGTATTATACCGTTGTGACGCAGTTGCGTTTTTAATTGTTTTGTTTCTTTAATAACTGCAACGATTTGACACGATTCACAAATATCGTTTGAGTCACACATGATATCTATGGGAAATGGTATACGTTGCTCCAACAATTATTTTTTGAAAATGCGATTGTTGTCGTTCAGACATACAGGGGGAGTTACTTTTATATTCAAAAATTATGAGCCAGGAAACGGCAAGGCATAAAAAAAATGAATAGCAGCCCTACGATTCACAGCCTACTTTATAGCAAATATTTTTGGATCAACACAATATTCACGTATCTAAATTGTTTCTTGAAAATGTGAATGTTGCACTCTAGAATTGCATTTTATGTCACTTATACAGGGTGAGCAACTCTATCAATATGTATAGTATTGTTACGGCGCAACTGAGTTTTCAATTGTTTTACTTCTTCAATAGTTTTTAACGATTTGACACGATTCACGGTCTACTCTATAGTGTATCGTTTTTGATACTAAAATGCTATATGCTGTTCCAACAACTGTTTCTTGAAAATGTGAATGGTGTACTCTAGAACTGTATTTTTTGTCAGATATACAGGGTAAGCAACTTTATCAATATGTATAATATTGCTACGGCGCAACTGAGTTTTCAGTTGTTTTACTTCTTCAATAGTTTTTAACGATTTAACATGATTCATGATTCATGGTCTACTCGATATTATATAGTTTTTGAATCACACATAATATTTGTACTAAAATGCTATATGACGTTCCAACAATTGTTTCTTAAAAATGCGATTGTTGTAGTCCGGAATTCTATTTTATGTCAGATATACAGGGTGAGTCACATTTACATTAAAAAGCTAAATTCAGAAAACTGCAAGAAAAAATGAGTAGCAGCTTTATCAGTATGTAAATTCGTTGTAATTTGTGATGCATCTGCATTTTCAATCATTTTGTTTCTTCATTAAATATGGCAAATATATTTTGAGTCAATAGAATATGTGACCGTTGTAGTTCAGGATTGCATTTTATGTCCGATATACAGGGCGAGTCACTTCTATATTCAAAAATTGAGACCCAGAAAACCGTAAGAAATAATGGAAACTTCGGCAGTGTATATAATATCGTAATGCATTGGCGTTTTCAATTGTTTCGTTTCTTCAATGGCCTTCAACGATTTAAAACTGATCGCAGCCTACTTCATAAGAAACATTCTTTGATGTTTCAATCATTTGAATATTGTCAGCATATTTTATTTTCCCACGGCGGAAGCTATTGAACTATTTAATTTTTGCATACTGTTCAGTTATTTATGTACACCAGCAATTTGTGCAATTTCCAATCATCCTGTCGAAGTTTATAAAGGTTGCAATTTCAGCAAACGGATAAATTGGTTTATGGAGATGCTGGTTAATTTGAAACCGACGAATGCGTGAAAAAAGCCGTTGGAAATGCAGAATGACCAAAATGACCTGGTTGGTGGAAGATTTAAAAAACTACGGTATGTGATTGGTGGTTGTTGTTGAAAGTGAGCTGAAGGGGTAGTTTAGATGCGTGAACGTTTGGAAATTGGAAGTTTGTCTTAAGCAACATCTCGAACTCGACGGTCTTGATCATTCTGAATGATATTTTTTCAGCGAGTTGTTGTTTTGTTCCTGATGACAGTCTCCAGAAATATCGGGAGATTGCAACAACAGGAAACAGAAGAAGCTTTAAATAGTAATCATTCCATTGTGTCAAAGCCGACATTTAATAACCAATGGAAATTATTAGCCATTCTAATAAAATTAGAAATTATTGGGATCGGGCCAAGAAAGCTTTCAATGATCAAGTGAAAACATTAAAAGAGGTTACAATATTTTCTAAAATTCAGAGGCGGTCAGTGACCGTTATCACTAACAAAACAAAGGAATGTTGCAAAATCTCTTCTCAGCTATCGTGCAATCTATGAAACAATTGAAGGTCAGTAGAGGTTGTACCATCTAAATTTACTTTCAAGCATCGCTGTCAAAACGTGACATTAAAAAAATATTTAACAAAAATAATTTGTTTTGCTTCTTCAATAACTGTGGGCAATTTGACGTGCTGAAGTTTTGATTCTAGTTATGTAAGAATATATAGGGTGTGCGATTTAAGAAACGCATTTCATAAATCAACATTTACTAGCAAGCGATATTCTGTAGTTTATATTGTCATATACACAAGCAAAGAGCTTATTGTCGATATAATAATTAATAAAAAACGATCTATGAATGGCGCATATAGGGTGTTCTGTGATATTTTTCTTCAGTAACCTTTATAAATAAACTAAAATTTATTATAAATATATTTTGTTCATACTAAGCTGCATCATGTCGTTATATTTCTCTATTAAATAGTATACAAGGTGTTTCAACACTGTCTGTACACTCAAATTTCGTCGAAAAAATGCCTTTTATGTCACACTGTACATCAGTACAATTATAGTTGTACGTGAGACTGCTATAATAACACTAATTGCCATTAAAATGTTGCTTTCCCTAACTCAGAAACATTACCAAACGCGTTGTTAAGCTGCCGTTTGTTCTTACATAACACAGGTGTCAATTCGCAGCAACCTCGATTAAGACTTGCGGAACTAATAGCGCCTTTGTGAAAGGTAGAAGTTAACTTTGGCCCGGGGCCGTCTGAAGAAGATGGGTTCAAGCGCGATTTAATCATCTTGCAATGGTAATAATTCCGGCGGAGCCGCGTCACGCACGCAGCATTAACTAAATCAAGGTCACCTGGTTACGTAAGCCCCCACGCGGGTCTTTTCTGTTTTTTTTTTAGTCGGGGCTAGCAATTTCCGCAAATCGAAATCACGATTCTGACACCGATTATACAACAAGCAAGCCGAGCGATGCCTTAGATGCCAAGCGGCAGGTCACTCGAATCGAAAGTGTCGACCTCAAATTCCTGCGCAACAAATACGAGATGGCTCGCATTGTTGGCGAAATATCTGCCGCAAAGGTCAGAATTAACAAAATAGCGGCGAGTGAAAGGAGCCCGGGTGCTCGGGCGAGGCTCAACTTACTGATAAACTGCAAGCCGAACATGACTGCGAATCCGGCCAAGATGGCGAGCAGCTGCCACAACCCGCTATGGTGGTTGCTGCGCTCCCTGGCCAGCACTTCGAAGAACACCACGTACAGCAGCGTCCCCGCCGCCATCCCTTGCAGGATCACCGAGGTCACGTCTTCCTGGGAACCCCCGGTTTCGCTCAGCGCGATTCCTATGCCAATGCCTGCGGGGGTTGCAAATTAGAAGTGGAAGGGGGACGTTTTGTGCACACATAAGTTGAAGTTCTGTTGTTTTGGTTTTTACTGAAATATGGTTGTTTCGCGCTGTTGTCAAAACAACAGTTTTGATCCATAGTTTTTGTTATGATATACTAAACCGGGCTTTCTGATAATTTTTCATTGTAAAATTTTTGTTTATTGTTTAAATTATAAAAAAGATAATTTAAAATAGCGCAAGTATTAATAATTTTAATAAGATACTGTTCGCCCAGTATTTCTGTTCAAATTACGGTTTTATATATTCAACAAAATGTCTTGTAACGTTGATGAAAAGTTGTAAAATGTAAAACTGATATAAGAATACATTTACTTTACTATTTTTTATTTTTTAGGTTTTAGGGATTCGTAACAACAAATATTTTACGTTGCTGGTATGTGAGACATAGCCAAACCATTAGCATTTTAACAATAAAATGCATCTTCGTTTTCCATTTACCTACATGACATTTTTATGAAACACAGTGGTGATTTCAAATCTTTGTACGAAGATCTAAAGCGTTTACTTGTCTTAATTTATAATTGCTTTTTTAAACATCTTTAAAAATATATTATTCACTGCACACTACTATTACTGATATGTGAGACTGTGCTAAACGATTAACATTCCACATACATTTATTTTCTATTCGAAGAACGACTTTGGAATCTTCGTAAAAAGCTCTAAAAAGTAGTATAATAACCAGTATTTATTAGATGTTAGAAAATGAGCACTTGCAAATATGAAAGACAATATTCGATAGATTTTAGAGAAAGGAGGGTATTTAGTATTCGACACTATTGAATTTACTTGCAATATTACAAGTGCATCTCTAGTATATATTAAATGGAAAAACTGCTGATCGAATTATCAATCATCACTGAAAGGAATCTATTTTTAGTAGCAGTAGCAGTAGACAATTTTTTACGGACAGATCTATTTCTGCAAGCACTTCAGCGATGTCAACAATTTCAGAACAACTGAAATAAAAACCATACTTTTCCACATTACTCATATTTGTTTACTTTGAAACATGATTGTCTTTTAAGACCGATATTATCTGCAAGTGTGTTTGCATTGCTGTACTGATTGGCATCTGTTGACTTAAAAAATAACTTTCAGTTTTATTTTTATGGCAAAAATAATGGTTGTTGTGTGGTTGTATTAGTACCCCAAGTGTATTGCTTGGTCACGCTTCACGAATCCTAGATGAAATTAAATCAACTAGTTACGTTCAATTACTCCAAATGATCTTCTTTAATTGCACTATCAATTATCTTTGTGGTTTCGTCGATTGCTTCGACGTCGCGCAACTGTTACGTAATTGTTGTTACAAAGAAATGCTTTGATGTAACAATATACATTTTAATTTCAAGCTTGTCACTTTAATAATTTCTTGAAACTTTAATCGACTTGCAAATTTTTACATCCTCGGCGATTTTATATTTTGTTTAAATTAACTTTTGCATATACAAAGATACAACTATAAGTGCTTAATGTTGAAATTTTTTAAAGAAATCTGAAAAACTTTGTAATAAAAATTGGGCTTTGCATTTTAAAACATTCCATATTTTTATTTAGAATTTTCAAAACAGTATATACAGTGTGTTTCCTCAAATTTTGACAGCTTCTAGCGACTTTGTTATTCCAAAATTGTTCAGATAAAAATTGTAGGGTATCATCCAAACCGTCCGAATTTGCTACTTAAACAAACAATTGAGCATCACTGGTAAACTTTTTGACTTATTGTATACTTTTTTTTAATGGAACACCCCATATATTATGTGTTTATTGGATAGCGCTTAAAATTCTCTTTTCAAAAATACATTAGTTGGCTATAATTACTTCATCCATTGTTGAAATATCCACTATTAAAGAATCAAAATATTACTAATTTACTATATGAAATAAATCACAGTATCAGTAATATTTTGATTCTTTAATAGCGAATATTTCAACAATGGATGAAGTAATTATAGGCAACTTAATATTTTTGAAAAGAGAATTTTAGGCGCTATCCAATAAACACATAATATATAGGGTGTTCTATTAAAAAAAGTATACAATAAGTCAAAAAGTTGACCCGTGATGCTCAATTGTTTCTTTAAGTAGCAAATTCGGACGGTTTGGATAATACCCTACAATTTTTATCTGAACCATTTTTTTTCTATCTGGAATAGTATAGTCGCTAGAAGCTGCCACAATTTGAGGAAACACCCTGTACATGAAATTCTAGCTTTTAAAATAATCTTAATATTATACGCGCTATCGCGCTGTAAAACTATTTTCTGCAATTAAAGTCAATGCTAATGCATAATAACCGCAGTTGTTCGTCCTTTAGAACGTCGTGTTTACTAATAAAAAATTATTTATTAGAATTATGTTTGTTTTGCAAGTATGCTCACGTTTAGGCCGTTGAAAATGGCTCTTAAAAATATCTAAAATAACATTAGATTATGGTTTTGTTTATGTTACACATACGTTTATAGAACATTATTTTAATTTATTATTTTTCCTCTTCTGCGAGGCTTTTAGTGCAAAATAAATTCTTGCATTATGCAACCTACAGCGGTATGCGAGCCACTGCCAAACCGTTACCTTTAACATATTCAAGGGCATTTCTTTAATGGTTTTATATAATTATATCTGTGCGATATGCATAGTGTTTAAATACTTTTTAAATTAGTTTTAGACAATAATACAAATTTTAACTAAGATGAAGAACTTTTTAGAAAAATGGCTTGTATACTTGAATCATCGTCACTGGTCTTATTCATTATATCTATGCACATTGCATTTTACTGATGATAAATTAAATCGTATACATATAAATGACATCTTGTAATTCCTATTATGAGTATGGTATTTACAAGAAGATTGCCATTATGTGGTATTAACTGGTAGGTAAGTATATAATGTTTCATGCTACTACTACAGGAGTACATACCTTAGATCATCGTTATTCGTGTTGTTCTACCGTTCTACCTATACATTACCACGGATGATAAATTTAAATTGTACATAACTGGAATATTCTTCTAATTACTATTCCGTGTTTTATAGGAAAAATGCATGATTTTACATTTTATTATTATGTTTTTATCTACAATAAAACTCGTGGTTTTTCTTTTTGTATGTAAAAATTGCTGATATTGATATTACAGTACCTTAAATCGTCACTATTACTATTCTTCATTCAATTTTAAACCGCATTTAATCAGATTTTTTTACTTATTATATAAACTGATGACTTACTATTATTAGATTATTACAATTTACTTGGCTTTTGAAAAAAATCCCTTCCAAGAGGGCATTCAAACTGTCAGAAGAGATTAATTAAAATCTTGATACTTCTATTAAGAAAATCAATATTTGCTCTACCCCAAATTAAGATGACCTAAATGATCGACCGATTGTGCCCACCCATAAAAGAACTTCAACAAATGTGTGCAAAGAAGCCAAAAACAATACCAACCTAACGGTGAGACGACGGCGAAGGTCCCAATGTAAATTAACAGTAACATAGTCCTCGTTTTGGACGCCACGAGTTCAACACCGACACAAAACGCGATCACCAACTTGTGGGTTGCGATGGCCGCGAAGAGGTACCACACCTTCTGAACGCTGTTCTCCAGCCCGACGGCGAGCCCTTCGAAGACGGCATGGAAGCTCAGCGCCAGGACCGCCAGCAGCCCCCTGAAGGAGTTCTTCATAGACTCCTCCACGTGGAGGTGGCTGTGCCCGGCATGGCTGCTGTTGCTGCTGCTATTGCTGCTGACGAAGTTCAGATTCGTCTGCGAGTTCAATAGCTCCTTGGTGGAGTTGCTGATGTAGCTGATGCTGCCGTCCTCGATCTTGTTCAGGGTCACCCGCGGGATAGTCAGGTTCTCCTTTTTGTTGCACCGCACGGACAGGGAACGGTGCAGCGCCTCGTGGTCGATGCGCTTGTCCAGGAAAAGGTGCACCAGCTCTTCGATGAGGTACACGAAGAAGAAGCCCACGCAGAAGACCAGCTCGGAGGTGGGGATTCCGTGCCCTACATCGGGCATCTTCCCTTCTGCCTCCAAGTAGGCGAAAGTCTCCCGCACCTCGGGCTGGAGATGGATAAAGGTGGTGAAGAGCAACACACCGCCGCCGAAGCACAACAACAGCGAGATCACTAAGTTCTTGTCTTTGTCAGCAGTTTTGATGCTGATCAGCTTGGTTAGCTTGATGGGGAGCATCCCGATGGCGAAGGAGGCGAGTCCAAGGACCGCCATCGCCACCACCTTGGCCACCATGAGGTCGCCGCTCTTGGAAGCGGGTTCATCGTGGTGATGGTGGTGATCATGATGATGATGATGGTCGTGGTCCATGATTTTTGGTTGTGCAAGTCGGGTTTGAAGTGTTGTTCCGCGCTATTGCATCACAATCGACGAAAACAACAGGCACTATTTCTGGAAGGAAGAGATTCCGCTTTGTTTACGTGCCCGAGTCTAGGTCAGTTTTGCTGCTGGGATAAAATCGAAAGTCGTTAATCGCTCCGTTGGCTAGCGGACAGGACTGTTTGAATTTCAATGAGCTTGAAAAACTGGTAGTTCGAATGCCATTATCTCTAATGTATCTTGTTAATTGCATTTTTGTTTTTATGGCGTTTCGATTAAACTGCAAATTAAGCTCGGATGCTCAGATTATCAGGAGGTTTTAGCATGCTCTTGAATAATTCATCACGGATGCTACACGCACGGTAGTTGTATAGAATCGATTAGGTATGTTACCGTTCAGCTGTTCCAAAAATTAATTATTCCAATCGTAATACACTATTACATTCAGGACTTAATGTTCTATGTTTTTATACTAGTCAATTCCGTTCTTTCTTAATATACAAGTGGTATCATAAATACTAGCAATTTTTTCTAACCTTCACATATTTGAATAAACTACAGTTTGTGTTTCACACGCCAATCCTACAAAGAACGACCAATTTCCGGTATAAATGGAAGTGACCTAATCTATATTTCTTTAACTGGATACGCAATGGTGATTAATTCGAGCTTGTAACAAACTTCCTTTAAAAGTGAATAAGAATGTTTCATAATCATCGTTTAAGGAAATTTACTTAATAAAGAGAGCTAGGATGCATATTTTTTGTTCCCACATTTGGAGTTTCTGACTTTTGGTATCGAGAATAAACTAACCCAACTTTTGGGTGTACTGAACCGATGATCAGCTTGCTATCTTAAAAATTTCTTCATACTTCTAAACAGTTTCTTCCAAATTTTTGCTTAATATGGTAGAGTTAAAATAGATCTGAATTGTCAGCTTCATAGCATTATAATTCCAAAACTAACGTCCACTGACATTACTTTGCTCATACTTAAGGTAGGTAGCATATTTAGTTCCAAAACTATCTAAAAAATTAACTTAAGCTATCTATGTAATAAAAATAGAATGTAACAACAAAAACATACCTCCACACTATAATTAAAACATTTACAGTTATTAGAACTCACAAATATGTAGAATAGCTGAAAGCATTTGCAATGTTTGTTTCCGCATCTTTTATTATTCCTCGCCGCCGGCCCATCGAAATGAACATTTCATGAAGATTAAATTAATAGGCAACAGGTTTCCAGCGAGGAACTAAGAATTATATAAAATGGACGTGATTATACCGAAACTAAAAATAAACTGGGAGGCCATGCGGTCACGCTAATTTCCAAGTTTACTAAAACTGGTTTTGCAATTTCCGTAAACAAAGCCTTTTTAAGCACAGACAATAGCTTTTTTGGACGTTTACAAAACGCGGTTTTCAAACATAGATTCTGTACGTGTTTATACCCATAGGTTAAGTATTCAGATGATTACGTAAACATGCTTTTAACTGTTATACTTGTATCTACACCAATGTCAAAAATCATTTGGAAAGGTATATGAGAATGGTCAGAAAAGGTAATGAAGATATAAAAACAGAACTTGACATCTATGACCTGAACAATAAAGGAAAAAAACAAATAAATAACTGGTAGAATGGGTATAGAGGATCTCAAGAAGAACTGCAAATATAACAGAAGACAACTCGATTAGTTAAAATCAGTTCGATTTTTTAACCTTATAACTAGAAGACATCAAAATAAGACTTACATAAGTCATGCTATTGGCCAAAAAGAAATTGTCAGTACTGGAGTTCACTATCAAACGCTAGACAGGAATATGACCAATTCTTGATCTTGGTAACCTTAGTTCCAACTCTTGAAAACAAATTCAACAATATTTTCTAGGAAACCACAAATATATGGGAAAAGAGCACCAGGAAGACCCCAAAACGCTGGACGCAAAGCTGGATCCCATCCTCTACGGACTAGAAGAGAGTATCGCGGCGAGTAATAAAAAATCCTACCTTAAGAAGAATAGGAAGAAAGAGGCAATTATTGTAAAATACACCATCTTTAATATAAACTTTCTTCTAACTTATTAGTTTCAGTTTAAATAAACTTTTCAACAATCAGATTTTTTTGTCCCCTAAGTAGAAAATTACGAGACTTGGACCAAAAAACTTACATAAGTCTTGCAGTTATTCTCATAGACATTTGTTAGTATTGCTCGTGGTCTTGGGCTTGGTCATCAAACCCTGGACAAGAATAGAGTCATTCTTTATATTGGTATCTTTGGTAAATATTGCAAATAAACCGTCGAATTTGAGGAACCTTTACTTTCCTCGCGTTTACCGTGTTTTATTTTTTTCTATTGGAACAATATGAGAGAACACTACCAGGAATACCTGAAAAACGATGGGGCCAAAGCTGGATCTCATCACTGACGGAATGAAAGAGTAACGCCGAAAGAAACAAGAGAAATTCTACCTTAAGAAGAAGAGGAAGAAAAAGACAATTTCTTGTATAGTACACACAATTCTTGCTATTGTCATAGCGACATTTTTTATTATGGTTGTGGCCTCCAAAACGTTGGACCCAAAGTTGAATCTCATCATCTACGGAATAAACACCGAGAAAAACAGGATACCTATATTAAGAAGGAGAAGAGGAAGAAGAATGTCTCACCCCTCACTGATAGGAGAGAATAACTGTAATGGAAACAAAAGAAATCCTATCTTAAGAAGAACATGAAGAAAGAGGTAATTGTAGAATACACTAACTTTAATATAGATTTTCTTCTAACCTAGTAGTTAAAAATCAACTAAATATTCAGACTTTTTATCTCCCTAAGTAAAATTCTTCATTATCAAATGCACAGCAAGAATAAGGTCACCATTGGCGGCCTTGGTAGTAAATACTGCCAATAGACAGTCGATTTTGAAGAACAGTATGTAACCTTTAGTTTCTTGGCGACACCCTGTTTTATTTAATTCTTTAGAACAATATGAGAGAAGACTACCAGGAGAACCCTCCAAAACGCTGGAGTCAAAGCTGGATCTCGTCGTCTACGGAATAGAGAAGAGTAACGCCGAAAAAACTGTAACAATTATATCTTAAGAAGAAGAGGAAAAAGAGGCAATTGTATAGTACACTATCTTTAATTAGTTAAAATCAACTAAATATTCGACATTTTAGCCTCCTGAATAGAATATTGTGAGACTAAGATCAAAATGCAACAGTCCTGCTACAGTCTTAAAGAAACGTTTTAGTATTGGTTATGATCTTGGGCTTCACCATCAGACGCTGGACAAGAGTGTAACCATTCTTCATCTCGGTAGTCTTGAAAATGTTGAAAATAAATAGTCGACTTTGGGGCAAAATGTGTAACCTTCAGTTTGGCGGTTATTCGAGCAATATTTATTATGCAGCTACCAACATATGGGAGAAGTTCACTGGGAAGACCCCCAAATGCTGGATCTCATTCTTCACGAAATAGAAGAGAGAAGCAGGAGTAATCCTACATTAAAAAGAAGAGAAACAATTTTTAATAAAGACTTTTTCCTAACCTATTAGTTACGAGTAAAGTCAACTTCAGATTGTTTAGTTTTCTAAGTAGAGAATTGTGAGACTTAGATCAAAATTAAACTTACAAAAGTTTTCCTATTGTTCTTCAAGACATTTGTAAGTATTGATCGTGAGCTTGGGCTTAACTATCAAACGCTGGACAAGAATATGGCCGTTATTGGTCGTGGTAGGTTTAGTTGGGAATGTTGAAAATAGACAGTCGATTTTGAGGAAAAATGTGTAACCTTTAGTTTTCTGGCCTTTTCAGTATTTTTTTTTAAATTTGAACAATATTGCGCAAACAACCATCAACATGTGGGAGAACACCACCAGGAAGACCCCTAAAATCCCTCCTGGGTAGAATATTGCGAGTCTAAGTCTAAGATCAAAATTAGGATTGAAAAAGTCTTGATATTGTCTTAAAGACACTTTTTAGTATTGGTTATGATCTTGAGCTTCACGATCAGGCACTGAACAAGAACAGGATCATTCTTCATTTTGTTAATCTTGCAAAAGTTGAAAATAAATTGTTGAATTTGGGGGAAAATGTGTAATCTTCTGCTTCATGGCGTTTATTCTACTTTTATTTTTTATTTTAACAATATTTATTACACAACTGCTACTACTTGGAATAACACCATCAGGAAGACCTCCAAAACGATGGAGCCAGAGCTGGACTTCATTCCTCACGGAATAGAAGAGATTACCACTGAGAGAAGCAGGAGTAATTCTATCTTAAAAAGAGGAGGAAATGGCAATTGCAGAATACACTGTCTTTAATGCAGACTTTTTCCTAACCTATTAGTTAAAATCAACTAACCATTCACATTTTTTAGCCTCCTAACTTATATAAGTCTTGGTATTGTTTTTTTCTTAAAGATATTTGTTAGTACTGGCCGTGATCTTGAGCTTCATTATGAAACTCCTTGGTTGGGAATGTTGAAAATAGACAGTCGAACTTGAGGTATGATGTGTAACCTTCAGCTTCTTGGTGTTTTATTTTGTTTAATTTTCCATTTGAACAATATTTACTACACAGCCACTAACATATAGAAGAAGACCACCAGGAACACCTCCACGACTCTGGATCTCATTTCACGTTAAGAAGAAGAATAAAAAACAATCTTGAATGGATATTTAATGTACCTTATGTTATTTAAACCAATTTTGTTATTTAGTAGTCACTCTAGGTAAGCAGTTTATTCTAGTTTCTGATCTAACATTTCGAAAATTGTAGCAACTAAATGTTTCATTTCTCTTTGTGAGCATTTCTCTTGGTGCTCTTGATTGAAAACGTCAAAATTGGATACTCGAATTTAAGCAACAATGTGTAGTCTTTAACATCTTAGCGTTTATTACATTTTTCCTAGCCTTTCAAGTTCAACCAAGAGTCTTGGTATCTTATAACCAACGTCTTGGTATTACCTCGCTTTTGGTCTCAAAAGTTTAAGACGTTCAAAATTACTCTTGGTCTTCGCCAACATCTACTCCTGACAGATGAATTTTACAAACTGTTAATGGGCGTCGCTCAATTGCCAAACGGAACGGAGGCCAGGAACAAAACATCGTTAAGGCAGGCGATTAATTAGGCCGATTGGCTCTGTTGATTGTGCCGTTCCGTGGAACCTTTTTCCGATAACGCCGGTAACAATCAGCCGCGCGTTTTATTGCTTTATGCATTTGCTAATGCAAATTTCTGGCTTTGCCGTTACGCCAATGCCGATGGGGGCGTGCGTGGTACCACCACGTGGGATTTTAATAAAAACGTTCAAAATAATGTTGGGGAAGTGTCAACACTGTGGCCTCGAAGCTCACACGCGGTTGGTAATATTTATAAGAAGATGGCACAATTATCTCCCACGGCTGGAATCAGACGTAAACACTTCAGAACGTTTAAAGATGGAACAGAAATTAATCATACTAATGGGAAAGTGAAGCCTGGTGTTTACGTCTGGACATTGTTCTCACTGGGGTCAGGATCGATTGACAGATAATGTCAAATAGCAATTACAATTGATGGTGTTTGAATTGCCAATAGTTTCCAAAATGGAGAAGCTTCAAATCGCAAAAATACAAGTCCAAGATTTCATTTCAAACATACTGCTCAATATCGTTCAGGATATGTGGTCTCAGCAGGACGGTGCACCGACACATTAAGAAATATTAGATTGGTATGACATAATTTTTCTAGTGTCAACTCTGAACTAAGACTATTGAAAGCTATGTTTACCTAACAGTTGCCTAAATTTGTCCTAGAACTAGTGGATCACCTTGTGTCTATAGTTTTGACAGCCTTGAATTTACAAAGATATTTTTCTAATTGTACCTACGTGTTTTCTCATATCGCCTAGCATTGCGCATTCTTAACTATAACTGCAATTGTTAGTTTTGATTGCTTACATTGTAAGGGAAAACCAGATATTCAAGTGAGCACTCAAGATAGTTGTTGACAACTGCATTACAATTTATCAAATAGGTTAAGGATGCGGCGATCAAGTCGAGCTTTGCTGTTGAAATCGACGCACTATGAAATGCCATTAGTACGCGATTCCGTGACTTTCTCGACGCAAGAATTCTTGAAAACTTTAACCTAATCGCAATAAATTGTGCCATTGCAAACAATTCGCAATCTGAGGTATTTTTATGATTTACTTTGGTTTACAAGCCGACTAAAAATAGTAAACGGTGAAATTGACGTTTGAAAAGTCTCCTTGACTAAGTTGGGCTAATGAAGTATCCAATGAAATATTAGCCACTCTCAATATTTTTTATAGATAATAATTCATTTTTACATGATGCAGTAGATGATGATATCCAACTCTCGCCCATCTCAAGAATCTGTCCAGATTTTTCTTTTCCTTTGGCTTAAAGCTCTTTGCTATTTTATCAACCTTTCAATTTCTGATATCGTAACGTGGTTTCTGGTTTCTCCTTCTGCTGTTGTCCCTGTTGTTCTTGGTGTACTCATTTCTGCTGCTTGTTGTTCTTCTGGTGTCGGATCGTTTTTCTGCCCCATACGTAAATACTGGCCTAAGAATCGCCTTATATATTTTTTCAGTCCACCAGGTTACATCCCGAATATACCACGCTATTCGTATTGTTTTCATAGTCTGTTGTCTAACTTCTCTGGATGTATTTCGAGCGCTCGAAATCTCTCAAGATCTGTCCTCCTAGGTACTAGGAGTTCATTACTTGCTTTATCCCTATTTCCAACTTACTGGTTTCTTACCTGCAGCTAGAGGCTTCACCTTCTCCATCGACACACATGTTGTATTTTTTTACTGTAGTTACACATTTATGCAGTATACTCAGCAAATTATCTTCTTTATCTTCCACGGTTTAGTATCTTTAATATTCATCTTCAGAGTATCGTTCCCTTCTAACTTTATGTTCCTCAACATTCTCCCACGTCTCTTTCTGTGACCGATAGATTCTCCGCCGCTTTCAAGATTTCTTCATCAATTTCTTCCATGCTTCTTTCACAATGTCCTCATTATCAGTTGGTGTTCCTTCAATTATGTGCTGTTTCATTCCATTGATCGTGTGACTTATCTGTACATTGAAATCTCCTGTTATGGCAATGTGGTTGTTAGGAGATATTTTATCCACTCCATTTTGTTTGGTTTTGTTGTCATTTAGACATGTCTTTCATTAATATAATCAATTTCGTCAATATATTGTTGGAATTCGTCTTCAAATTACTCAAGAATGTCAGCAGGCATCGTCAAGGAGCAATCCACAACGTAAAATGTAAATATAATGAGGACAATCATTAGACTAAATTGCATTACTAAGTTACTGATAACATTTCAACGTTATTCATCAATAGGCAGATATATAATAAAAAATGCCACGAAGAGAATGATTATAAAGAAAATATTTTAGCAAATGGTAAGTTTCGGTTTAAATAGCAATAAATTATGGAGATAATCAATGTTGAATCTTAATAAGAAAGAGCTATAAAAGAATGGCGTAGCAAAATGCAAGTCTTAATGTCAAAAATAAATTCAATTTCAACGTCTAGTTTATACTTAAAAAATTGTTTTAAGCAACCAAAGTATTACAGTTAGTGCGCCTAAAAAACTTTATTCATTCTACGCACGAGTATGTCTCATCTCTTTAATATTCAAATGACAAGCACGACTGCTAAAAATAAAAGTACGTTCTAAAAGTGAAGGAGCATACTCTAAAAATACACCGATGCCTACATTTAACCATACGAACTCATTCCGAAGTCTCAAGAGTATTATTAGATTGAAAATAAAAGGAAAATATTTATATCTTTTGGAATTGGGAAATTTCCTGAAAATAATGTTCCATTCAAATCTGTTTACCACATACATTTTGCTACAGATTTTCCAGTATTTTTGAATAAGGTTTTATCGGCAAATTGCTTTGATGAAAACTATTTGGAAGTAGTACAATGTTGACAGCATTTAAGTTTTTCAACTTGTAAAAATAATATAAACATTTTAACCCTGGAAAGCCACTGACCTATCAAAAATGGATAGCGAAACTAGCCCATATTGTACGTGATGCACTGTAGTCAATTTCCGGAAATACAAAGCACATAACACCACTGTTAGCTTGAAAACGTGCAAGGGCAAGCTATGTATTACCAAGCTAAAAAATTATAATTGCTACGGTCACCCACGTTACAGACAAAGTAGGTAGAGTTTTTAAAAACCAATGCTGTCAGTAGCCAACTCCGAAGGATTTTCCTTATTAAACCAAGATTAAGATACGCAAATAAAAGAAAGTGTAAAGACGCTGAGCTACGGTTTTTTAATAAAATTTAATTTTTAAATATATATTTCTTCAGAGTTATTATGACCATAATTTCAAGCTTCAGTTAATTAAAACAATATTCTTCAATATATATAGAAATATCTATAAGTACAGGATTCTCTGCCAATCAGTACCTTTTAATGTACAATAAAATGCAACGACGAGAATCATCAGACAAATATTACATTTTAAAACATGTGATTGCAGTAGCATGGGTTTATTATTTTTGAGAAGTTATTAAGCATTAATACTCCACGATTGCCAAAGCCGGATTGGAGAATTGCTGGCTTAGAACTAGAGGCTCTACCACCGAGCCCCTAAACTGCTTTATATTGGAAAATTAACTCTTAATAACCGTCCACTTTCAATTTTTTTCAACTGAAACACTAAAGGCATAAGTAAGGCTGATGATATCAAATATTCTGGAGCTAAAATTTATCAAGAGATTTTAGTTTGACATATTTGACAAATTATTGTGCTTGAGAAATAGCTTTTATTTTTTGAGAAAATCTGTAATCACAGGGATTGGTAAGTACATTATAAAATTTAACCCTGGAGAACCAATGATATTAAAAACATAGATAGCGGGGACACCCCATATTGTACGTGATTCAGTTTAACCAATTTCCAAAAATATAAACCTCATTCCAGCCCAAGACAGAGAAAATTAATAGCAATCGATTGAGTTTAAAAAGACTTCAGCAAAAAGCAATTATCAGTGTACAATTTAAATGTAATGAAGAGGCACGGACCAGAAACTAAATAATAACTAATTATAGTGATTGCGATGTTCACTCTCATAACAAACAAGTTTTTTTAAGTTGCCAATGCTAGCTACTGAGCTGCAATATACTCAAATTTTTAATAAACATGCATTTGCAATCCAGTTCAGTTGAAACAAATGATGTTTATACAAAATGTTTTTAACCTATCCCCTATTAAGGGAAATAACGCACTCAGTTTACCAATAAATAGATTACTCCAAAAACAAATTCCATAAATTTGAAAAAGTTACCATAAGAAACTGCAGTAGATGAGTAGATCTTAATAGATTACCCCAAAAACAAATTCCACAATTTGAAAAAGTTAGGTACCATAGGAAACTGCAGTAGATCTTAATAGATTATGATGTATTTTCATTTAGATATGGAAGTGCTTCAATCTACGAAGTTATCTCGATATACCTATACCTAATTAAAATATACCAGAGTTAGCCAAAAAATAATTCGAGACTCGAGTTTTACCCAAAAACCAATTCCATAAATTTGAAAAATTTACCATACGGAACTGCAGTAGGTCTTAATAGATTACCCCAAAAACAAATTCCATAAATTTGAAAAAGTTACCATAGGGAACTGCAGTAGATTTTAATAAATTACCCCAAAAACAAATTCCATAAATTTTAAAAAATTACCATAGGGAACTACAGTAGAACGTATGATATATTTTCATTTAGACATGGAAGTGCTTTAATCCACGAAGTTATCTCGATATATACCCAATTAAAATATACCAGAGTTAGTCAAAAAATAATTCGAGATTCGAGTTTTACCCATAAATTTGAAAAAGTTACCATAGGGAACTGCAGTAGATCTTAATAGATTATGATGTTACAGTTAAGAGAGATAATTTGATTTTATATATGACGATGTCTCATCTCAATAAACTGTTGGCAAATACGAATTCTAGAAATAAACATGCGTTCTAAAAATACAGAGGTGCATGTATCTAATCGTACTGAATCCATTCTAACGTATCAGAATTATTATTGGCTACTTAAAATAGATAGTTACAAATTGGAAGATTCGTTAAAAATATTCAAAAATACTGTTCAATTACCAACTGCAATTTTTTTTTACTAATTTGCAAGTATTTAAGCTGATGCAGCTTTGAAAGCAGGATAAAATATATTTGGATGTAGTAGACTGTTTCCAGCAGATAGCTGACAAGAAAAATGAGTTTCAGTTCTACTGCAAAGGTCTGAAAGCTGTTGACTGTTCATAAATATTTGTGACCATAGCGGCGATGACATACGTGACACATTTCTTTCTAGTTCAATAGTTACTGTCAACAACTGCCTGTTATTGTAAACGCTTTTAAATTGCTTAAGAAGTAGCAATTGTATTTTGAAAACGCTCTGAAAATAATGACTTTTAAACACATAGATAGGCGGGAACCGCATATACAGGGTGCCCGTTTTTGGAGCTCCACCATGGGGATCTCGGTAACCATAAGAGATACGAGGTCGGTTAAATTGGGGCAAAGTTGCGCAATTTGGAGCTCAATAATATGCCGGTTTAAAATTTCAAAAATTCCGATTACCTCCGGAGATATCCGAAAAAAACCGGAATTTTGGAAATACGTTTTTATTTTTTCCTCGGCTTATTTGGTGACCTAATTCAAAATGAGTGACACTTCGTCATTGCAACTTTTCCTCCTCTACAACCTGCCGATGTCATATTTGAAATCAGACGTTTCGATTTTCGACAATCATCATCAACTTTGGTTTTTCTTATGGGTACTATCTTGGATTTTCACATTTTTGAATTCAGCTTTGTTTTCTGATTACGGTGATGTATCACATGTTAAGGTTCAGTGTTGCAGTTTGGGTGAAATATCAAAAATTCTGTTTTGCAAAGACTGCCTTGGATATAACATCCATACTTTTGTTTAACAAAGGCATTGTTGACAGTTCGATTTAAGTTGGCTTAACGTCACCTACAGTTACAAAATTAGTATAAATTTATTAACAAAATGCTCTTTTCAACTGAAGAAAAACGAGATATGCTAGAAATTTATTTATTTGACAGTAGGATATAAAAAAGGAGAAAATTATGTTTTAAATTTACAACATAGGATAAAACTAAATTTTGAGAAACAAGTAAATAAAGAAAATTTTAAGAGGTGCTCGAAGGGTTCACCCTCCACTTCCAAGCACAGCTCTATGCGTCTTCTTAAATTCTGCATTGATCTTAAAACGTCCCTTCTTCTTATTTTGGTCCTTAAAGTTGTGATGATCTTCCTTCGCAGCTCATTAATATCGGCGGGTACAGATTTATAAATGAGATCTTTCATAGTTCCCCATAAATAGTAGTCTAATGGGGAAAGATCTGGTGAACGTGCCGGCCAACGTATGTCTCCACTGTTTGAAATGACTCTACCCGGAAATATTTCAGACAAATAATCAGCCACTCTCCTAGCATTATGTGGCGGAGCACCATCTTGCTGGAACCAAAGGTTATTCAAGCGGTTGAGGCAAATGTTGTCATCGATGTAATCCGTAAGGTAGGTCCTTAAAAAGTGCAAATACCCATCTGCGGTCAAATTGTCTTCGTAAATGTATGGGCCAATGATCGTACCGCCAAATAAACCAACCCATACATTTAGCCCGAAACGTGCTTGTGGTCGACGTCCTTGGTGTTCGTGTGGATTTTCAGTGGACCAGACATGTTCATTGTGACGATTGAACATGCCTGAGTTGGTAAATTTGCACTCGTCCGTGAATATCACGTTGGAAAGAAAATGGGGATTTTGTTCCAACCGTGCCATGATATTCCTACAAAACGCTGCCCTCCGTTCAGTATCTCCTGGATGCAAGACTTGGGTGATATGAATTTTAAACGGGCGATATTTATGTTTTTTCAAGACTCTCCACACTGCTTGATGTGATACGTTAATTTCGTCTGCTATAGCCCTTGTTGAAGTTGAAGGATTATCTTGAATCTAATGAAGAATTCAATTCATTGCCGTTTATTATTTTTGAGAAAGTTTTAACAATTTACTCACCGCCTGTAAAATTTCCACTTCATTCGCATTTGGTCTATGAACACGTCTTCGAGGCTTAGAAAATGCACCAAACTCGGCTAAATTTCTATGAAGGAATAACAAATAATTTTGAGCTGGTTGTTGTCTTTCTGGACACCGCTGTAAATATCTTTCCGAAGTAACTTGCGCATTTCGATGCGAAGCGTAATAAATTTCTAGCATATCTCGTTTTTCTTCATTTGAAAAGGGCATTTTGTTAATAAATTTATACTAATTTTGTAACTGTAGGTGACGTTAAGCCAACTTAAATCGAACTGTCAACAATGCCTTTGTTAAACAAAAGTATGGATGTTATATCCAAGGCAGTCTTTGCAAAACAGAATTTTTGATATTTCACCCAAACTGCAACACTGAACCTTAACATGTGATACATCACCGTAATCAGAAAACAAAGCTGAATTCAAAAATGTGAAAATCCAAGATAGTGCCCATAAGAAAAACCAAAGTTGATGATGATTGTCGAAAATCGAAACGTCTGATTTCAAATATGACATCGGCAGGTTGTAGAGGAGGAAAAGTTGCAACGACGAAGTGTCACTCATTTTGAATTAGGTCACCAAATAAGCCGAGGAAAAAATAAAAACGTATTTCCAAAATTCCGGTTTTTTTCGGATATCTCCGGAGGTAATCGGAATTTTTGAAATTTTAAACCGGCATATTATTGAGCTCCAAATTGCGCAACTTTGCCCCAATTTAACCGACCTCGTATCTCTTATGGTTACCGAGATCCCCATGGTGGAGCTCCAAAAACGGGCACCCTGTATAACGTGATACAGTTGAACTAATATCCGGAAATACAACACACATATTACCACCGTTATCTTCAAAGGCCAAGATTATAATTGCTGTTGATTAAAAAAAAGCTGTTCCATAACCAACTTCCCGAAAGATTTTCCTTATTAAACCAAACAGAAGAAAAAATAGGGAAACGCTGGGCCCGTTTATTAAACTAACAACTAGAAACTGGAGCCTTGTTCCAATTTTTCCCTTGTAAAAATCAAATTGCGATTTCACTTTTACAAAACAAAAAAATCCTTGTACTATATATTAGTATAATATTGCAATGTGGAAATTAAAACCCTCAACAGGCGTCCATCTACAATTGAGTGTACAAAATTATGATGAAGCAGAAAGGCACAATTTATTCGACTACAGTTTGAAGCCAGAATTTAAGAAATTTGATTCAACATATAGAAGAAACGTTTCTCAATATATAATTGAAATGCAATAAAGAAAATCCGTTATCAGGGTAAAGTAATAAATTAATTTTAATACTCTTGACGACCAGTTAATGTAGTCAATGAAATACCAAAATTTACATTTTCATTCGAGGCTCAAGTTGACAATACTTTCAATTTATCCATGAATTTCAACAGATTTTAATGTCAATTTCTTAATCAATAACCTGTCAACAACTAATTCATATATATTAATTATATTTGAAGCCAGGAAACGCTTTAAAATGCTTAGGAATCAATTACTGTTTGAGAAGGTCTGCAATAACAGAATTTTTTAAATAGTTTAAAAATGTTAACCCTGAAAAACCAATAACTTAAAATTAATAGATAGCGGGGCAACCCCAAACAATACGTGATGCAATTTAACTAATTTCTGAATAGCAACTGCACATATCATATGCCACCGTTATTCCCTAAAAAACACAACGGTAAACTATGCATTAAAAATCTAAACAAATCATAATTTCTATGCTTACCCCCATTCCATTTGAATCATTTTCTAAAAAGGAAATTGTTGGAAAGCAAGTAATGTTCATACCAAATGTTTTTAAGGTGCAATTTTTAATCTAACTAAATTAATATTTTTTAAATATATAATAACACATTATTGCTCGATCGCAGGAGAGGAGAATGCCTCAATATAATTTAAAATATTCCAGAAATAATTTTTAGACATAATTATTACACACTAAAAAATTCTTGGCAACAATCCATTTTGGGAAACCAAAATATCGTAAATTATTCCTAATAAATATCGCATAACAGAAAGAAAATAAAGCACACACATTTTATGATGTATAACAAAAATATTCAAGAAGAATCGGAATAATGGACTTCTGGGCGGTACCTACTAATGCGGAATTTAAACAAAATTTGTTTACAGCTCCATGCCATTAGTCTAAGTAAAAAAGGGCGTAGATTTTCTAAGCAATATAAAATTTGGATGACAAACACGACTGCTAAAAATAAAAGTACATTCTAGAACTGAAGGAACGTACTCTAAAAATACACCGATGCCTGCTTTAGGAATTTCCTGAAAATACTCTTCCATACAAATTTGTTTACAACATACATATTGCTCCAGTTATGGCAGCATTTTTGATTTAAGGTTTAAATTAAATTTAAATTACTGACTGTTGGAATTTCATGTTTTGCAACTGACAGTTGCCCGGAAAATTTTAATTAAGTATAAACCATCGGCAATTATTTTTTTAAATGCAATAATAGGAATCTGTAAAAACAATATCAACATTTTCACCCTGGAAAATCAGTGACTTATCAAAAATGGATAGCGGAACTATCACATATTTTACGTGACGCAATGTAATCGATTTAACGGTAACGCGAAAAACGTGCAAGGGCAAGCTGTACATTACCAATTGAAAAAATTATAATTACTACGATCACCCCTGCTCCAGACAGAGCTGGAAAGGTTTTTTTACAAAACCAGTGCTGTTAATAGCCAACCTCCCGAAGGATTTTTCTTATTAAACCAAGAGAAATGTACGTAAATAAAAGTAATGGTAAGGACACTTTGCTAAGGTATATTTTATAAACCGTAATTTTGAATTTTTATATATATTTCTTCTTCTAGTTTATAATGTAGACAATGATACGAAATATCAGAATTCGTCGTAGTCGCCGTCAGCCTTGTTGAGAACATTTTACTTTTTGAGAAAGTATTAAGCAGTAAGACCACAGGATTGCCAAAGCTTGATTGGAGAATCGCAGTAAGGTTGCCCCAAAACTTTCGTGGCCGGTGAAGTTCAAACCCACATTTTCTGGCTTAATTCTTAATACGTCCAGTTTCAAATTACATTTTAAAAAATGGTGCTAAAATTGGGCAAGAGATTTTAATTTGACAAACTGGACACATTATTTTCTGGTTCAATAATAACCTATCAATAACTAGTAATTATATTAATTATATCGTATATCGAAAACCAATGACATTAAAAACATAAATAGCCGGGCGACCCCATATCGCACGTGATTCAATTTAACCAATTTCCGGATATAACGCACATACTGCCAACGTTATACCTAAAACCGCAGGGGAAACTATGTCTTAGCAATCATAAAAAATTTATTACTGCTATGGTCACCCTCATTCCAACTAAAGACATTTGGATAATTTTTTAAAATAGTTTTCACCATAAGATACTACCTGGTTAAATCGATCAATACGTAACCAAAGAGAAAAACTGGGAGCACTGCACAGAATCATGAAAGTAATAGCAATCGACAGATTAAGTGTGAATTTAAAAAGACTTAAAAAACAATTCTCAGTATATAATTTAAATATAATGAAGAGGCTCGCTGGACCAGAAACATAGTATTAAACTAATTATAGTAATTGCGATGTTCACTCTCATAATCAACAAGTTTTCTGAAGTTGAATGCTAATGAACCGAAATGTCATACTCAGCTTTTACTAAATGTACAGCTGCAATCCAGTTCCGTCGAACGAAATCGATGAAAAGCGGTCATGTTGATACTAAATGTTTTTAAAATGCAATTTTTAATTTAAGTCAATTACTATTACACTATATTTAATTAGACTCTCGGAGAATATGTTCCGATATATAATACAAAGTTTTGCAAACAATTTCTGGGCGGTAGCTACTGCTAAGAAATATAAGAAAAAACGTATATTCACAACTCAATTCCATTAATTGAAGTAAAAATAGCTTAAATGATATTACAATATTATATTTATTGTACAAAAAACTTATTTTTATATAGAACGGTGTTATTCTATGTTATCCTAAGAGGCATCAAACGTGTTTTAGCTGAACTAGTCTGTTTTTTTTAAATTTTAAAGTAAGTTGACAAGCTTAAATTGTACAGTCTACTACAGACTACTAAAAATTACTTTTTTTCTATAGCACATGTTAAAGTGTGCTTTTATCAACTCAAAACAAAAGGTCAAGTTTTACTTTAACAGCAAGGGTAGATAAAGTAGCACTTTAACATCAAGGATAGATAAAGTAATTTAATTTTCTAACTTTTGTTTAAATTAAATATGACAGCTTCGTATTATCGTAGCAACCCAATCTAGCTACTGACATTTTGAAATGTCATTATTTTCTTTTGAAATTGTGAAATTTCTTGCTATAGAAAAAAATATTGTATTATACACGACGATAAAGTTATTTCTATCTACTCTTGAATCATTAACGTCTCGACTTCGTCTCGACGTTAAACGATTCACTCGTGGATAAAATTTAACTTTATCGTCTTGTATAATAAATTACTATTTGTTAGAAAACAAGTTTAAAGAACAGCAACTGGTAGATAAATTATTACATTTTTGAATATGATACATACGGTTTGATGCCGAAGTAATTAAGCTGATTCAATAAAGGAAGCAACCTATCATTACAGGGAGCATTGTCGTGACGAAGAAAATGATTATTCATGTACATTGATTGAACCGATAGTAATTGCAGCTTTTAATCTTGTTTGCCATTTAACAAATTGAGTAACAAAATATTTCTATATTTCTACGAATTGGATAAAAAATATGCAGCAGAAATTTGGAGTGATCTATATCCAACTATAGACTGCAAAAAGTGTAACGAAAATTAAAAAATATATATCAAAGAAGAACCAGTGTTACATTTGATACTATGAATAGTAGAATAGAATGGTGGAATAAAGTTACCTTTATCAGATATCAGATATAGAAATTGCGATGGCAATATAAGAATTAATTCTTAATAAACGTATGTGCAATTCAGTTCAATTTAAAAAAAATCAAGGAAGTTAGTAGTGCTGATGATAATAAATATTTTATTGGATGTAATTTTAGGTTAAGGATAAAATCCAGCTCATACAGCGATATTTCGAAGCAGAAATGTATAACGAAATATTCATCCTTGATATATTAAAATGTGTTTCAATATACTTCAAGGAAAATGTAATCTCTAAAACTTCTTTGTGGCCTTCTATTATTTACAACGATACTGCGTAGTTCGCCACAAAAAGCAAGCTAAATGTATAATTTATTAATAATGAAGAGGCTCATTGAAACAGAACTTAAATAATACATTAATTATGGAGATTGCAATGCTCATTTTCTTAACAATTTTGCAACTATCGCGTGAGAACTAAATATCAGACACCGCTTTTAATAAACGTCTGCAGTTCAGTTCACTAGAAGGTAGTGAAGGAAAAGTGAATAATGTAGTTGATATCAGATGGTTTCTAAAGTGTAATTTTTAATTTAAATAAATTAATATTTGGTTAATTGGTATGACCACATTTATAACATGTTGTTGCTCAATTTATCCAAGGTTCAATCACAAAAAAAAATTCTCAACATAATTAAAAATATCAATAAGATAATCTTTAACAAAAAATACTTTTATATTAAAGAGCTTCACGGCATCAGCCAATCCTAAGAAGTTATTTTTATTTAAAATATGTAAGTGCTTAATTACACCAAGTTATCTGAATATGCCCTAATTAAAATCTACGAGGGTCAGTCAGAAAATAAGTTTAGAAATTGGGATTAGAGTTTTACACCAAAAACAAAATCCATAAAATTGAAAAGGTGTTATCAATATGTAATTGCAGTAGATCTAAGATTATGATGTTACAGTTACGAATAATTTGATTTCATATTTGATGATGTCTCTTCTCTACAAAATGCTGGCAAAATAAGATTCTAGAAATGTAGCTAATCGTAATGTATCAGAATTATTATGAGCTACTGCGATTCTTTACTAATTTGTAAGTATTTAAAATGATGCTGCTTTAGCAGCAGTATAAAATATATTTGGATGTAGCAGACTGTTTTCAGCTGGCAGTTGACAAGAAACATGAGTTTCAGTTCGGCTGTAAAGGTCTGAAAGCTGTTGACTGTTCATAAATATTTGTGATGTCATACGTCTATCAACAACTGATTGTTATTGTAAACGCTTTTCAAGTGCTTAAAGAGTAGCAATTATTTTTTGAAATTTGCACTAGAAAAACGATGACCTTTAAACAAATAGATAGCGGCGCGACCAGAACTAGGACGTTATGCAAAATAACTAACCTCCGGAAATAATAAGCACACGCTACCACCGTTATCTTCAAGACCAAGAAAAAAATTATAATTGCTGTGGTTTAAAACAAAACTGTTCCATAGCCAACCTCTCGAAGGATTTTCCTTATTAAACTGCGATTAAGACAGAAGAAAAATAGGGAATCGTTAGACTCGGTTATAAAATTAACAGCTAAAAACTTAAGAACTGTAACCGTGTTTCTGGAAATTCCTTCCTTATAAAAATCAAATTGCAATTCCACTTTTACAAAAAAATCTCTGTAGTATATCTTAGTATAAAATTGCTATGTGGAAAATAACCTTCAGCGTAATCTATAATCTGGTGTAAAAATTGTAACGAAACAGTACAACAATTCCGATAATGTCAAATTTCAATATTATTTTTTGCCATTTAAATGTATGACCACAATTTGAAGCTTAAATTGGAACTTACGAAATCTTCTGTAACATATCGAAAATTTTTTTTAAATTTTAAATAACTGTAGGCAAACAGATCTATAACGCAATATGGAATAACCAGGGTTTCAATGGAAGACAAGGGTAGTGTTGCAATACTTATTTGAATTGAAACCATGTGGTTTCCCAGTTGTACGTTATTATTTTTATGCCAAATAATGAATTATTGTATTATAATTGTTGGGAAATAAATACATTATTATTATTATTGTATAAAAAGGCATCTCTATAAAACATTGCCCAATGTATAATTAAAATTAATTGAAGGGAATCGTCAGGCAAAGGTAATAAATTCATTTTAAAACTTATAACCAGTTGATAGAAGATAGAAAATAGAAGCTATGGAGATGAAACACCTAAGAAAAATTGAGGGAAAACAAAATGGGACAGATTAACGAACAAACTGGTTAGGCCACATGACACGGATGAGCCCAAACAGATTGATCAGAAGAGTGTGGGGAGTACATAATCACAAGAAAAGGAGAAGGGGGAAACCAAGGAAGACATGGGCACAAATAGCAGAAATGGAAAAAGAAAGGGGCAAAACAATAGAAGAGATGAAGAACATGACATCAAACAGAAAAGAATGAATAAATGGACGGAAGGATAATGGAAGGCAACCCAATCCAAATCCGACACCCGAAAGGATATAAGAAAGGGGAAAAAAGAAAGACAAGTTGATAATGTTGTCAATGAAATATCAAAAGTAACTTTTCAGAAACTTACATTTTTATTCGAAGGTAAAGTTAAGAATAATTGTTAAATGTATTGAAGTACTTCAACAGTTTTTAATGTCAATTTTTTGTCAGTAACTATCAACAACAACTGACACATATACAGGGTGTCCTGGTTTTTTCCCCCGCAATTTTTTTCTAGATAGTAAATGTTATTCTGATCAATTTTTTTATATAGACTTATACTTTTTTTCGTAACAAGTTATGGCAATTTTAAAATATTAAAATAATATCTAAATAAATCAACAATGTGCCCATTTATTTTTCAGTTAGATGGTGCTCCAGCTCGTTATAGCAGATTGGCGAGAGACTGGTTAAACAGCCATTAAATCCAGCATTGGATTGGTCGTGGTGGACCTGTTCAATGGCCATTTCGCCCGCCAGGTATTACACTTTTGGATTTTCATATTTGGGGATCTGAAATCGAAAGTGTACAGAACCCGGTGAGCACCCGACACAAATTATTAGAACTCATTAAAAATGTTTTTAATATGTTAAAAATAACGCCGAAATGCTAAACCTTGTGCAAGAAGCTATAGTAACGCCATGCCAGAAACGCATAGAAGTTGATGGAGGTCATTTTGAACATGAAGTACCTATGTTTCTTTTTCTTTTACGTGTCCGCTAGAATTATTACCCCCCTTTCAGTTAATTTTTTGTTTGTTTTGTACATCAATAAATGTTCGTATTTCTTTAGCAACATACTGTAACTTCTTAAGCAGTAGAATAATATATATTAATTACATCTGACGTCAGGAAAAGCTTTAAAATTCTAGGGAAGCAATTTTTGTGTGAAAAGGGGTGCAAAATTATCCTGAAAAACCAATGCCTTAAAACAATAGACAGCGGTGCGACCCAGTACAATACGTTATTCAATTTAACCAATTTCTGGAAAGAAAATGCTATTATACTAACGTTACACCTAAAAGCAACAAAGACAAGCTTTGCATTAACAGTATTCTTTTTATGGTTACCCCCATTCCCTCAGGAATGTGTTATTTCTAAAGAAAATAGATGAGAAGTAAATAATCTTGATAAAAATGTCTTTAATGTGTAATTTTTAATTTAATAAATAAATATTTTGATTTAACTTCTATGGCCATAATTTGAAGCTGAAGTTTAAACTCTGTCAAGGAGAATTCCTCAATAGAATGTAAAATATTCGAGAAATATCTGTAGACACAATAAAAAATTCTTGGAAACAGCACAATAGTCAAGGAAATATCAAAATTAACTCTTAATAAACTTAAATTTTCAGTCGATGCTAAAGTTCATAATGCTTGTTCAATTTGTCTAAGTTTTTCAACATATTTTAATGTCAATAATTATCAACAACTAATTCATATATATTAACTATATTTGTCGTCAGCAAACGTTTCAAACATTTTAGGAAGCAATTATTGTTTGAGGTGTACAATAATAGAATTTCTTAAAACAATTTTTAAAAAATTACCATAATAAGCCAATGATTTAAAAAAATAGATGGCGACCTCGTACACATACTTATTATACCACCGTTATACCTAAAAACACGCAAAGGCAAGCTATGCATTAACAATCTAAAAAATCATAATTGTTATGTTTACCCTATTCCAGAGAGAGGAATTTGGATTGTGTTCTAAAAATAAAATCAATTGAAATCAAATAATGTTGATATCAAATGTTTTAGTGCGCAATTTTCAATTTAGATAAATTAAAATTTTGTTAATTTATATGGCCATAATTTTTAGTTGACATTTTATAATAACACATTATTGTTCAATCAATTGAAAGCCCTACTAGCTACTAAGAAGAGTTCCTTAATATAATTCAAATATTCGGGAAATAATCTTTAGGCAAAATCGTTATTGTACGAAAAACTTGATTTCATATAGAACGGTGTCTCATCTGTCTAAATTTGATCACAAGAAGCACAATTCTAGGAATAAAAATACATTCTAACAATGATCAAACACTTTCTAAATATAGAGATGCAGCGTACAAAAAGTACACGGTTTGATACTAAATTGATTCAATAAAAAAGGCAACGTATCGTTTGTCGTGATGAAGAAAATAGCTATCTGTATTGATAAGACTGAAAGTAATTGCAGTTTCTAATCTTGTTTGCCATGCAATAAATTGAGTAATCAAATATATCTGTTCGAATCATATCCAAGCAGTCGTAGTTAATCTTGATGTTCTATTTTAAAAGCGGTGCATTAGGGTGCATTGTCGTGACGCAAAGCTCAACCATTGTGCTTTATGGGCTTATACAAAATATAAAGCTGTCACATATGCTTATTAAAAAGAAATATTTACTTGCATATTAAGCCA
>OW679201.1:46974432-47179957 GCA_940337035.1 Agriotes lineatus | reverse complement strand
AGATTCCGCTTTGTTTACGTGCCCGAGTCTAGGTCAGTTTTGCTGCTGGGATAAAATCGAAAGTCGTTAATCGCTCCGTTGGCTAGCGGACAGGACTGTTTGAATTTCAATGAGCTTGAAAAACTGGTAGTTCGAATGCCATTATCTCTAATGTATCTTGTTAATTGCATTTTTGTTTTTATGGCGTTTCGATTAAACTGCAAATTAAGCTCGGATGCTCAGATTATCAGGAGGTTTTAGCATGCTCTTGAATAATTCATCACGGATGCTACACGCACGGTAGTTGTATAGAATCGATTAGGTATGTTACCGTTCAGCTGTTCCAAAAATTAATTATTCCAATCGTAATACACTATTACATTCAGGACTTAACGTTCTATGTTTTTATACTAGTCAATTCCATTCTTTCTTAATATACAAGTGCTATCACAAATACTAGCAAATTTTTCTAACCTTCACATATTTGAATAAACTACAGTTTGTGTTTCACACGGCAATCCTACAAAGAACGACCAATTTCCGGTATAAATGGAAGTGACCTAATCTATATTTCTTTAACTGGATACGCAATGGTGATTAATTCGAGCTTGTAACAAACTTCCTTTAAAAGTGAATAAGAATGTTTCATAATCATCGTTTAAGGAAATTTACTTAATAAAGAGAGCTAGGATGCATATTTTTTGTTCCCACATTTGGAGTTTCTGACTTTTGGTATCGAGAATAAACTAACCCAACTTTTGGGTGTACTGAACCGATGATCAGCTTGCTATCTTAAAAATTTCTTCATACTTCTAAACAGTTTCTTCCAAATTTTTGCTTAATATGGTAGAGTTAAAATAGATCTGAATTGTCAGCTTCATAGCATTATAATTCCAAAACTAACGTCCACTGACATTACTTTGCTCATACTTAAGGTAGGTAGCATATTTAGTTCCAAAACTATCTAAAAAATTAACTTAAGCTATCTATGTAATAAAAATAGAATGTAACAACCAAAACATACCTCCACACTATAATTAAAACATTTACAGTTATTAGAACTCACAAATATGTAGAATAGCTGAAAGCATTTGCAATGTTTGTTTCCGCATCTTTTATTATTCCTCGCCGCCGGCCCATCGAAATGAACATTTCATGAAGATTAAATTAATAGGCAACAGGTTTCCAGCGAGGAACTAACAATGATCTAAAATGGACGTGATTATACCGAAACTAAAAATAAACTGGGAGGCCATGCGGTCACGCTAATTTCCAAGTTTACTAAAACTGGTTTTGCAATTTCCGTAAACAAAGCCTTTTTAAGCACAGACAATAGCTTTTTTGTACGTTTACAAAACGCGGTTTTCAAACATAGATTCTGTACGTGTTTATACCCATAGGTTAAGTATTCAGATGATTACGTAAACATGTTTTTAACTGTTATACTTGTATCTACACCAATGTCAAAAATCATTTGGAAAGGTATATGACAATGGTCAGAAAAGGTAATGTAGATATTAGAACAGAACTTGACATCTATGACCTCAACAATAAAGCAAAAAAACAAATAAATAACTGGTAGAATGGGTATAGAGGATCTCAAGAAGAACTGCAAATATAACAGAAGACAACTCGATTAGTTAAAATCAGTTCGATTTTTTAACCTTATAACTAGAAGACATCAAAATAAGACTTACATAAGTCATGCTATTGGCCAAAAAGAAATTGTCAGTACTGGAGTTCACTATCAAACGCTAGACAGGAATATGACCAATTCTTGATCTTGGTAACCTTAGTTCCAACTCTTGAAAACAAATTCAACAATATTTTCTAGAAAACCACAAATATATGGGAAAAGAGGAAAAGAAAACAGGAAGACCCCAAAACGCTGGACGCAAAGCTGGATCCCATCCTCTACGGACTAGAAGTGAGTATCGCGGCAAGTAATAAAAAATCCTACCTTTAGAAGAATAAGAAGAAAGAGGCAATTATTGTAAAATACACCATCTTTAATATAAACTTTCTTCTAACTCATTAGTTTCAGTTTAAATCAACTTTTAAACAATCTGATTTTTTTTGTCCCCTAAGTAGAAAATTACGAGACTTTGACCAAAATGCAACTTACATAAGTCTTGCAGTTATTCTCATAGACATTTGTTAGTATTGCTCGTGGTTTTGAGCTTGGTCATCAAACCCTGGACAAGAATAGGGTCATTCTTTATATTGGTATCCTTGGTAAATATTGCAAATAAACCGTCGAATTTGAGGAACCTTTACTTTCCTCGCGTTTGCCGTGTTTTATTTTTTTTTCTATTGGAACAATATGAGAGAAGACTACCAGGAATACCTGAAAAACGATGGGGCCAAAGCTGGATCTCATCATTGACGGAATGAAAGAGTAACGTCGAAAGAAACAAGAAATTCTACCTTAAGAAGAAGAGGAAGAAAAAGACAATTTCTTGTATAGTACACACAATTCTTGCTATTGTCATAGCGACATTTTTTATTATGGTTGTGGCCTCCAAAACGTTGGACCCAAAGTTGAATCTCATCACCTACGGAATAAACACCGAGAAAAACAGGATACATACATTAAGAAGGAGAAGAGGAAGAAGAATATCTCACCCCTCCCTGATAGGAGAGAATAACTGTAACGGAAACAAAAGAAATCCTATCTTAAGAAGAAGATGAAGAAAGAGGTAATTGTAGAATACACTAACTTTAATATAGACTTGCTTCTAACCTAGTAGTTAAAAATCAACTAAATATTCAGACTTTTTAGCCCCCTAAGTAAAATTCTTCATTATCAAATGCACCGCAAGAATAGGGTCACCATTGGCGCCCTTGGTAGTAAATACTGCCAATAGACAGTCGATTTTGAGGAACAGTATGTAACCTTTAGTTTCTTGGCAACACCCTGTTTTATTTAATTTTTTAGAACAATATGAGCAAAGACTACCAGGAGAACCCTCCAAAACGCTGGAGTCAAAGCTGGATCTCGTCGTCTACGGAATAGAGGAGAGTAACGGCGAGAAAACTGTAACAATGATATCTTAAGAAGAAGAGGAAAAAAGAGGCAATTGTATAGTACACTATCTTTAATTAGTTAAAATCAACTAAATATTCGACATTTTAGCCTCCTGAATAGAATATTGTGAGACTAAGATCAAAATGAGGCTTGCAACAGTCCTGCTACAGTCTTAAAGAAACGTTTTAGTATTGGTTATGATCTTGGGCTTCACCATCAGACGCTGGACAAGAATGTAACCATTCTTCATCTCGGTAGTCTTGAAAATGTTGAAAATAAATAGTCGACTTTGGGGCAATATTTATTATGCAGTACCAACATATGGGAGAAGTTCACTTTGAAGACCCCCAAATGCTGGATCTCATATTTCACGAAATAGAAGAGAGAAGCAGGAGTAATCCTATATTAAAAAGAAGAGAAACAATTTTTAATAAAGACTTTTTCCTAACCTATTAGTTACGAGTAAAGTCAACTTCAGATTGTTTAGTTTTCTACGTGGAGCATTGTGAGACTTAGATCAAAATTAAACTTACAAAAGTTTTCCTATTGTTCTTCGAGACATTTGTAAGTATTGATCGTGAGCTTGGCCTTGACTATCAAATGCTGGACAAGAATATGGCCGTTATTGGTCGTGGTAGGCTTAGTTGGGAATGTTGTTGAAAATAGACAGTCGATTTTGAGGAAAAATGTGTAACCTTTAGTTTCCTGGCCTCTTCAGTATTTCATTTTTTTTAATTTGAACAATATTTCGCAAACAACCATCAACATGTCGGAGAAGACCACCAGAAAGACCCCAAAAATCCCTCCTGGGTAGAATATTGCGAGTCTAAGATCAAAATTAAGCTTGAAAGAGTCTTGATATTGTCCCTTAGAACAGAAAATAGACAGGAAGGCGCATTTCATTTAACTTGGCTGTAATATCTAGGCGACGGAAACGGCCATTTCTAAAACCCATGTATGACTAATGAAGTGTGATACCGGTTTGACAGTTGTGGGTTTTAGTTAGTTTGAGACTAATTTTGGCTGTTCTCAGACCCCAAATACCAGCACTTTGGGCATTACATACCATCAGTAAGTATTAATATTACTTTTCACTTCAAATAGAGAGATAATTTCTCTGAACATGTCACTTGTCATACGTACTTGTACACAACAATAGTCATGGGCATAGAAGGGAACGTATAATGGGGTCTTTATTTGTAATTACACAACCTGAGGAGGCAATTTAAATTACATACAGTGACTGAAGTCACACAAACTCACATGTAGTCATAAATCACATAGTGTAAAGTGCACTTAATAAAACTGTTAAAATTGTTTGCTGCACATGCACCCTCTCGATATGATACGCCACTGCCAAAAGGAAACAACCATCCGCCATTTTAAAAACCCATCACGGTCGCACGGATTTCTTACAAATGCGGCTTCCTGTCTATTTTTCTGTTCTAAGATATTGTCGTAAAGACACTTTTTAGTATTGTTTATGATTTTGGGCTTCGCCATCAGGCACCGGACAAGAACAGGATCATTCTTCATTTTGTTAGTCTTGCAAATGTTGAAAATAAATAGTTGAATTTGGGGGGAAATGTGTAATCTTCTACTTCATGATGTTTATTCGACTTTTATTTTTTATTTTAACAATATTTATTATACAACTGCTAGCACTTCCAATAAGACCATCAGGAAGACCTTCAAAACAATGGATCCAGAGCTGGACCTCATTCTTCACGGAATAGAAGAGATTACCGCTGAGAGAAGCAGGAGTAATTCTATCTATCACATTTTTTAGCCTCCTAACTTATATAAGTCTTGGTATTGTTTTGTTTTTAAAGATATTTGTTAGTACTGGTCGTGATCTTGAGCTTCATTATGAAACTCCTTGGTTGGGAATGTTGAAAATAGACAGTCGAACTTGAGGTACGATGTGTAACCTTCAGCTTCTTCGTATTTTATTTTGTTTTATTTTTTCCATTTGAACAATATTTACTACACAGCCACCAACATATAGAAGAAGACCACCAGGAACACCTCCAAAACTCTGGATCTCATTTCACGTTAAGAAGAAGAATAAAAAACAATCTTGAATGGATATTTAATGTACCTTATGTTATTTAAACCAATTTTGTTATTTAGTAGTCACTATAGGTAAGCAGTTTGTTCTAGTTTCTGATCTAACATTTCGAAAATTGTAGCAACTAAATGTTTCATTTCTCTTTGTGAGCATTTCTCTTGGTGGTCTTGATTGAAAACGTCAAAATTGGATACTCGAATTTAAGCAACAATGTGTAGTCTTTAACATCTTAGCGTTTATTAAATTTTTCCTAGCCTTTCAAGTTCAACCAAGAGTCTTGGTATCTTATAACCAACGTCTTGGTATTACCTCGCTTTTGGTCTCAAAAGTTTAAGACGTTCCAAATTACTCTTGGTCTTCGCCAACATCTACTCCTGACAGATGAATTTTACAAACTGTTAATGGGCGTCGCTCAATTGCCAAACGGAACGGAGGCCAGGAACAAAACATCGTTAAGGCAGGCGATTAATTAGGCCGATTGGCTCTGTTGATTGTGCCGTTCCGTGGAACCTTTTTCCGATAACGCCGGTAACAATCAGCCGCGCGTTTTATTACTTTATGCATTTGCTAATGCAAATTTCTGGCTTTGCCGTTACGCCAATGCCGATGGGGGCGTGCGTGGTACCACCACGTGGGATTTTAATAAAAACGTTCAAAATAATGTTGGGGAAGTGTCAACACTGTGGCCTCGAAGCTCACACGCGGTTGGTAATATTTATAAGAAGATGGCACAATTATCTCCCACGGCTGGAATCAGACGTAAACACTTGAGAACGTTTAAAGATGGAACAGAAATTAATCATACTAATGGGAAAGTGAAGCCTGGTGTTTACGTCTGGACATTGTTCTCACTGGGGTCAGGATCGATTGACAGATAATGTCAAATAGCAATTACAATTGATGGTGTTTGAATTGCCAATAGTTTCCAAAATGGAGAAGCTTCAAATCGCAAAAATACAAGTCCAAGATTTCATTTCAAACATACTGCTCAATATCGTTCAGGATATGTGGTCTCAGCAGGACGGTGCAGCGACACATTAAGAAATATTAGATTGGTATGACATAATTTTTCTAGTGTCAACTCTGAACTAAGACTATTGAAAGCTATGTTTACCTAACAGTTGCCTAAATTTGTCCTAGAACTAGTGGATCACCTTGTGTCTATAGTTTTGACAGCCTTGAATTTACAAAGATATTTTTCTAATTGTACCTACGTGTTTTCTCATATCGCCTAGCATTGCGCATTCTTAACTATAACTGCAATTGTTAGTTTTGATTGCTTACATTGTAAGGGAAAACCAGATATTCAAGTGAGCACTCAAGATAGTTGTTGACAACTGCATTACAATTTATCAAATAGGTTAAGGATGCGGCGATCAAGTCGAGCTTTGCTGTTGAAATCGACGCACTATGAAATGCCATTAGTACGCGATTCCGTGACTTTCTCGACGCAAGAATTCTTGAAAACTTTAACCTAATCGCAATAAATTGTGCCATTGCAAACAATTCGCAATCTGAGCTATTTTTATGATTTACTTTGGTTTACAAGCCGACTAAAAATAGTAAACGGTGAAATTGACGTTTGAAAAGTCTCCTTGACTAAGTTGGGCTAATGAAGTATCCAATGAAATATTAGCCACTCTCAATATTTTTTATAGATAATAATTCATTTTTACATGATGCAGTAGATGATGATATCCAACTCTCGCCCATCTCAAGAATCTGTCCAGATTTTTCTTTTCCTTTGGCTTAAAGCTCTTTGCTATTTTATCAACCTTTCAATTTCTGATATCGTAACGTGGTTTCTGGTTTCTCCTTCTGCTGTTGTCCCTGTTGTTCTTGGTGTACTCATTTCTGCTGCTTGTTGTTCTTCTGGTGTCGGATCGTTTTTCTGCCCCATACGTAAATACTGGCCTAAGAATCGCCTTATATATTTTTTTAGTCCACCAGGTTACATCCCGAATATACCACGCTATTCGTATTGTTTTCATAGTCTGTTGTCTAACTTCTCTGGATGTATTTCGAGCGCTCGAAATCTCTCAAGATCTGTCCTCCTAGGTACTAGGAGTTCATTACTTGCTTTATCCCTATTTCTAACTTACTGGTTTATTACCTGCAGCTAGAGGCTTCGCCTTCTCCATCGACACACATGTTGTATTTTTTACTGTAGTTACACATTTATGCAGTATACTCAGCAAATTATCTTCTTTATCTGCCACGGTTTAGTATCTTTAATATTCATCTTCAGAGTATCGTTCACTTCTAACTTTATGTTCCGCAACATTCTCCCACGTCTCTTTCTGTGACCGATAGATTCTCCGCCGCTTTCAAGATTTCTTCATTAATTTCTTCCATGCTTCTTTCACAATGTCCTCATCATCAGTTGGTGTTCCTTCAATTATGTGCTGTTTCATTCCATTGATCGTGTGACCTATCCGTACATTGAAATCTCCTGTTATGGCAATGTGGTTGTTAGGAGATATTTTATCCACTCCATTTTGTTTGGTTTTGTAGTCATTTAGACATGTCTTTCATTAATATAATCAATTTCGTCAATATATTGTTGGAATTCGTCTTCAAATTACTCAAGAATGTCAGTAGGCATCATCAAGGAGCAATCCACAACGTAAAATGTAAATATAATGAGGACAATCATTAGACTAAATTGCATTACTAAGTTATTGATAACATTTCAACGTTATTCATCAATAGGCAGATATATAATAAAAAATGCCACGAAGAGAATGATTATAAAGAAAAATATTTTAGCAAATGGTAAGTTTCGGTTTAAATAGCAATAAATTATGGAGATAGTCAATGTTGAATCTTAATAAGAAAGAACTATAAAAGAATGGCCTAGCCAAATGCAAGTCTTAATGTCAAAAATAAATTCAATTTCAGCGCCTAGTTTATACTTATAAAATTGTTTTAAGCAACCAAAGTATTACAGTTAGTGCGCCTAAAAAACTTTATTCATTCTACGCACGAGTATGTCTCATCTCTTTAATATTTAGATGACAAGCACGACTGCTAAAAATAAAAGTACGTTCTAAAAGTGAAGGAGCATACTCTAAAAATACACCGATGCCTACATTTAACCATACGAACTCATTCCGAAGTCTCAAGAGTATTATTAGATTGAAAATAAAAGGAAAATATTTTATATCTTTTGGAATTGGGAAATTTCCTGAAAATAATGTTCCATTCAAATCAGTTTACAACATACATTTTGCTATAGATTTTCCAGTATTTTTGAATAAGGTTTTATCGTACAAATTGCTTTGATGAAAACTATTTGGAAGTAGTACAATGTTGACAGCATTTAAGTTTTTCAACTTGTAAAAATAATATAAACATTTTAACCCTGGAAAGCTACTGACCTATCAAAAATGGATAGTGAAACTATCCCATATTGTACGTGATGTACTGTAGTCAATTTCCGGAAATACAACGCACATAACACGACCGTTAGCTTGAAAACGTGCAAGGGCAAGCTATGTATTACCAAGCTAAAAAATTATAATTGCTACGGTCACCCCCGTTACAGACAAAGTTGGTATAGTTTTAAAAAACCAATGCTGTCAGTAGCCAACTCCGAAGGATTT
Source organism: Agriotes lineatus (assembly GCA_940337035.1). NCBI lineage: Eukaryota > Metazoa > Arthropoda > Insecta > Coleoptera > Elateridae > Agriotes > Agriotes lineatus. Next base: position 47,171,274 of record OW679201.1, on the reverse strand, counting down.
TCCTTATTAAACCAAGATTAATATACGCAAATAAAAGAAAGTGTAAAGACGCTGAGCTACGGTTTTTAAATAAAATTTAATTTTTAAATATATATTTCTTCAGAGTTATGACCCATAATTTCAAGCTTCAGTTAATTAAAACAATATTCTTCAATATATATAGAAATATCTATAAGTACAGGATTCTCTGCCAAGCAGTACCTGTTAATGTACAATAAAATGCAACGACGAGAATCATCAGACAAATATTACATTTTAAAACATGTGACGAGCAGTTTATAATGTAGATAATGATAAGAAATATCAGAGTTCGTCGTCGTCGTCGCCAGCCTTGCTAGAAAAATTTGCCAAAGCCGGATTGGAGAATTGCTGGCTTAGAACTAGAGGCTCTACCACCGAGCCCCTAAACTACTTTATATCGGAAAATTAACTGTTAATAACCGTCCACTTTCAATTTTATTCAATTGAAACACTAAAGGCATAAGTAAGGCGATGATATCAAATATTCTGGAGCTAAAATTTATCAAGAGATTTTAGTTTGACGTATTTGACAAATTATTGTGCTTGAGAAATAGCTTTTATTTTTTGAGAAAATCTCTAATCGCAGGGATTGGTAAGTGCATTATAAAATTTAACCCTGGAGAACCAATGACATTAAAAATATAGATAGCGGGGAAACCCCATATTGTACGTGATTCAGTTTAACCAATTTCCAAAAATATAAACCTCATTCCAGCCCAAGACAAAGAAAATTAATAGCAATCGATTGAGTTTAAAAAGACTTCAGCAAAAAGCAATTATCAGTGTACAATTTAAATGTAATGAAGAGGCACGGACCAGAGACTAAATAATAACTAATTATAGTGATTGCGATGTGCACTCTCATAACAAACAAGTTTTTTTAAGTTGCCAATGCTCGCTACTGAGCTGCATTATACTCAGCTTTTTAATAAACATGCATTTGCAATCCAGTTCAGTTGAAACAAATGATGTTTATACGAAATGTTTTTAACCTATCCCCTATTAAGGGAAATAACGCACTCAGTTTACCAATAAATAGATTACTCCAAAAACCAATTCCATAAATTTGTAAAAGTTACCATAGGAAACTGCAGTAGATCTTAATAGATTATGATGTATTTTCATTTAGATATGGAAGTGCTTCAATCTACGAAGTTATCTCGATATACCTATACCTAATTAAAATATACCAGAGTTAGTCAAAAAATAATTCGAGATTCGAGTTTTACCCAAAAACCAATTCCATAAATTTGAAAAAGTTACCATAGGGAACTGCAGTAGATTTTAATAAATTACGCCAAAAACAAATTCCATAAATTTGAAAAGAATACCATAGGGAACTACAGTAGATCTTATGATGTATTTTCATTTAGACATGGAAGTGCTTTAATCCACGAAGTTATCTCGATATATACCTAATTCAAATATACCAGAGTTAGTCAAAAAATAAATCGAGATTCGAGTCTTACCCATAAATTTGAAAAAGTTACCATAGGGAACTGCAGTAGATCTTAATAGATTATGATGTTACAGTTAAGAGAGATAATTTGATTTTATATATGACGATGTCTCATCTCAACAAACTGTTGGCAAATACGAATTCTAGAAATAAACATGCCTTCTAAAAATACAGAGGTGCATGTATCTAATCGTACTGAATCCATTCTAACGTATCAGAATTATTATGGGCTACTTAAAATAGATAGTTAAATTGGAAGATTCGTTAAAAATATTCAAAAATACTGTTCAATTACCAACTCCAATTTTTTTTACTAATTTGCAAGCATTTAAAATGATGCAGCTTTGACAGCAGGATAAAATATATTTGGATGTAGTAGACTGTTTCCAACAGATAAAATGAGTTTCAGTTCTACTGCAAAGGTCTGAAAGCTGTTGACTGTTCATAAATATTTGTGACCATAGCGGCGATGACATACGTGACACATTTCTTTCTAGTTCAATAGTTACTGTCAACAACTGCCTGTTATTGTAAACGCTTTTAAATTGCTTAAGAAGTAGCAATTGTGTTTTGAAAAAGCTCTGAAAATCAATGACTTTTAAACACATAGATAGGCGGGAACCGCATATATAACGTGATACAGTTTAACTAGAAAGGCACAATTTCTATAATGGCAAATATTTTATCAAAGTAAATTTTCTGTATTTTAATGTTATTTTTTACGTTTTATTCGACTACAGTTTGAAGCCAGAATTTAAGAAATTTGATTCAACATATAGAAGAAACGTTTCTCAATATATAATTGAAATGCAATAAAGAAAATCAGTTGTCAGGGTAAAGTAATAAATTAATTTTAATACTCTTGACGACCAGTTAATGTAGTCAATGAAATACCAAAATTTACATTTTCATTCGAGGCTGAAGTTGATAATACTTTCAATTTATCCATGCATTTCAACAGATTTTAATGTCAATTTCTTCATCAATAACCTGTCAACAACTAATTCATATATATTAGTTATATTTGAAGCCGGGAAATGATTTAAAATGCTTAGGAATCAATTACTGTTTGAGAAGGTCTGCAATAACAGACTTTTTTAAACAGTTTAAAAATGTTAACCCTGAAAAACCAATAACTTAAAATTAATAGATAGCTGGGCAACCCCATACAATACGTGATGCAATTTAACTAATTTCTGAATAGCAGCTGCACATATCATATGCCACCGTTATTCTCTAAAAAACACAACGGTAAACTATGCATTAAAAAGCTAAACAAATCATAATTTCTATGCTTACCCCCATTCCATTTGAATCATTTTCTAAAAAGGAAATCGATGGAAAGCAAGTAATGTTCATACCAAATGTTTTTACGGTGCAATTTTTAATCTAACTAAATTAATATTTTTTAAATATATAATAACACATTATTGCTCGATCGCAGGAGAGGAGAATGCCTCAATATAATTTAAAATATTCCAGAAATAATTTTTAGACATAATTATTACACACTAAAAAATTCTTGGCAACAATCCATTTTGGGAAACCAAAATATCGTAAATTATTCCTAATAAATATCGCATAACAGAAAGAAAATAAAGCACACACAATTTATGATGTATAACAAAAATATTCAAGAAGAATCGGAATAATGGACTTCTGGGCGGTACCTACTAATACGGAATTTAAACAAAATTTGTTTACAGCTCCATGCCATTAGTCTAAGTAAAAAAGGGCGTAGATTTTCTAAGCAATATAAAATTTGGATGACAAACACGACTGCTAAAAATAAAAGTACATTCTAGAACTGAAGGAACGTACTCTAAAAATACACCGATGCCTGCTTTAGGAATTTCCTGAAAATACTCTTCCATACAAATTTGTTTACAACATACATATTGCTCCAGTTATGGCAGCATTTTTGATTTAAGGTTTAAATTAAATTTAAATTACTGACTGTTGGAATTTCATGTTTTGCAACTGACAGTTGCCCGGAAAATTTTAATTAAGTATAAACCATCGGCAATTATTTTTTTAAATGCAATAATAGGAATCTGTAAAAACAATATCAACATTTTCACCCTGGAAAACCAGTGACTTATCAAAAATGGATAGCGGAACTATCACATATTTTACGTGACGCAATGTAATCGATTTAACGGTAACGCGAAAAACGTGCAAGGGCAAGCTGTGCATTACCAATTGAAAAAATTATAATTACTACGATCACCCCTGCTCCAGACAGAGCTGGGAAGGTTTTTTACAAAACCAGTGTTGTCAACAGCCAACCTCCCGAAGGATTTTTCTTATTAAACCAAGAGAAATGTACGTAAATAAAAGTAATGGTAAGGACACTTTGCTACGGTATATTTTATAAACCGTAATTTTGAATTTTTATATATATTTCTTCTTCTAGTTTATAATGTAGACAATGATACGAAATATCAGAATTCGTCGTAGTCGCCGTCAGCCTTGTTGAGAACATTTTACTTTTTGAGAAAGTATTAAGCAGTAAGACCACAGGATTGCCAAAGCTTGATTGGAGAATCGCAGTAAGGTTGGCCCAAAACTTTCGTGGCCGGTGAAGTTCAAACCCACATTTTCTGGCTTAATTCTTAATACGTCCAGTTTCAAATTACATTTTAAAAAATGGTGCTAAAATTGGGCAAGAGATTTTAATTTGACAAACTGGACACATTATTTTCTGGTTCAATAATAACCTATCAATAACTAGTAATTATATTAATTATATCGTATATCGAAAACCAATGACATTAAAAACATAGATAGCCGGGCGACCCCATATCGCACGTGATTCAATTTAACCAATTTCCGGATATAACGCACATACTGCCAACGTTATACCTAAAACCGCAGGGGAAACTATGTCTTAGCAATCATAAAAAATTTATTACTGCTATGGTCACCCTCATTCCAACTAAAGACATTTGGATAATTTTTTAAAATAGTTTTCACCATAAGATACTACCTGGTTAAATCGATCAATACGTAACCAAAGAGAAAAACTGGGAGCACTGCACAGAATCATGAAAGTAATAGCAATCGACAGATTAAGTGTGATTTTAAAAGACTTAAAAAACAATTCTCAGTATATAATTTAAATATAATGAAGAGGCTCGCTGGACCAGAAACATAGTATTAAACTAATTATAGTAATTGCGATGTTCACTCTCATAATCAACAAGTTTTCTGAAGTTGAATGCTAATGAACCGAAATGTCATACTCAGCTTTTACTAAATGTACAGCTGCAATCAAGTTCCGTCGAACGAAATCGATGAAAAGCGGTCATGTTGATACTAAATGTTTTTAAAATGCAATTTTTAATTTAAGTCAATTACTATTACACTATATTTAATTTGACTCTCGGAGAATATGTTCCGATATATAATACAAAGTTTTGCAAACAATTTCTGGGCGGTAGCTACTGCTAAGAAATATAAAAAAAAACGTATATTCACAACTCAATTCCATTAATTGAAGTAAAAATAGCTTAAATGATAATACAATATTATATTTATTGTACAAAAAACTTATTTTTATATAGAACGATGTTATTCTATGTTATCCTAAGAGGCATCAAACGTGTTTTAGCTGAACTAGTCTGTTTTTTTTTAAATTTTAAAGTAAGTTGACAAGCTTAAATTGTACAGTCTACTACAGACTACTAAAAATTACTTTTTGTTAGAAAACAAGTTTAAAGTAATTAAGCTGATTCAATAAAGGAAGCAACCTATCATTACAGGGAGCATTGTCGTGACGAAGAAAATGATTATTCATGTACATTGATTGAACCGATAGTAATTGCAGCTTTTAATCTTGTTTGCCATTTAACAAATTGAGTAACAAAATATTTCTATATTTCTACGAATTGGATAAAAAATATGCAGCAGAAGTTTGGAGTGATCTATATCCAACTATAGACTGCAAAAACTGTAACGAAAATTAAAAAATATATATCAAGAAGAACCAGTGTTACATTTGATACTATGAATAGTAGAATATAATGGTGGAATAAAGCTACCTTTATCAGATATCAGATATAGAAATTGCGATGACAACATAAGAATTAATTCTTAATAAACGTATGTGCAATTCAGTTCAATTTAAAAAAATCAAGGAAGTTAGTAGTGCTGATGATAATAAATATTTTATTGGATGTAATTTTAGGTTAAGGATAAAATCCAGCTCATACAGCGATATTTCGAAGCAGAAATGTATAACGAAATATTCATCCTTGATATATTAAAATGTGTTTCAATATACTTCAAGGAAAATTTAATCTCTAAAACTTCTTTGTGGCCTTCTATTATTTACAACGATACTGCGTAGTTCGCCACAAAAAGCAAGCTAAATGTATAATTTATTAATAATGAAGAGGCTCATTGAACCAGAACTTAAATAATACATTAACTATCGCGTGAGAACTAAATATCAGACACCGCTTTTAATAAACGTCTGCCGTTCAGTTCACTAGAAGGTAGTGAAGAAAAAGTGAATAATGTAGTTGATATCAGATGGTTTCTAAAGTGTAATTTTTAATTTAAATAAATTAATATTTGGTTAATTGGTATGACCACATTTATAACATGTTGCTCAATTTATCCAAGGTTCAATCACAAAATTTTTTTTCTCAACATAATTAAAAATATCAAGAAGATAATCTTTAACAAAAAATACTTTTATATTAAAGAGCTGCACGGCATCAGCCAATCATAAGAAGTTATTTTCATTTAAAATATGTAAGTACTTAATTCCACCAAGTTATCTGAATATACGCTAATTAAAATCTACGAAGGTCGGTCAGAAAATAAGTTTAGAAATTGGGATTAGAGTTTTACACCAAAAACAAAATCCATAAAATTGAAAAGGTGTTCTTAATAGGTAATTGCAGTAGATCTAATAGATCATGATGTTACAGTTACGAATAATTTGATTTCATATTTTGATGATGTCTCTTCTCTACAAAATACTCCCAAAATAAGATTCTAGAAATGTAGATAATCGTAATGTATCAGAATTATTATGAGCTACTGCGATTCTTTACTAATTTGTAAGTATTTAAAATGATGCTGCTTTAGCAGCAGTATAAAATATATTTGGATGTAGCAGACTGTTTTCAGCTGGCAGTTGACAAGAAATATGAGTTTCAGTTCGGCTGTAAAGGTCTGAAAGCTGTTGACTGTTCATAAATATTTGTGATGTCATACGTCTATCAACAACTGATTGTTATTGTAAACGCTTTTAAAGTGCTTAAAGAGTAGCAATTATTTTTTGAAATTTGCACTAGAAAAACAATGACCTTTAAACAAATAGATAGCGGCGCGACCAGAACGTTATGCAAAATAACTAACCTCCGGAAATAATAAGCACACGCTACCACCGTTATCTTCAAGACCAAGAAAAAAATTATAATTGCTGTGGTTTAAAACAAAACTGTTCCATAGCCAACCTCTCGAAGGATTTTCCTTATTAAACTGCGATTAAGACAGAAGAAAAATAGGGAATCGTTGGACTCGGTTATTAAATTAACAGCTAAAAACTTAAGAACTGTAACCTTGTTTCTGGAAATTCCTTCCTTATAAAAATCAAATTGCAATTCCACTTTTACAAAAAAAATCTCTGTAGTATATCTTAGTATAAAATTGCTATGTGGAAAATAACCTTCAGCGTAATCTATAATCTGGTGTAAAAATTGTAACGAAACAGTACAACAATTCCGATAATGTCAAATTTCAATATTATTTTTTTGCCATTTAAATGTATGACCACAATTTGAAGCTTAAATTGGAACTTAAGAAATCTTGTGTAACATATCGAAACATTTTTTTTTAATTTTAAATAACTGTAGGCAAACAGATCTATAACGCAATATGGAATAACCAGGGTTTCAATGGAAGACAAGGGTAGTGTTGCAATACTTATTTGAATTGAAACCATGTGGTTTCCCAGTTGTACGTTGTTATTTTTATGCCAAATAATTAATTATTGTATTATAATTGTTGGGAAATAAATACATTATTATTATTATTGTATAAAAAGGCATCTCTATAAAACATTGCTCAATGTATAATTAAAATTAATTGAAGGGAATCGTCAGGCAAAGGTAATAAATTCATTTTAAAACGTATAACCAGTTGATAGAAGATAGAAGAGACATGTAGGGAAAATAGAAGCTATGGAGATGAAAATGGGACAGACTAACGAACAAACTGGTTCGGCCACATGACACGGATGAGCCCAAACAGATTGATCAGAAGAGTGTGGGGAGTACATAATCAGAAGAAAAGGAGAAGGGGGAAACCAAGGAAGACATGGGCACAAATAGCAGAAATGGAAAAAGAAAGGGGCAAAACAATAGAAGAGATGAAGAAAATGACATCAAACAGAAAAGAATGAATAAATGGACGGAAGGATAATGGAAGGCAACCCAATCCAAATCCGACACCCGAAAGGATATAAGGAAGGGGAAAAAAGAAAGACAAGTTGATAATGTTGTCAATGAAATATCAAAAGTAACTTTTCAGAAACTTACATTTTTATTCGAGGGTAAAGTTGAGAATAATTGTTAAATGTATTGAAGTACCTCAACAGCTTTTAATGTCAATTTTTTGTCAGTAACTATCAACAACAACTAACCCATATACAGGATGTCTTGGTTTTTTCCCCCGCAATTTTTTTTCTAGATAGTAAATGTTATTCTGATCAATTTTTCTATATAGACTTATACTTTTTTTCGTAACAAGTTATGGCAATTTTAAAATATTAAAATAATATCTAAATAAATCAACAATGTGCCCATTTATTTTTCAGTTAGATGGTGCTCCAGCTCGTTATAGCAGATTGGCGAGAGACTGGTTAAACAGCTATTCAATCCAGCATTGGATTGGCCCTGGTGGACCTGTTCAATGGCCATTTCGCTCGCCAGGTATTACACTTTTGGATTTTCATATTTGGGGCTATCTGAAATCGAAAGTGTACAGAACACCGGTGAGCACCCGACATAAATTATTAGAACGCATTAAAAATGTTTTTAATATGTTAAAAATAACGCCGAAATGCTAAACCGTGTGTAAGAAGCTATAGTAACGCCATGCCAGAAACGCATAGAAGTTGATGGAGGTCATTTTAAACATGAAGTACCTATGTTTCTTTTTCTTTTACGTGTCCGCTAGAATTATTACTCCCCTTTTAGTTAATTTTTTGTTTGTTTTGTACATCAATAAATGTTCGTATTTCTTTAGCAACATACTGTAACTTCTTAAGCAGTAGAATAATATATATTAATTACATCTGACGTCAGGAAAAGCTTTAAAATTCTAAGGAAGCAATTTTTTTTTTGAAAAGGGGTGCAAAATTATCCTGAAAAACCAATGCCTTAAAACAATAGACAGCGGTGCGACCCAGTACAATACGTTATTCAATTTAACCAATTTCTGGAAAGAACATGCTATTATACTAACGTTACACCTAAAAGCAACAAAGACAAGCTTTGCATTAACAGTATTCTTTTTATGGTTACCCCCATTCCCTCCGGAATGTGTTATTTCTAAAGAAAATAGATGAGAAGTAAATAATCTTGATAAAAAAATGTCTTTAATGTGTAATTTTTAATTTAATAAATAAATATTTTGTTTTAACTTCTATGACCATAATTTGAAGCTGAAGTTTAAACTCTGTCAAGGAGAATTCCTCAATAGAATGTAAAATATTCGAGAAATAATCTGTAGACACAATAAAAATTCTTGGCAACAGCACAATAGTCAAGGAAATATCAAAATTAACTCTTAATAAACTTAAATTTTCAGTCGATGCTAAAGTTCATAATGCTTGTTCAATTTGTCTAAGTTTTTCAACATATTTTAATGTCAATAATTATCAACAACTAATTCATATATATTAACTATATTTGACGTCAGCAAACGCTTCAAACATTTTAGGAAGCAATTATTGTTTGAGGTGTACAATAATAGAATTTCTTAAAACAATTTTTAAAAGATTACCATAATAAGCCAATGATTTAAAAAAATAGATGGCGACCTCGTACACATACTTATTATACCACCGTTATACTTAAAAACACGCAAAGGCAAGCTAAAAAATCATAATTGTTATGTTTACCCCTATTCCAGAGAGAGGAATTTGGATTGTGTTCTAAAAATAAAATCAATTGAAATCAAATAACGTTGATATCAAATGTTTTAGTGCGTAATTTTCAATTTAGATAAATTAATATTTTGTTAATTTATCTGGCCATAATTTGTAGTTGACGTTTTATAATAACACATTATTGTTCAATCAATTGAAAGCCCTACTAGCTACTAAGAAGAGTTCCTTAATATAATTCCAAATATTCGGAAAATAATCTTTAGGCAAAATCGTTATTGTACGAAAAACTTGATTTCATATAGAACGGTGTCTCATCTGTCTAAATTTGATCACAAGAAGCACAAATTCTAGGAATAAAAATACATTCTAACAATGATCAAACACTTTCTAAATATAGAGATGCAGCGTACAAAAAGTACACGGTTTGATCGTTTGATACTAAATTGATTCAATAAAAAAGGCAACGTATCGTTTGTCGTGATGAAGAAAATAGCTATCTGTATTGATAAGACTGAAAGTAATTGCAGTTTCTAATCTTGTTTGCCATACAATAAATTGAGTAATCAAATATATCTGTTCGAATCATATCCAAGGCAGTCGTAGTTAATCTTGGATGTTCTATTTTTAAAAGCGGTGCATTAGGGTGCATTGTCGTGACGCAAAGCTCAACCAATTGTGCTTTTATGGGCGTATACAAAATATAAAGCTGTCACATATGCTTTTAAAAAGAAATATCTACTAGCATATTAAGCCTGAAATACATAGTTAACTGGGAATAATTATAAATGTATCAAAATACCTCTCAGATAGGTAGAATCCAGGGGAATTTGAATTTTAAAATAATGATCATAATAGCCTAATTTAGTTGAAAGAAGACACGAGGAAATGCACGATTTCAAACATTTTGAAAAATATAACTAGCAATTTATCCATTTTAACATTTTAATTTGTATGATCATAAAATGTCCAAATATTTCCATCAACTTTATCAATGAATGTTTAATTGCAACGAAGAGAACTATTGGGCAGAACTTGAACAGTCTACTACGTCTACTACAAAAATAATTTTTACAGTAGGTAGCTAATGCCAAGGAACATCAGAATTAATTCTTAATAAACCCATGTCCAATTCAGTTCAATTGAAAGAAATCAAGAGGAAGTTCGTAGTGCTGATGATAATAACTATTTTATTGGCTGTAATTTTTAGGTTAAGGAAAAATTCCAGCTTAGATGGCGATATTTCGTAGGAGCTATTGGATTTATTAAGGTCTGTTTTTAAATAGATTTCAACTTCAAGCAATTTAAGTATATAATTTAAGGATAATGAAGAGGCTCAAGAACCAGAACTTAAATAATAAACTAATTATCCAGATTGCTATGTTAATTTTCATAATAGTTTTTGGCAATAACACAATTTAAATATTAGACTAGACTTTTAATAAACATTTGCAATCAGTTTAGTTGGAGAAAATCAAGGCAGAGCGACTAATGTGGTTGATTTGTTAGTTTGTATGACCATTATTTGGAGCTGATATTTATAATTTATCCAAGGCTTCAACAAAAAACATTTCTCAACATAATTAACAATATCAATAGATAATCTTTAACAAAATAGTTTTCGAAACTGGAACATCCACTTTTAAAATAAAGGAGTTCATGGCAGCAGCCCATCCTAAAAAATATTTTTACTTAAATATCGAAATTCGTAAATAGCTTGATTCACGACGAAGTCGAAAAGGGAAGTTTTAGAAACTAGGATAGATGCAAGTAGATTATGATGTTAAGAGTTAAGGTATGGATAATTTACTTTTATATAAACGATGGCTCATCTTTAAAAAATTCTGGCAAACGCAAATTCTAAAACTACACATACAATTTAAAAATAAAGAGATACATTCATTTAATCGCATTGAATCAATTCCCTCACCTCAGCATTATAATTAGCCCATCGATATATGCAACTATTTAAGGCGGAATTTTAGAAATTGGAAAATTCGTTGAAAGTATTAAAAAATACAAACTGTGAAACCAGGAATTAAATAGAAATTTGTCAAAAGGATGCAGATTTGGCAGCATTTTGTAATAACTATTCATTACTCAAGTTGTCCAGATGAAAAATACTTTAATGTAGTGGACTGTTGACACTGAATCATAGTTGGCAACTAGTAGTTGACAAGAAAAATCAGTTTCAGTTCTGTCGTAAAAATCTAAAAGCTGTTGACTGTTCGTCAATATTTGTGAACATTGCGGCGATGACAAACGGGACACAATTTTTTCTGGTTCAGTAATAACCGTCCGCATGCACTTATTATATTAATGATATCTGATATCTGCAAAGTTTTTACAATGTTCAACAGGTAGCAATTATTTTTTGCCCTGAAAATCAATGACCTTTAAACAAATAGATAGTAGCCCCCGTTCCAGTCAAAGTTTCATAAGACTGACTCAAAAAAATTTCCTTATTAAATCGAGATTAATGCACGTCACCAGGGAAAAAATTAGTAAACGCTGGGCTTGGTTATTAAATTAACAACTACAAACTTAAAAGTTCGAGCCACGGTCCTTGAAATTCCTTCTTTGTAACGATCAAGTAGCAATTTCACTTTTACAAAAAGGCAATATGGAAAATATTAGATAAAATCTAACTTTTGATGTATGGAAATTCAACAACTAGTAATTATATTTGACTGCTTAAGGAGCAACTATTATTGTTTGAGGTCTGCAAAATACATTTAAAAATTTTAACCCTGGAAAACCAATGACTTAAAAAAAATAGATAGCGGCGCGACCCCGTATAATACGTGCTGCAATTTAACAAATTTCCGGAAAGCTACAGCACATACTACCACCGTTATTTCTAAAAACATGCAAGGGCAAGCTATGCATTAAGAACCCAAAAAATTTTAATCTCTATGGTCACCCCCGTTTCAGCCAAAGACATTTGAAGGATAAAAAAAACAACACTGTCCGATAGCCAACCTCCCGAAGGATTTCCTGATTAAACCGAGATTGAGGCACGTAAACAAAGTAAAAAGGGGACGTTGGGCGCCGTTATTAATTAATAGCCGAACTGAAGAAATAGAGACCTCGTTCCTCGGATTGCTTCCTCGTAAAAATCGCAACTGGGAGCAGGACCACTGGCACTTCCACCACAACTAAAAACGAACTCCACCTTCGAGCACTATCACATGGTCACTGCAGAAGTGAATGCGTCGAGCTGTTCTTGAGGCTATTCGGCGAAGACTGGCTGATTAGCGGCGCCCATTGGGTGTAAGTACGGGGATTCGAACCGCTTCCATGGGTCATGAGCGTGTGCGTCGCCCGAAATAGTCGGTTGCATGCGGCGCGGAAATAGAGAATATGACGAGTTCTTCTGTTGGAGTCGGTCCTGCGTCAGGACCTGCATTTGGGCCGGAAATAGACTTGATGGGCCGCGACATGCACCGCTAAATTAAAAATAAATACGAATCCATCGATATTCTTCCAATGTGTGTGAGTTGTGAACTTGAAAAACCTTAAAGTCATTCTCACGCTTTATGGTTGCAAATGTTATGTAAGGCTGGGGATCTGAGAATAGCGTTTTTACCTTGAACAGAATTTTAATCATGATTCATAGCGATATTTTACTATAAACGGGCACGTCCGACTTATTAAACAGTTTTTTGTTGACAAAAGACGTTTGCTCAATTAAGGCTAAAAATAAGGCAAAGGCAAGATAAATGTGTAAACACATAAATTTAAAAAAAGAACCGGGATCTCGTGACTGCCATGTATAATATACACTATAAAAAACAATATATCAGTTAGAATAGTATAATACTAGCACAAACAACGTGATATATTTAAATAAATTATAGGCTAATAAAAAATTGTTTAAAATAATTATCAAACTCAAGTAATAGTCATTAAAACTACTAAGCACTGGTTGAAAACAACAATAATGCAAAAATGGCCAAACTAAAAAAAAAGTCTTAAATTAGAAATTATTTTAGCTCCTAATCAAAACCTACTCACCAATATCTGTCAAGCATTTTATGTCATCTTTACAGTTAAGAATTTCAAACGGGTAGAGGCGTTTATTATCAAACTGATAATGATGATTCATCAATATCAGGTAATATTTCAATACTTCTTTTGAGTAGTAACACTGAAAAGTTTTTTTATCTATAAATCGTCCAGACAATAGTTTAATTAGAACTGTTTTCTTCTTTTTTCTAACGACTACCGTTGCCCCCCGGAACCGCTTACGCATTACTTTAGGGGGCGCGGGCGTCACTTAAACCTAACCTTAATTAAGTGAAAATCTAGAGCGCCCGTGCCGGGAGTCGAACTCTCGCCTACTCTGGCTCGAGCGCTTTGTGTTTTCACTGTGACTCGGCTGCAGCGGCGATAGCCACTCGCCTATCGAGGTCTCAGAGCCTGCTTTTATAATAAAGATGATAGTGATGATGATAATATGGAAATATTACAATTCTTCTTTTCAACAACATAGCTGAAAGCCATCGAAATTTCATAAAAATGGCATCTGGAGACTCAGTATTTACATAATACGTTATAAACACATTAGTATGTCTTCAATATGACGATGATAATCACGAACACGAAGGAAGATTGTTTCGACCAATAAATCAGAACAAAGTCTAAATATATACGTTACTAAATGATGTACCTTACTTTTTTGATACATATGACAGTAATAATAATAAGAATAATTTCTTATCAATATAGATATGAAGAATTTCTATGTTAAACAACAAGGGAAAACAAATAAATACATTTTGGTGAGTTTCAAACGTGTAGAGGCGTTTATTATTAAACTGATAATAATGATTCATCAATATCAGGATATATTCCAATACTTTTTTAAATAATATCACTGAAGAGATTTTTTTTTATCCATAAACCATCCAGACATAGTAGTTTAATTAAACAATTTTCTCTTCTTCCTAATGACTATCGTTGCCCCCCCCCCCCCCCCGAACCGCTTACACATTACTTCAGAGGGCGTCACAACCTAATTTTAATTAAGTGAAAATTTAGACCACTTGTGCCGGGAGTCGAACTCTTGCCCACTCCAGCTCGAGAGCTTTGTGTTTTCACTGTGACTCGGCTGCAGCGCCAATCGCCACTCGCCTACCGAGGTCTCTTAATTAGAACCTGCTTTTATAGTAAAGATGATAGTGATGGTGGTAATATGGAAATATTGCAATTATTCTTTTCAACAACGAAGCTGAAAGCAGTGGAAATTTCGTAGAAATTGTATCTGGAGACTCCGTATTTCCATGTTAATACGTTATACACACATTAGTATGTTTAAAATTGTCTTCAGTATAAAGATGATAAACATGAACACGAAAGAAGATTGTTTTGACCAATAAATCAGAAAAAAGTCTAAATATATACGTTACTAAATGCTGCACCTTACTTTTTTGATACAGATGACAGTGATAATAATAATAATTTCTTATCAATATAGATATGAAGAATGTCTACGTTAAACAACAAGAGAAAACAAATAAATTATACATTTTGGTGGGTTTCAAACGTGTAGAGGCGTTTATTATTAAACTGATAGTAATGATTCATCAATATCAGCAAATATTGCAATAGTTTGTTTGAGCAATAACACTGAAGAGAATTTTTTATCCATAAAACGTCCAGGCAATGTAGTTTAATTGGAACCTTTTTTCTTCTTCCTAACGACTACCGTTGCCCCCCGAAACCGCTTACGCATTACTTCAGGGTGCGCGAGCGTCTTAAACCTAACCTTAATTAACTGAAAATCTAGACCGCCCGTGCCGGGAGTCGAACTCTCGCCTACATTGGCTCGAGCGCTTTGTGTTTTCACTGTGACTCGGCTGCAGCGGCGATCGCCACTCACCTACCGAGGTCTCTTAATTATAATATAATAGAGATGATAGTGATATGGAAATATTACAATTCTTATTTTCAACAGCGAAGATGAAAGCAGTGGAAATTTCGTAGAAATGGCAAATGCTGTAGGTATCTTATTTTTGTGATACAGATGGCAGTGATAATAATAAAAATAATTTCTTATAAATATAGATATGAAAAATTTCTATGTTAAACAAGAGAAAACAAATAAATGATTCCTTTTTTCAAATATAACATCTCCATGTCTTTGAATATATACGTCAGTATATTTTACCTTTTTTAGCACAGTTGTAATGGTAATAGTGATGATTAATCAGTATGAACTGTTGAATTCTTTGATCAATAAGATACGCCAACCTATTGAGAACTGTTCTTATATCTATTGAGTTCAGGGTGCTATATATTAGTAGGGATTATACCATGTATAGTCGAAACTAATAAGCATATGACGCAATAGTTAGACAGCGAGTCCCTGCATTCCTACTCCCAATCTCCAAGCCACATGATCGTTTGCCATCCCTCATTGCTCGAGAGATTCTCTCATTCCACGACCTGCGACGTCGGTCTCTTCTATTTTTCCCTTCTGGTTACAATGAAAACACTCGTTTGGACCACCTTGAATTTTCAGTTCAACTAAGTGGCCACACCTTATCAGATCTCTTTTTTGGATTCGAGCAATAATTTCCACTGGCTCTTTGTAATCTTGACGTTCTGAAGCTTGTACGTAGATAGTCCATTTCCTTCATTGTCCATACTTCGCATCCAGGTCTAAGTACTATATCAACCATAGTTTGACAGTTCTCATTGTTTTATTTATGTTTCTGTCTCACTAGATAAAATTTAATAACCCTGTGAACTTTCTAGCCTCTCATACCCTTAATCGTATATTTTGACTACTAATACCCCATTATCAACCAATACTCCGATTTATCATTTACCAACACCCCAAATTTGGCATCGGAACGCATGATCAGGTATACAGTTTTATCCAGGCTTACCTCCAATCCCCACTGCCTGCACAACCTTCCCAACATAAACTCCATATCAAATGAGTCTTGTGCCAGGACCGTCTGATAGTTTGCAAAACTTAAGATGAAAAGGTGGGTATCATGGATTGGTAACCCCATTCCCTGAAGGGATTGTTTTGATTGTTTAACACTTTCAAACAAATTTACTGCACCCCTGTCCCAGGTCATGGTGATAATGATAAAAAAAACTGAATACACAATATTAATTTCAATAGATATACTCTATGCAAAACAATTTTTATGATAGACAGCATGGTGGCCTAACAATAAATGGTGATTCATCAACATGTGTGTAAGGAAACGTTGCGTAAACCCTTTTTATCAGTAAATTGAACAGATACCTGTAATTGTTCTAGAAACAGAATATCCAAACCTAAAACTTCAAAAGATACCTAAGTCTATTAAGAACCGTTTCTGTAATAAGGATCATGGTGATAATTGCAATAAGGGATGAGTCATTAATCTATATGTGTAAAGAAACAATTCACCAAACATCTTCAGCAACCAATAGGAGGAAACACTGGTTTTGTGTTCAAACCAAAGGTATCATAATCGATTAAGAACCATTATAGAATGAAGGTCGGGATGATGATAAAAAAATAATAACTTATGAATATACTTATATGCGAAAGAGCATTTGCCTTTGAGTAGTAAATTTGGAGCAATATATTTTTATGAATGGAATATACAGGTTGACACTGCAGTCTATTAATAACTGTTTTCACTATGAAGATCATGACCACGATGACAAAAATGACCATTTATCAATATACATATGTGAAGAAACCCTCTTCAGCAACAAATAGGAAGACAAGCCGCGTTTTTATAAAATCAGAATATACGTGTACAAACCTGATATTTCACTATGATTATTACTGTATTGAACACTTTTAGAGATGAAGGTCAGAATGAGAATTGCGATGATTTACCGATGTAATAAGGAGACAATCTTTTACGCAACGAAATTGAATTATTACTCCTGCACAGAACATAATATATCACTTTAAATTATTAGAACATTGGAAAAAACAATAAACAAAAAATAAATTCCAGCAAATCGACGTCATGGTGATCTTACGTCGCCTAGGGATATAAAAACCAAAATTATCTCCCTATCTAAATCTAACCTTCATGGTTTAAAAATAAACCAACTTGTCCAAAACCATCTTGAATGAATTACAATCTAACCTAGTTCCAAATTTCCCCTACACCTCTGTATAAGGTTTGGAACATGTGTAGACACTCGACAATTGACTAAGAAAACGCTAGAAAGCACATGACAACATTTATTTTT
This sequence comes from Agriotes lineatus, assembly GCA_940337035.1. Classification (NCBI taxonomy): domain Eukaryota; kingdom Metazoa; phylum Arthropoda; class Insecta; order Coleoptera; family Elateridae; genus Agriotes; species Agriotes lineatus. The sequence goes on along the minus strand of OW679201.1, from coordinate 47,153,449 downwards.
TCTAGGTCAGATCAAACGGTCTATAATTGCCTTAATTCCGTGATTTTCTAATCGCAGCGTCGGCATAAAAGGCGTTTAGAAATTTTACATTCGAATACGAATCCTTGCTCGACTGCCCAGATATCGAAATTTCACTTTCGGCATAGATGATAAAAACGTTACAATGATTCCTGTTCTTACAAAACTTAATATTGCTTTAATCAAGTTCACTTATTTAAGACGTCATGACAGCACTAATTAGCTATTATCAGTGTGATGGGTCCAATTTCAAAAGCAAAGAACAATTAGTTACAAAATGATGGCATAATTGTTGACCTTGAAAGCGATTATAACCGAGTCAAAGTAGCAAATAAAAACGCCTTCAATCATTCTTAACAGATCAAAACGGTCAATTGATGGGTCTGCACTGCCAATGACCCAATATTACATTATATCCTTCAATGGCCGAATATTTGGTGTTCGAACAATTCTTTTAAATAGATTCTATCAAACAATGCACGTTAAGGTCAGACAGCCAAAGCGCAGATATTTAAGACACGCGCGTGCACTCTTTCATGGCACGCAAATATCGATCATATCGGCACTAAATATTGCGTTTTCTAAACCTATAAATAATTTCAAGATATTACTCTTAAGCAACTTGACAGAAAACTTATCAAAGTATGGCAGATAAAATCTTAGAGAATCTCCACCGGCAGTTACGAAACGTGCTGACGTCACTATCAGCGTCGTCATATACTTTCAGCCAAGTGCTTGAGTACAGTTTAGTACAGATATTAATCATCAAGGTTCTTCTTCTTCGTCTTTCTCTTATATTAGACGCGTGATCATGGACAATTCTTTCTCCCATTCTTCTAGGCATAATTAAAATATCGTTTTAAGATCTTGCTCTTAGTCTCTTCCAGTGGCTTTCCATTGTGGCAGTACCTTGATTTCTTGTTGCCCATCTATTTTCATAATGTGTTCTAACCAAGCTGGTCTTTCGGGTTCAGCTCTGTGTACTAGGTCATCACCTCTTATGTGGTTGCTCAGTTCAAGGTTCATTTTAATTTTGTTTCATCGTCGTTTCCAGTTGCTCCATATGTTCGTCATTGAATCTTTATTTAGGTCTTTCGCAGCTGGTCTTCTATGTTGAGCTCATGTTTCGCTCCCCTGTTTTAATTGTGTGGTCTTGCTCAATATACTCGACTTAAAGTCAATATTTGCTAAGATTAAACAACCGCTTTATTGGCAGAGATAATAGCGATAATGATTCACCTCTAGAACTACAAAGATACCTTATACAAATTCTTTTGACCAATAAATGTTAACTATCTATATAAACAGTATAACGATATCTGTGTATGGCTACATTTCTTTAAAAAAACTCTATCTTTGTTACTTTGCTTCCAACATGGTTGTGTTGTAATATTCACTTTTAAACCCCTTTATTTTGCTTGTAAATATTTCTTCTATCATTTATTACTATTTTTATGATTATAATCCTACGAAGCAATAAAACTCAATAGTCTTCTCCACGTACATTTATTTAAATTGGGGACATGTTTCGAAACCAAACTGGTTTCATCTTCGGGCCTATGGTTAACAATAATGTACATAATAAAGAAATTCACTTACTGGTAGTAAAAGCACGTGCTAAATGTGTAGGTTAAAATGAGGTTACGTTAAAACGTTGAAGACGAGGTAGGAATAAAGTTAAAAAACACACCACATTGGATTTTTTTTTCTTCTTCTCCAATATAATTTTATTTCTACCTCGTCTTCAACGTTTTAACTTAACCTCATTTTAACCTAGAAACTTAACACGTGCTTCTACTACCAGTAAGTGAATTTCTTTATTATGTACATTATTGTTGAAGATGAAACCAGTTTGGTTTCGGAACATGTCGCCAATTTATATAAATGTAGGTGGAGAAGACTACTGAGTTTTATTGCTTCGTATCAAGACACCTCCACTATTAGCATAATGGATCACCTTTCGATTATAATCCTTTCAATAAATCAACCTCTTAAATATAATACGTTCTAAGTACTTCTAATTGGACGCTTGGATGTGAAATTTGATGCCACAGAAAATTGCAATGCGAAAGCTCTGATGGGATTTTGAAGTGCTACTTGTTGTAATTATGTAGTTTAATAAAAAGGACGAAAGAATAATGTCTTTAATAGATATTATTGTTTAACTAGCTTTGCAGTGGAGGTTGTATGTGGTTCTATTGTGCAGCCAAGCTGGACACTGTTTCGATATTGCTGCATTGACTGTAGAGAGCTTTGTTGTAGGGTCGTTGCTAATTGTTATTGTTGAGTTGGTACCCAATTGGTACGGCAATATAGTGGACTATTTACTTGGGAATAGTGAACATCCAGCGAGATGACCACTAACCCTTCACCTGATAAGCAATTATAAGTAATCCAGGAAGCGCACCTGAATAGTCTGGGATGCAATTCGCACTGGTCTAGTTAAGCATTCGGCTAATAGGCGCTAGATGCGGTAAGCATCTGCATTAAAGGTAGATTATCGGCGGTATTCTAGTAGATGTTACTTGGGAACATCGGAAGACCGCAAAAACACCCCTTTAATTTTAAAGATGAGAGAGGGTCAACAAACCCAGAAGATTTAAACATGTGTAACGTCGGTATCTTCAAGTTTCGAAATGAAGCTTCCATATAGATTTTTATCAGCATAATGTAACGACTAGATAAGGGTGATAGATGATGTGTAAACACATATTTAAATCGTGCAGCTCACAGTCTAGCTACCTTATCCGATTTAAGATACTGCGTCTGCATCAAGATAAGAGTTAAGCTTGAAGTAGCTACAAACTAGGTATTTCAGTCATAGTTCTAAGCACATTTTTGTACAATATAACAAACAAGATCAATCAACAGGCCAGATAATACCAGAATAAGCAACTTCGCCCTGAAACACGATGGAATCTGACTCATCCATTCCCATTCTGCTTGCCTGCTTTCTAAGATTGCGAGAGTATTGACGTAGAAAGTCCTATATGCACAAGGAAGCTGCATATAAGGCGCAGAGTTCGATTTCGCCGATAAAATGCGCGGGCACGTACGCAAATAGCTCTGTATTAAAAATAATCATTAAAAGCATTTCTTGTGCGAGCTGTTTCAAAACAATGGGGAAAGGCGGCAGGCTGTAAAGTTCATCCGCTCGATCGCATTACCAAAGGTCGGCAAAGGTAAACAAAAGCCGGCCGCCTTGAGCGGCGCTAAATTCAAAATTAGACTATTCCGGGTGACATTCAAGCAAACTGATCGATTCGGCGACCTTGGCGGACGACTCCTGCAAAGCCGAGGTCTATTTTAATTTCAAATTGGAAACAAAGCGCGTTTTTTCTTAAACGCGTGATTTATGGCAAAACGCTCAGGTAATTGTTGGTAAACACTTTTTATCGCGACCGCAATTAATTCCTGCTCCTGAGAATCTAAAAGAATTTAGAAAGGTCATTCTTGCAGCGTGACTCGCTAAGGCCGCTGCCTAACGCGTTCTGTGAATGAAAGCTTGGGTTTTCTGCGAATTCTCTGAAATTATTACGTTTTTTTGTTCGTCCAGGATGTATCACTTTAGATATAGATGCTATGTTAAATTACATTGATGAGAGATTTCAAAATTACTGGAAAATTTAGATATATTTTTTTATATAATTCTGCGTAGTGTTGGTAAATCTAGTCACAAAATAACCAGTTCGAAGAATCTATAAGTTATGCGTATTTATTCATAGTTCCAGCCTATCCTATTCAATAAAAAAATCATTGAAATAATTATTGCATTAACAATGTTGTACCACTATTGCAGGTGGCTGGCTGGCATAAGAAAGTATTCAACAAGAATACAGAAATTCAAGGAAAACACATGCAGAAATTTATAATAACAATTATGCGCGAGTAATTACCTATTTTAATTTTTCACCCGAAGTCAAACAGCTGCTCCTGAATTAAAGCTTGTAATCTTCTTAAAAACGCAGTCTATTTCAGTTTATTCTACAAGAAACAAAAGTGTAGGCAATAGAAATTACATAAACAAAGATAATCCCAGATACTGATCCACACCTGGGAATGGTACTGGAAGTAATTTTTGTTTGTAAGTAAAAAACAATAGCGAAAAACTGAGACCTTTACCAGCTAGTACCTGCATAACGGACGTGTAGACCCTGCATAATCGAAGTGTATACCCTGCTTTACATTCTAGTATTACGAAACAGTGGAAATGGCGTATTATAGAAAACCATTCAACTAATCTGGAATATAAGGTACGCCCATATTATCGCATATTATCAATTTATTAGATCACTTTTCGCAATACTATAATAATATAGTACTTTAAGTTGTAATCTATAGATGTGGAATCTCTCATCAAACTTAAAAAAATAATACGACGTCATTATTAACTAACTCAGGTTTTATTTTAACAAAATTATATTGTGTGAAAAAAACTCATTCGCAGCATGCCATGATCAAATTGAGGTTTGCCATAACTTGATAGATACCCATTAAAGCAAATGAACTACCATAAGTCAGAAAGAACTAAATTACATCTTGATCTTGAACTATTTTCCTAAAAATATACAAAACACTAAATGAAAACAAATTTTATTGACTGTTATGGTTAATACACTCGTTGTTGTGTAAATGCCATCTTATTTTCCTTTTTGCTTGATACTCGTACAACTAAACTTAATTCAGTATAAACTTTTGCCTGTCGCAGTGACAGAGGTTTTCATAAACAAAATGAAATCTGACATTCACCTACAGATTTAAGTTAAGACATGACATGAGTTTTTTTTTTGAACACGATGTGAATTGGCTAAAGCATTGCATTTTTTATTTTTTATATTTATATATACAGTAGAACAGGTTATGTTGTTTTTAATAAATCAGGTACTTAAGTATTTAAAATCCCTGCTTTTTAATAATTTATTTGCTAGATCAATAAATATTCATTTTAGGCATAGCAATGTTAATATATGTACACTCAGGTGCTGAATTAATAAACCCTTGGCTAGGCAACCCACACAACCACAGTTCAAGAGTTTCTAATATTCCACTAGTGCATGCGAATGTATGATCTGTTTTGTAATGACTCTTGTAATAATAAGAAACAAAATTAGGTTGACTCGTCTAAGTTATGAAATAGAGTTAACAATATAGAACAGGTGCACACAAAAATGTATTTTATAAAGATTGGCATTTCGATTATTTTATATTTTTAAATGGATTGAGCTCTCATGATTCTTGCGGATGTTATCGATCATTCACTTTATTTTCATAATTTTCACAGTAAACTTTATCTCCTGATAGTTACAACTGGCAGCAAAAAGATTTGTTCAAGCATTACTGTTTCTGCATTTGTTTAAAATAAAACAGCAGTGAAAATATCCACATTCTTTACATAGGACCAACTACCAAAAGAAGCAAAGATTTGAAGAAAAATATGTTTAATAAAAGTAGTTTCTTTGCTAAGGTTATATTTACAATTAGATTAAGAGTAAAAATGACGTCTAGAGAGAATGATCTACAGCTTATATGTCGAGCTAAGCGGTGCGAGAAAGGGTGAGCACTAGGGAGAACAAAAACAAGGGATAGTTCAAGCCATGAGGTTGCTCCACTGTGCTCACTTTATACAAGAATGTACCTAGTGTTCAGAATCAGGCGACTGTGAAGTAAATGAGTTTCGTTGCTACCCCACCATTTCGGCTACTGCTTATCATTTGCCCACATGCAAGCTAATATCTATTGAGCTGTACGTGAACGTGTGTACAAGTTCTTTGAAACATATCCAGATACTAGAAAAATGCTTCGTCCTTGTGTCTTTTCATTTATCTTGTGGTAATTTCTATATTGATACTTTTTGTAAATGATGGATTTCTTCAAATACTTATTAATGTTTGGAATATGAAAAATCTGGTACCAAGTGCTCAGAAAGAAGTATTTAACGAAAGTATTTACGTATTTAGGAAAGTACTGGCTACTGCCATTTTCCTAAAATATATTTCCAAACAAATACAGCGAACTATCGTCATTTTAGTGAATATTCTTGATAACTACGATGATAACATTACTACAAAAGAAATTTCTTCAAGTAGGTCTTTATTAGTCTACTATACCTACATATATTTTCAAAACAACAGCAGCGAATTCCTTTCATAAAATAAATTTCTAAAAAAGCTCAGCGACCTTTCATAATTTAGGTAAATTATATTGACAATCCTTACTATTATTATTTTTTTAATAAACTCAATCTTGTGGCAGTCACTAAGAGACATATTTCTTCAATTAATCATTACTTTTGTGAAGGAAAATTGACTGATGCATATGACCCACGTAGTCTAAAGTCTAGGATAATTTGGATAATTTTTAATTGCATATCTTAGCATTTACCGTAAATAACACAGTTAGCTTGTTGCGATCAGAAATCTGTCGCCATGAATTATTCACCCGCATTAGCAGCAGATTAAAAATCGACGCAAGTTCCCTTTTTCGGAAATCACTTCAAAGTTTTGCTTCTCAAGCTAGTCGATGTGCTCATATAGGATTTCCCATGAGTGTCGAGCCATATGCGGATTTCTCCAGCTGGAACTGTCGCCATATGGGCAGCTTTGGTACTGTTGCTGGGCCGCCGCAGCCGCCGCAGCCGCCGAGTATTATCAGATGTGGTAGTTTCCTTTTTTAAATAAAAATGCCAATGTTAGATTAAATTTATTGGAAGCCTTTTTTTCTTTTTTCGTTTGTTTGTTTCCTTGTTTTACACATTTTCTTTGCTGTTTTTCGACGTCTGGGTTGCCTTTTGCTTTTTGATGCTTAACAATGCACCTTACGCGCTTTCAAGGGAAATTGCTGGGTTTGCGGAATTGCGCTCGTTGGAGAAAATTATTCGACGCGGGCCTAAACCTTAGTTACAATTTTTTACTACGTATTCAATTGTAACAAAAACAACGAAGGATTACCTAATCATATTCAAGCACATGCGTCGCTTAACCATTAAAGGAAGAACTGTGCTATAGAAACAAACATGGAAGCTTTGTGTTCGAGGTCTTTTCGACGACAGTATTTGCTAGTCTCTTTGATCTATAGTTTTTGTTTAAATAGTAATTGATGTTTCTTATTCAGTTCCTTTATTAGTTAGCTTGATCGGTACTTTATGCGCTAATCGAGCAAGACTTTTTTACTTACGTGGTCCTTTATGCCGTCCTGTTTTGAATTTAGCGTGGTAAAATGTCACTAATTTACTCTTTGGGTTCGTTTTGCGTGCACGAACTCAGCTTTATTCATGTTCGTCGGTGCCATTACTACCTGTGTTTCATTGTTGTCGTTATTAATAAATGAGTTTCAGCTCTTTTTGTTGCGACTCATTTACTTCGTGTGGTTCGGCGGAGCAAATTGCAGTAAGTTACCGAACCTGGCGCCCTAATCGGTTAATTGATTGTTGCTTAGTAAATTATTTTTTTGTATAGCTCTTGATTTTCGAATATTAAAAGTTACGACGTTGCTATCGGGCATTTTCGTTAGCGTTATACTTTAGAAAAATGTCAAAATGGCATTTGACATTTTCATAGATTAAGGTTATTGCAAGGACAGGTATATCTTGGAATTTTGTTTTGCTTCACAACCATAAGGTTACTTCGTTTCCAATAAGAGAAATGCACTCCAAAACATAATATCTGCTATTGCAAAGCATTCTTTTGATAAACCACTCTTAAATACACTTGCTAAACAGCAAAACCTGTCTATTTACAATTCGAATTTGAGAATTTATGATGTGCAAGTTTTTTAACCTATTTATGTAAAGCGGATTTTGCTGTATAGCTAGTAATGGTAGTTAATAAAGAGGTGTGTAATAAGTATCTTCCTGCCAGCAATGTTACTAGATACCTATTTGTGTGTTATTGCTGACTGGTTGGCTGAAATAATTACTAATTTGAGTGTTCATTGAAAGCCAATCCGTGGAAGTATGGGAAAGTCCAGTCAAATACCGTCGCTCTTCATTTAAACCGGCTTATTGTTTTGATGTGCATTCAATTCGGTATGCCTGCGACAGGAAGGAGCATTGAACTTGACTGCATGCAAACGAGACTAATCGTACACACGAGCGAGTTAATTCGTGCATTTTTACCGTAGGCAGACGCGTTCGAGTCAACACCCAATTGTTTCACGGTTAGCAGATGCAAGATCGCCCACGAGGTGCATTTGAAATGAGCTAAATGACAAACTTCCTTTTGCGTAATATGGAATTCTTCACTCCACCGCGAGTGGGCTCGTTCAGTTCCTTTTGCATTATTAATAACAATACTCCCACACCGCGGTTTTGGCATTTGCCTGCTCCAGTAACACATCGATGTGTTTCAAGGACCTCGAGTTATTCCTAATAACATTTCGTCTATGAAACGAGTTGCCTGTATTTCAAGAGTTGGACTTTTATATTTCAAAACGAAAGCGTAGATGGAATCTATTTCCTCTTCCACATGCAGGTTTGCTGTAACACCATCATCATTAGTGCAATACATTCAAATTTGGCCTATCATTTATCATACCAAAACAAATGTATACGTTGGACTAATATGGAGATGGAGATGAAGGACATTATTGGGTGACATGATTGAATCCTTCAGCATCATCAACAATTACTACAAGCATTTGAAAAATGTTACGACTTAAAGTTGTCGCAAACTGGACAAAATATACTTCTACATACATAGTCGTTGAAGATTGGAGCTCGCCACTAAGCGATATCATTATATGCGATACCATGTCCACATTATTTCAAGAACAATTACAAACTGGATGATTGTTACGTGTAAAAAGCGTAATTAGGGTAGAACTTTATTGTCCGCTCGCGCTGATAAGTGGTAATCTGCATTACCGGCACTCAATATGCGTTTTTATGCCGTTCGGTTTTTTAATTTATCTGTAGTCGATTATCGGGTTTAGGCAGACGTCCTTGTGGTTCGCATTTTGAGATAATAATCGTCTTGTTGGGACCTGAATAGCATTCCCTATTCCTTCTCAAACGTGGCCTCAAATTGGAAATGCGCATTTTATGGTCGTTTCCCAGAAAAGCCTCTAATTACAGGGAAAGTTCCGTCACTTCATTCGATTTTGGTAATGTAATGCATTTTGGCTAATTGCGTCCGTCATTCTTCGCTTTTCCTACCCGGGAGTTTTGAAGCTTCGTCGAATTTGCTTACATCGGGGAGGCGTTCATTCCCTCCGTTGTCCTGGCAGTATCCTTCGATTTTTGCCTACATCGCGTGAGTGTCCTGCTGGTAATTTTGAGCGACCCTTGACCAGCTGCTGGCGCAGTTACCTCTCGTCCGAGCAACCCGTTTTGCTTGCATCTGTGTGCAGTTAAGAAAGCCCCTGTCCAAAGTCTACTTTCGTCTGAGATTTAGTGCAGCTAATTAGCTACTGCCCCTTTCAGCTAAGTACCCAAGCATTGCAGTAGCTTCGTCGAAGATGCGGTGATTCCTTTTGATTGTTACGCTTTGACTTGCGTGTTTTGGTCATTTATGCCGACGCTCTTGGCGATATCCCTTCAGGGTTCACCTGTTTATGTTAGTTAATGATATTCGTACTACAAGCCCTAGGTGGATTAATGTAGAGAAATTAGAAAACTTAAGGATGCTTGTAGCTTTTTATTGTTGGTTCAATATTTAATTGCTTAATACTTTGAATCTGTTCTGAGTCTGTAGTTTAAATCTCAATTAAATAACCTTTTGTGATTATTTTGATCTTTGATTACTTGTTTCTTCCTCTTATTATACGCCAGTGGCCTGTTTTTAACCACAAAGTGGTTCTATGAGCCCTCTTTGCCCTTAGCCCGGGTTGGTGGTTAGCCTTGCTCGTCGAAAGTGAGGATGAGTTCCCTTATTTAGGGGTTAAAGACTACCACAGGTGATTACTTATTTAATTGTGTTAATTCGTAGTATAATTAGGATATTTGGGGTGCACATTTAGCTTAATTAATGTTCTGGCATTGCTGGCTTGCGTGGAAAAGAATTATGTAATGGCTACATTTATACGACCTTGATTGCTAATTAGATATGTTATACTGCTAATTATTTTATGTGTCTGATTTCGTTACTGCTACCTTTTGTATATCCGATATTGTGATATTGCTTGCTGCGATTTTTAGAGTTTATAATTCTCAACCTATCAAGAGTATATTTGTTGTAATTTAAAGACTCGTTGGTGCTCATTATATTTTGTAAATACAGCATTTAAATTACTGCACGCCGTTTTCACTGAGTCTAGCTGGCGGGCCTTCAAGTACTGTCGTAGCGTTATATTCGACTGGAGATGACACTCACATTTAAGTTAGATAGAACAACTAACATTTCTTTCTCCAAGAAATCTGGAGAAACTAAAAGCTAACCTGAAATAATAACAGCAGATGGTTTGTTGAATGAGAGTATTTGTTTTCAAAGGTGACAGGAAGCAACAGTTGCATGAGTATAGTGCTAAATAAAAAACTTAAAAGGTGATTGTATTTAACAACTAAAGAAGTCATTAACTTGCTGGTGTTTCCCATATGGGCCAAGTATGTACCAACGCTCCCTCGCAAATAAACGTTAAATGGTGTCGTTCACCTCCTTGCAAAACCACAGGAAACGAATAATATGTGGACAGCAATGCTAATTACTGGCTCAGTGACAATGGTAGCCATACCAAATCAGCAAGAAGAGTGTGCACACAACAAACACTAAATCATTATTCATCGGAGGCTCTTCTCTGGGAAATTAGAACGGCTTTCAAGAGTTCTTAGTAAATATTTTACACGCTTATGTATGTGCGTGCACGTTAATAAAATTCTAGGTCACCTCCCAAGTGCCATTAGAAAAAATAGTAAATCCCCAAGCCGCGAGGGACCATAACGAGCAATTTCGCGAAACCCATGCAGAATCCTAATTGTGTGTAAATCCCAGGAGCGGTTATGCATACGAACCGGTATGTGACCGGGAAAGTCCTCGCGCACCTGCAATATTGCCAAGCTGACCACAAAAATGCAGGGAATTAAGTTGTGCAACGGCCAAGGAGGGAGGCGCTTAAGATGGGCTTGTGGATGATCGGGACCCCATTGTGATGGGTGCTTCCCAGCGCGAGTGAGTTAATGCGAAAATAATGCTTATGAGGGGCCGAGTGCTTAATTCATGCCATCAAGTAATTTTCAAAGTGGCTGCTGAATTAGGTCAGTTTACCATTGCAAAATTGAAGTGCACTCTTTGTGGGGCCGGCTGAGACCTATTTTTTAAAGAGGAAGATTTGATGGTCTTCATACTTCACTTGGCAAGTTTGTTATAATTTTGCCTTCATTATTTTTCACTCAAGCCACGAGTGCTGATTTTATAGACAACTCGGGCTTTTATATGAGTAAATTGAGCGAAAAATATATAACAATTTGGAATTTGTTCAAATTTAACACTCGAAGCTATTGATTGTCACCAGGGAATTCACATCGTGAGAAAAATTCATTACGCAATTAATTTATGGCTCGTGTGCTATTTTGCATGGTTATTCCCATAGTGTAAAATGGTCATTAGTAAACCACAATAGCTGTTTTGCACTTTTCTAAATCAACTCCGTCATTAAACACGTGTGCGAAATTGTCACTGATATCAACTGCTGTGACAAATTGATATCCATAATTAGAAACATTATTTCACACATATTTGAAATTAATAAAAGCCAAATTCGTCGTGGCACACAAACAGACCAATACTAGTAATTACACCTTTTCTGTATTAGAAAGGAATCAATTATTGACGATTCATAAACAAAATGAGTATTTTAAGTAATTATTTGCTTCCCTTTCACTACTGACATAATTGAAAGCGCATACTCCCACAATACTGTCCATAGCTCGCCACGAGATGGCGCTGATGTGACAAAATCCAAAAATAAACTAATCTTGCTGACTGCAATAGTCGATCAAAGAAAACTACGAGATCCGGAAAATATTTTCATGGCTATCAACTTCCTGAAATGTTAATAGAAGGACGGGAGGAGAAAGCAGTAAAAATGCTATCGTATGGGATTTTTCACATAAAATTCATAAATTCTTAATTTCAAACAAGCACAGAACAGATACCTAGGTTGTTATAAGTTATTAAGCACTATACTTCCAAATTCGAAGAACAAATTTTATTACTATGCATTCAGAATTCGCAATTCCCGGTTAGAAGTATACCGACAAACTGCCAAAGTCTTTGTAACTAACTCTCTGTAATTAAGCCATGAGTCGATGAGATGAGCGACAGAAGTAAATTTTTGAGCTGAATAGTGGTTGCAAATGCTTCTTCACTTGCATATTAGAAAAATTCGTGTACCTAGTAAATGTTATCCTGTCTATAAATAATTGTTAATTAAATACTTATTTACATTTGTTTGTCAACTAATCGAAAAAGATAGAAAACCACGCTGCCACGTAATATAGGCAACCCATTTAACACTGTTGGCAACCATGTTTACAAAACTAAATCTGGCAGAAGCAGTGGCGTACTAAATATTGAAATATGTAAAAAAATTAACACAACGTGAGAATTTAAAACTATTAGGTACACCACGAACGTCACTTCTCAAAACTGTCAAATTAGTGCTTGCATGCAACGTTAGAACATTAAATTCACTAAATCCAAAGTGGTCAAATGGTATTTAGCCATTTATGAGGTCCCTGTATTATCAAAACTGCTTTTTAAAAATGTTCCATTTTAATACCGTTTATTAAGGGTTGTTAAAACATAATTTTGTGTAAGTTTATACAAGGAGAATTAATAAAAAACAATTCCCAACTAGTAGTTACCGTTTTTGTTCAAGTTAAGACGATGCATTATCTGCTAACGCTTATTACGACTTGTACAAATATGAGACACAGGCCGAAAACTTCGCCTGTTCGGGGAGTTCAACAATACCAAGCTATCTATCTATCTAGATTACCAATTATACGTGCTGTTAATTACTCAAATTTGCAGAAAGTAAATGGAATTCATATTGTCATCATTCCAACGTTTTCAAAATGTGACACCATTTTCGTTCAATTAAAACGATAATATGCAGCTACAATGTATTCATCTAGTCGGCCACGACATAGTTAACAAATGCAACATATCGTCCCATTAAAACTTGTAAAAGACAAACAATATCAATTCTGTACAATTTTTAAAGCATGTTTCGAAAAATTCGCTGCTTTTTAAATTTAGAGTCATTTTATCTCGTAGCAGAGCAACAACACGAGCACCAACAAAGACACCAATAGAAAGTAAAACTTCGTATTACAGCTGTATAGTGGACGTCTAAATTAAAAGGTGACGCGATGTGCAACATAATGCGTCAGAAACTGAGTTATGTTAACAGATTAAATCTACGATCGCAGAAAGTGACAAGCAATTCAAAGTACGCTTACCTAACCACAGGGGATCCGACACCGCACAGCGGGCTCGTGTTTAAATCTATTGGTTAGCAAACGACACCATGCAAGCGAAAACGCAATTACGCCATCCGCGAGATGCAATAGATCCGGCTCTAACGGACGCAGCTGTATAAACCCTTTTCAACCACAAAGGAGCCGAGTGCTAGGTTCGAGCCGAATCCCAAGCGACCACCCGCGAACCAAGGCAAGTAAGGAAGAATTCATGTAACTGGCCAGGAAAAGCGCAATAAAAATGTAATTCCAATGCTCTAGCTTTCTAGACGAAGCACAATGGTTTATTGTAAGCTCGACAATCCTATGGATCCCTTCGACAGCTGTGGTTGGGTATTCAAACTTAGAAGAACTTTGAAGCTTATATATTATAAAGTTAGAGGCACTGCGTTCCATGAAAGAGTTGGCTTGATTTCCGATCACTAATTAGATGTGCTGTCAGTTTCAAGTGCTCATTTTTTCAAAAGTTTATGATTTGATTAGAGATACAGTGACTTTATAAGAACAGTGTGGACATATGCTTGCTGGCCGCCATGTTTCTTCTAACGTCTAATGGAAAAACCACAGTAAAAAAATAAATGTTTAGCAATAATTTATACTTTGGCAACTAAACAATGTTGTCGGTGCACATACTGTCTTTATAGTCACTGTAGGTAGAGCTTGACCAATGCATCACCTATTCCCTATTCACTATTTAATTAAACTGTTACTGTTTAGACCACGCCTTACTAAAAATTAGTGAACCAAATTTGAAATTAGTGTATAGTGAACACCACTTAAATCAAGATCAGTATTCTGTGATATCACGGGTTCGTGATGTCGGCTAAAGTAGGTAGGTTAGTTAATGGTCGCGATGTGAAGACGTACATATCATAGCTCAACGTTGATTGCAATTATCGATTATAATTGAGCCTTTTGTAATAAACGAGTCACTTGGTGTTTTCGTTAGTGTTTGGTGCTGTGCGTGTACCTTATTTACTATTAGTTCTGCACAAAAAACACACCTAATGACCGTTATAAACAGGTCATTGCATTGTCACAGTGACAGCGAGTTGCTAGCCCTTTAGAACATTTTCCGATGTCTAATTCCTTTGTCGGGGTAGTTACACCAACGTCAGTAAAGTAGGTACTTGTTGTAATGATAATTTTTGATTACAGCGATTACAATTGCAGTTTAATCAAGAATTAAAACCGTGGGTGCTTGTTGTATGCATATAATGCGGTAGTAAATTTATTTTTGTTTAAATACGTTATATGCAATAACTTCAGCATTTTAAAGAACCATTTTTAAATGTTCATAACAAACGAAATTTTGTCTCGCAGTTGGTTTTAAAATGTCTTACACAAGAGGGCTATATAGTTCATTTAATTGGGTGCCAATATTGTACCGAGAAAGGAATAGCGAAAATTTTAATTAATTCTACAACCAATGATTTGATTAAAAATTATTATGGCAAAATTAATAATAATCGGTTGCGTAAAGAAAATAAGTCGAAAACTAAGCACGTTAATAAATATATAAATCTAAACTGTATTAATCCAGTCGGCCACGGCCTAGTTTATAAAAGCAACATATCTTCGCTATTAAAACTTTTAAAGATCAAACGATACTTTCTGTATAATATTTAAACATCTTTTAAAAAATCTGCTGCTTTTCAAATTTTGCGTCATTTCAGTTTCTAGCGGAGCAACCGACATGTGCGCCAACATAAATTGCTTTGTCAAAGACATACTAACAAAGACACCAATAAAAATCGAAACTTCTTGTTATAGCTACGCAGCTTAATTAGTGGGTGTCCAAATTAAAACGTGACGCGATATGCAACATAATTACTCACGTCAAAAGCTGTTTGTCGTCGATGTTAATTTGTCAGAGTTCTAGTGAATAGTAAATATAATAAAATATTAGAGATGTACTATTATATATATGTAACTAGGATTCTACCTAAGTGACACTCTTAAGCTTCAAAGTCAACTGTAACGGAATAAACACATGGAGTTTTTTAGTACGTACATTTTGAAGAAGAGGGTGATGCGTTTCTAACTATTCAATTTCAGACGAAAACGAGAGGCGAAATTAATCCAATAAGTATGTAAAATTAGACAAACCGAAGGAAGTCTTCAGAGTCGTATTCTGCAGCATCTTACTCTACGTCTATTAAGCGATCACTACAGCGAAATTTCAACCTGTTGCCTCTACTTCTTCGGGAAATTTTACGGAATTGATTTTACATTTGCGACCTGAATTAACAAAATGCAATTGTTCCGCGTAAATCGCATGCAATAGCAGAGGCTGAAATGTCTTTCGATAATCCGATACCGGAAACATCGCGACTAGATCAATCGTATATTAAAGACTTTTGAGAAAACCAAACTAATTTCAGGCGTCTAAATACTACAACAAATTGCGCCGTCGAAACGTACAGATATACCGTAGGTTAAGGCGCTACGACTTCGCACGACGAGTACCGCTTAGTCGCATTAGAGTAGACAAACCGACCTTGAAAGAAGCCATAAGCTAATTTCACGTGTCTAAACGCTATGCAAAGTTGCGTCGTCTAAACGCAGTTGGAGTACTTCAGAACATTATTCCTCCATCTTGTGCCAGACGATGATTTTGATGTGAATGAAGTCATCGGTAACTATTAAATATAGGAAAAAATACATTTATTTGCCATAAAGTTGAAACGAAAACTTGACCTGACTCAACTGAGTGTGGTAGGAATAACATTTTGATATACAGCCGATTTGTACATATATGTATTTTACTATTTGTCCGCAGAGTTTAAGAACTAGTTTTAGTAACACCAGTAAACATTTTAAAGCGCGCTAATTAGTTACGCGGATTTCGCGCTAAAAAGCAAACGCTTGCCGCGAGGGGATGCCAAGCAGCAGCGTTGATTTTTGCCGAGCGCTCAGAAGCTTGCCGGCGCAAAATTTTAGTTTCCAGCGGGCAGAAGTGAGCACCGAGTGACCTATTTTCGAAGCTGAACACCGCGACAGAAAAAAGCAAAGTTTCTACGTAGGGAAGCGAGGACATAGTAGCCGGTAAGCGACGTAGGGCAATTCGAAGTCCTGAAGACGGCGCAACTTGGCGAGCTTGAGCCAGGAAAACAGCAAAGGAAGCGGTAGAGGCTTCGTGTGACGCAATTAAAAAGGCATTGCAGTGGAGAACTGCGGAAACCTACAGTCCAAGTGTTACACAACCAGTATTCGGCATACATCACTGCAGGTAGATGCTTTAATAGCTTATTTAGGCGTGCAAGAATAGTCAGCAAAGAAGCCAAATGAGCCATAGCGTGCCACGGTGCTTTTGGGCGAGCGTATGCGCAGTGGGTTACTAATTGTTGAAACAGCTGTCACAGTGATTTAATATTATTTTTTGGTGTGTTATTTCTTGTATGAGCCATAGACTAGCAGTGTGAAAAGACATAGAAAAGGTTGTTGGCTAAATTACTTAGTGTTAACACAAATGCGTAATAGAAACAGCTATTTGCTTCGTGGGTTAGTATTTAGGTCTATATGTATAGCTGTAGGCTTTTTATTTGAATACATTTTTGAAGTTAATATTTTCAGCTTAGCACAAGTACAGTTCTATTTTTGTTATATTTCAACAGGGACTTTCCCTAACCACGACTGAGGGAAGTAAAGTAAGAGACGTCTCCTTGATATTGAGTTAGCTGGTAATAAAAAAGGGCAAACGTAATTTATAAAGTGCGTAAGGTCATGGTGTATTTAACGAATAGATAATATCAGCATGAGCCGTTAGGTGAGTGTTAAACTCGATGCACCAGATATCGAATCATTGAATCATTTGGCAGCTACTGTATAACAATGGAAATTTTACAATATTTTATTTTAAATTATATCAGCTCATCAATCGTCCCGATTAAGTTCTGTGTTCCGCCTACAAGCAAAAACACTTTATTTTAATTATCGAAATGTAATTAAATTTAACAGTTATACGCTTTGCTGTGTTGATGCAGCCATAAACATTTCCAATATCAAGTAGGCCGTTGAAATTGATGCGCATTTAAGTATTGCGTTGTTTGCTTTACAATCATTTTTATTTAATTTTTTCAATATAATGTAAAAAATTTGATGATCATAAAAAATAGTTATTAATGTGGGCATAGTAAAACTGAAAGCTGTAATCACCTAATCACCAAAGAAAATGCGTTTTCGCCGCTGTTTACAAAGGAATAACTTTACGATTACTGCAATTTGCTCGCTTAACGATACAAAGCATGAACGTAATCGTTTATAAACAAGTTAGGAAGGCTATTAATTCCATATAAAATTTCGCTGTTTACATTGATGTAATGCTAATTTTAATAATTTTTTAGTGGTAATAAGAAGCATTCACAAAGTGACTGAAATTAAAAACATATGTACACGTTAAAAACAAAAGAATAGCGACTAAATTATGTCTGTTTCAGAATACCATTGAAATTTCTACGAAGTTATGAATGACGTTTGTCTGATTGTTATTATTTAATTTAGGAAATCGCCTTCTCGCGAATGTAATCTACCAGGAACGCATTCAGGATGTTGCAAACATCTGTTCCGGAAGATCAGGAAGCATTTCTTGAAAAGTATTTCAAAACAATAACGTTGGAAATCATGTTGATTTGCAAGGCGCATATTTTGATTTGTGTTCGAGCAGCTGTTACCTATAAGCTAAGTAAAAAAGACTGTTAAAAACTCTGGAGAGAAAACTTTCAAGTTTCGTAAGTTTGATGTAAGCAAATTATTGAAAGTTGCCACAATGTCGGCTGAAGGATGTTGCAGAAACGCTTAGCGTATAAGAAAAGAGAAAACGTTTTTTATTTTCATAATGCGTAGGCATAAAATGCAGCCAAGCTCTGCTGGTTTTGGCTTTCATTTGTCTGCATCCTTTGAGAATGTGTAGTAATTGACTTTTCAAATTTATGTTGCAAAAGTTTAAAGGTAAAGGTAAACGCATGTTTTTGTCAGAGCTAGAGTTTTACGGCCTTGTTAACAAGAAAAATGGTAAACATCAGAATGGCAAACTGATAAATTAAAATACAAATATTATGACCAGCAAGAGCACAGGATTTCTAGGTTATTTACTTTTTCTATAAAACTGTTTACTCTGGAACTAGTGTGCTAGATCAGTGGTCTTCGAACCTTTACATTTGTAAAATCGCAATAAATTAGTGATTTTAGTAAAAAAAAAAGGTAAAGGTCCAGGGTCATTTGAATTCCCCCAACTGAGGGCGGGCTGCTATAGGTCCTTGCGTCCCCCTTCAGCCAAGAACGGAAATTGTAGGATGGGCGAGAGAAGGGAGGGGCGGAGAGTGGAAGAGAGGCCAGGAAAGGTGGAGAAGTACTGCCCTGGCATTCACCAAACCACCTTAAAACCTGAATCAAAGCAGACGGCCACGGGAATCGAACCCGCGACCTCCCGAATGTTAAGTCTACAGAGCTGGGTTAATTTTAGTAGCACCGCCGTTAGAAGAGGAAGAAAGAATTAATCAGCTGTCAAATAATGTACAACCATGTAGCCTACTATCTTCTCAGGTAGCCACTGCTCACATATTTTTTAAATTCCCCTACATGCGGTATTTGGCAAATTTCTCGTGGGTGAATGATTAGTTGAATGCGAAGTTGGTTTGAACGCGAATGAGCGTAATGCAGGTCAAATGCGACCCATTACCTCCGATGCATATCCCGAGTGGTAGAATAGTCCTCAATGACGCAAGGTAAAAGAGGATAAACATTACGAATGAATGGAAGAACATTTTTCGGGCTGTTTATAGTAAGCCACTTATTTGGAACGCCCTGTATGTATAATAAGTGTCACGGCGAAATAAAGCTATAAATATATTAGAAGCATCGATAGCTTTTGTTTTGAGAACCGATTAGATCTATTAAAATGGTTTCAAAGTTAATGGAAAATGTAAATAACGGGAAAATAAATAAATAAATGAATAAACAAAAAGGTGTACTTGACGCAAGAACGCATAGGAACAGCAAAATTTATTAATAATAGATGAAGTGTCTGAATATCGGTACCAATGAAACCACGCAGCCCTTGCATATCAGACTTGTTTAAAAAAAGATTCAATTTTCGAAACACCCCCATACTAGAACGCTAACACAAACACTTGGAAGCATAAAATTACTATTGAAGATTTTTTGGGTTAAAAGTAGATGATTTTTAACAAAATCAGATGAATTTATGCCAAAGATACCAGTGTGTTATCCGGGATTTGATTCGTATCGTTACATCGTGTACATTTAACCCTCGAAATTGTATGTAGCATATTGAAATATTCAATTTAAAATCAGATCTGTTAGAAAGCATTTATAAAAAACTGTATTTTGGTTTTTCTTCAGTTACTAAAACATAAGTGATTGGATTTGATTTAAATCTCATTTATTTACGTTTGGTAGCATTAAAAATAGTGAATCGGTAATTCATAAACACATTTTACACAAATACAAATTCAAGTAGGACAAATCTTTTATTACTGATGTAACTAATATGGTAAGTGTAAGCCATCCATTTACTCTCAAATCTCCAGATCACACATCCAAGCCAAGCATTATTAAATATCAAAGTACTTACTCAAAACGGTAAGGCCAAACATCACCACGAAGCCAACGAAGATGGAGAAGTATCGCCTCATACCGCCCGCGTTGTCCTTCTGGAGGATTTCGAAAAACACCACGTACAACAGGGTACCGGTAGCCAGCCCCTGCAGGATCATGGATACTAAAGCAGTCGAGTCCTGCTGATCAGCACTCACAAGAATGCCGATTCCAATGCCCAACGGGCTCACCACGGAGAACGTGAACACATATATCACAGTCAGCAGGGTCTTGGTCTTAGTCGAAACCAGCTCGACACCAATGCAGAAGGCTATGACGAACTTGTGGGCACTGACGGCCCCAAACATGTACCAAACCGTCGAGCTGGAGGCTTCCAGGCCCACGGCCAAGCCCTCAAACAGCTCATGCACTGACAGAGCCAAGACTACCAGGAGACCCCTGAGGCTCTTCACCACGGAATCTTCCTCCACAATGATGTGGCTGTGCCCTGCATGGTTGTGGCTGTGGCCATGTCCACTCTTCTCCTTTCCCATTTCTTCGTCGACCTTCACCAAATTGGCTGAGGAGTTTGAGCTGGCCTCGGAGGACTCGTTGTCGTTGATCTCGCCCCTCCTGATGGAGAGAGTTCTTCGGAAGGCATTTAGCTCGTTGTTCTTTTCCCTCCTGCGGAGGTACACATGCACGCACTCTTCGACAAAGTACATAATGAAGAAACCAATGCACATGAGGAGTTCTGAGAAGTGGATTTTGGTGTCGGGGAAGATGCCTTTCTCGACTAAGACCTTTATGTTCTCGGTCACCTCCGGGAGGAGATGTAGGAAGGTCGTGCAGAGAAGGACGCCGCCTCCGAAGCACAGCAGCATTGAGACGACCTCCTTGCTCTTCGAGTTGGACTCCCAGTTGAACCACTTGGAGAGCTTGATGGGCAGCAGCCCCATGACGAAGGAGGCCGTGAAGAGGCAACCCATGGCGACTGCCTTGGCGGTCACGGTGTCGGACTCAGCGCTGCGCGCCATGTTGTTTGTCTGGCTGTCATCGTCCCCTTCGAGGATGTATTCTTTGAGAAATTCTGCCATCTTGAACTGGAATCAAAATCAAGGTTATGGATAGTCGACAATTAGTAACTTTAAAATGGGTTGTGCTAAATCGATACAATACAAGATTTAAGTGTTTTTTTCTGTTTAATAAAGCATATCTGCTGTTAGCAATTACTTCCTATTGAACGGTTTCAATTTTAACTCTTAAAGATTTTTGTTCTTCCCATATGCTGCTTGTTATGGGATTTAGATTTATTAAATTTTCATTATTTCACAAGGAGATTATGATCTTGGAGTTGCGCAGAATTAAACATCAGAGTTACTTAGTAAATGACAAGTTGCTACAGGCTTCTGGAAAATTTATTGTAATTTATTGAAAACTAGCTCAGAATTGATCGTTAATTTTCAGAAAACGTGGTGACAGTTTATTATAGACTTCTAAAAAGTAGTCTCAAACTTAACTAGTTTTTCGTATTAATTTTATACAAAACTATTGCAAAATAGTTGACATTTCACTACAAATTGGTTATAATATTCATTGTTACCATCAACTTGTAGCGAATTTTATAAAAAAAATATATTGTTGCAAAATTTGATGTAACGTTGCTAAAAATTCGCTGCTAATTGCATGAAAATATAATGCAAATTTACTGAAACCTTGGTTTAAATGCTAAAAGACTTTCTTAAACTTGACAAATGGCTTGTCAAAAATTTACTGGAAATTAAATGTATTTTTGCTTTAAAATGTTGCTCTACCCTTGTCGAAAGTAAGCTCTAGATCTGAAAATACAACAAATTTGCTTTGCTGCAAATTCTGTAATCATCACCAACGTACTGCAAAATTTGCTGAAAATTTAACTGAAAATTTACTAAAAGATTTAGTAAACCCTTGCTAAAGAATTACTGGAAATTTGCTCAACATTTTGTAAAAATGTGTTGCAGATTTACTGAAAATTTACTGTGAACTTTGGAAAAATTTTCCGTAAGCTTGCTAAGCATTTTCAGCAAACCAACTGAACATTTATAAAAAATGTCTGGATCAAATTTGTTTCAAGGTTACTGTATAATTTGTGAAAATGGGCTGTAAACGCAAAAATTGCATTTAGTGAAATTTTCTGAAAACTTATCGAACAGTTTACTAAACCATTGCAAGCAACTTACTGAACATTTGACAAAAATTACTGTAGCAAATTTGCTGCAAATTTACAGCATGGTTGTGAAACATTTCCTGCAAACTCAGTGAAAAAATGTCAACCATTTAGTAAACATTTGCTGAAAATTTGACTGCAAACTGCGAAAAGATTCACTGAAACCTTGTCAAAAACTCTCTACCAGCTTGCTGAACGTTTTACAAAAGGGTGTTGCAGATTTTCTGAAAATGTATTGCTAACTTCCTCAAAATTAACTGTAAACTTACCAAACAATTTACTGAAACCTTGATAAAAAATTGCTCCCAGCTTACTGAATATTTGACAAAAATTGCTGTACCAAATTTGCTGCAAATTTACAGCATAGTTGTGAAACATTTCCTACAAACTCAGTGAAAAAATGTTAACCATTTAGTCTGTAAACTTGCGAAACGATTCACTGAAGCCTTGCTAAAAAAATTCTACCAGCTTGCTGAACCTTTTACATAACTATATTGCAGATTTGCTGAAAATGTATTGCTAACTTCCTGAAAATTAACTACATTCTTGCCAAACAACTTACTGAAATCTTGCTAAAAAGTTCCTGCCTGCTCATTTGGGAAAAATTTCTGTAGCAAATTTGCTGAAAATTTACAGCATGGTTGTTAACATTTCCTGCAAACTCAGTGTAAAACTGTTAACAATTTAGTGAACATTTGCTGAAAATTTGACTGTAAACTTGCGAAACGATTTACTGGAACCTTGTCAAAAAAACCTTTTACCAGCTTGCTGAACATTTCACATAAAAATGTGTTGCAGATTTTCTGAAAATCTATTGCTAACTTCCTGAAAATGAATTGAAAACTTGCCAAAAAACTTACTGAAACTGTTTGATTCACACAGATGCGTGCATCAAAACCTTTTTGATTATAATTAATCACGTAATTCAAGTCATAACTGTTTTATCTCATTCAAAGGTCGTGGTAAAGCCAAATTTGCATCTTGCCGTATTTGTTTGCCTCTGTTAATGTTGGAAAGGAATTTGTAAGCTTCCCTTAATGGCTTTAAAGCGGATGGATACATTTTCTACTAGAACTTAAGCCGACTTAGCATATTTGGGAATCATGGGTTTATGGATTTCGTTCAATTGCCTCATTGAGAGAGCTTAGCATTAAGGTTTCTTAGAATAAGCATTTTTCCTAAATAACGTGCGATGCTCCGATTGGCTACGCAGGATCGCCTCAGCCAATAGTGTTTGAGCTTGCCCCTCCTTGAATTGGCGAGTTCGTCTCGCTGTAAATTCAGAGTTAGTTAGATTCAGAGCCTCGAGGAAGCAAGTTCAGCTATGCTTTGTGCTAGTTTGCGTTTCGGTCTAACTCCCTGGTAAAGTCGTTTCCAGGTTGTTTTGTGTTACGGTTACGCGCAATTCGCTATTTTCGCGTGGCCAATCCAAGCGTGTCACAACAGTTGAAGCTTTTGTAAAATACCATCGGTCCATCAGTGACGTTTGTAATCGTTGTTACTCAATATACTCGTGTTTGTTAAGTCTTGTTTCACTCCAACAACTAACTGAACCCAAGTTAGGGTTATTAAGTGGCAGTTCCCGGCAATCCCATTGAACCGGAATTCGCAGTGGATTAATTGGGGGCCCCATTCGTGGAAGCCTCTTATCAAGTTAATCGTACAAAAAACATTGGTCCTTCGAGCCGGATTTGGAAGAAGCTAAAAAACACGAGTGTACAAGTTTCCAGTAGCTGGTGGATGCAATTGCTCCAACATCGTTTCGTCGGAGAGCGTCAAGAAGCTTCGCCAACACCAGGAAACTCAACCATCGAGAGCTTACACCGAGTCCAGGTCCCACGTCAAGCGGCAGCGATCGGCAGCGGGTTGGTTTTCTGTTCGTCAAGAAGTTACTACGTTCTCAAATCAAAAGTAAGTCCTTTTCCATTACACCTTCGTTTAGTGTTGTTTTTTGCTTGTGTCAGTCATGGTGGAAACTCGTTCGACATCAGCGGTCATGTCGGAAACTCGCACTTTAACCACTCGTTGCAAATTCATAAAAGCCCAAGTAGATCGTTTCAAAACTCTATTTCATAGAATTTCTTCGTCCAGCCCCGTGAAGGCTCACGAGGTCGGCAACTTGTCAGAAGAGTTTAGTTGTTTCCAAAATTTGTTGGATGAGTATAAGAAGTCAATGGAGGGCCTAATGGAGGCCGACGCTGAAAACTTTGATGAACTTTTCAATGAATTTGACTCTTTTATGACTCATTTTAGCGAGATTAGTAGCGCAGTAAAGGAATTCTTATCAAAAAATAAGATCAGTTCGGGTATAAAACCGAATGTAGGTCAAAATTCTTCGCAAAGTGGCCCTTCAGGAGAGCTCGCTGGATTAAGATTACCACCCTTAGATTTGCCTTCCTTTTCGGGGAAATTCGAGAATTGGGTTCAATTTCATGACTCCTTTACGTCGCTTATTCATAACAACGTTAATTTGACCAACGTTCAGAAATTTTACTATTTGATTTCTTCCCTTAAGGCAGAAGCTGCTAGTTCAATCTCGTCGTTAAAAGTTACCAACGATAACTATACCATTGCTTGGGACATTCTAGTCAAGCGATTTGAAAATAAGAAACTGATCGTAAAATCAAACATAAATGCGTTATTCAGTTTAGAGAACGTAAAAAAGGATTCACATTCGTCTGTTCAAAGGCTGCTCGATAGTGTAGTTAGAATTTTGGAAATTTTAAAGGCGTACGGGGAACCCACAGTCGACACCATACTAATACATATCATAGTTTCGAAGCTCAGCTCAGCAATGCAGACTGACTGGGAATTATGCAAACATGCCGGACAATTTCCTACTTTGCGAGAGTTGTTAGATTTTTTAGAGAGCAAAAGTCACTTATTAGGTTCGCTGGAAGCTGCGAAAATAGGTTCGAGTTTGGGAAATCAGGGATCCGAGCAAAAAAGTCATGCACGCGCTCATGTAGCCAGAGAGCAAGGTAATCACTCTTGTGATTTTTGCAAAAATAGTAATCATTCGATTAGCGCTTGCGAATCATTCTCAAAATTGTCGGTAAACGCTCGTATCGAAGAGGCGCGTCGTTTGAAATTATGCAACAATTGTCTCAAGCCCGGACATTTCGTGGTAAAATGCACATCGTCGAGATGCCGCGTATGCAGAAAAAAGCACCATACTTTACTGTGTTTGCGTCCAAAGCGCGACGCGCACGAAAATACTTCGTCGCCGCGTCCTGGACCGCCAGAATCCAGCAGTGACGCACGGGAGGTCGGGGCCGTCTCCCCGAGCGAGGCACCCGTCGCATCCGTTTCAGCAGCTTGTAGCCGTCCTGCAATCGCGGCGCCAGCGCAAGTTTTATTGTCCACGGTTAGCGTATTCGTAGAAGGATCCTCCGGGTCATTTTCCCGGGCAAAATCTCTTTTGGACCCCGGATCCCAACTTAACTTAGTTAGCGCCGACTTGTGTCAAAATTTGAAAATTGAGAAACGAGGTAATATCACCTCACTGTCGGGTGTTGGTGCCAGGGCTCTGAACGCTGAATTCAGAGCAAACGTTCGAATCCGCTCCCGTAACGGGAAATACGAGGACATTTTGAGCTGTATTGTGTTAGACAAAATTACGGACCCTCTGCCGGCCCTTTCTTTCTCGTTGAGGGATTTGAAGATCCCACCAAACATTGTGCTAGCCGATTCAGATTGTAATACACCGGGAAAGATTGATCTTTTATTAGGCGCGAATGTCTTTTGGCAAGTGCTCTGTCAGGGACAGGTGAAATTGGGCCCAGAGAAGCCATTCTTAACAAAAACTCTTTTTGGTTGGGTTTTAGGCGGAAACATGAACATCGAAAATCGAGCGCTCATGCTTTCAAATAGAGTTCATTTAAGTGTAGCCGGCATCGAGCACGGCATTCAGAGATTTTGGGAAATCGAGGGGGCTTACGGTTCATCAGGCCGACTCTCTGCTGATGACAAATTTTGCGAAGACCATTTTCAATCGACTACGAAACGGGCGTCGTCGGAGCCGCGTAGGTTCATCGTGAGCATACCTTTCAGGAAAGATGCTCCATCGCTGGGAGACTCGCGCGGTATAGCGTTAAAGCGTTTCTATTCATTAGAAAACAAATTGTCAAAAAATCCCGAGTTGAAAACCGCGTATTCCGCATTTCTCAAAGAATACGAGTCGCTTGGTCACTTGAGCAAGGTGGACGACGAAGCGAGCCTTCCTCATCCTAGGTTTTATTTACCACATTTGCCAGTCATAAAGGAGGACAGTTCAACGACCAAACATCGCGTTGTTTTTGACGGCAGTTGTGCGTCCTCCTCCGGAGTATCGCTTAACGACCTTCAACATAAGGGCCCAGTGGTCCAGCAGTCGTTGTTTGCAATTCTTTGTCGCTTTAGGCAATTCAAGTACGTGCTGAAAGCAGATTGCGCCAAAATGTATAGGCAAATTCTCGTGGACCCCTCGCAGACGCAATACCAATTAATTTTATGGCGTGACGACAAAACCTCAGCGGTAAAATGCTTCAAATTATTAACGGTCACCTACGGTACTAAATCAGCCTCGTACCTAGCAACTAGGTGCTTGATACAAATCGCCCAGGAAATCGAAGCATCGCTTCCAGAGGCCTCATTAAGAATTAGCCGGGATTTTTATGTAGATGACCTACTGACTGGTTTTGAAAATAGGGCGGAAGCCATAAAAACGCAATTCGAAATTAGTAGCGCTTTGTCGGGGTACGGGTTTGAATTGCGAAAGTGGGCATCCAACGACAGTGAAGTAGCTAGCGCCATTGGTGTAGATCGCGGCAGCATGGAGCCCATTTCTTTGACGGAAGACGCCACGGAGAAAACTCTCGGCATTTTTTGGGATACTCGGCGGGACGTGCTAAGTTACAGAGTAAACCCTAGCTGTTGCAAATCAGTTACCAAGCGGGCTATACTCTCTAGTATGGCTCAAATATTCGATCCCTTGGGACTACTTGGTCCAAGCGTTCTAACTTTGAAACTTCTCGTGCAACGGCTTTGGCAGTTGAAGTTGTCATGGGACGAAACGGTGCCCATGGAGATGCGCTCCAGATACGACGAACTCCATTCTTCATTACGCTCTTTGGGCTCGTTGGCAATTCCGAGACGGGTAATTTGCGATGACATAAATTCGATAGATCTCCACGGATTTGCGGACGCGAGTTCTGTAGCCTACGGGTGCGCCGTGTATATACGTTGCGTTGACGCGCGCGGTAATGTCACCACCAATTTGCTTTGTGCTAAGTCAAGGGTCGCTCCATTAAAAACAATATCCTTGCCTCGTTTGGAGCTTTGCGCAGCCTTACTGTTGGCTCGTTTGATTAAAACTATACTCGATTCCTCCGCATTTAAATTTGACCGCGTGTACTATTGGTCGGACTCCACCATAACTCTGCACTGGATAAATAAGGATGCGAGTAATTGGAAGACGTTCGTCGCGAACCGGGTGTCCGAGATTCACGAACTAAGCAATAGGGAAGAATGGTTTCACGTGCGTAAAAATTGCAACCCGTCCGATATAATTAGCAGGGGAATGTTACCCCAGGAGTTACTCAACTCACGCTTGTGGTGGCACGGGCCAGAATTTTTGTCACAGGCGGACTTAAAACCCCAGCCCGTTAAAATTGATTCGGGTGAGCTAGCAGCCCAAGAGTCGCGCCCAGTAGTGGCCACTCTTCACCATCGCGTCCCAGAATTTGAACTTTTCAGGCGCTATTCCAGTTTTACAAAATTACAGCGCGTAGTCGCGTACTGCCTGCGTCTCGCGAGAAACAGAAACACCGAAACGCGCTGGTCGGGACCTCCAGCCATTGACGAATTGGAGGACGCGACTCGCCGCCTGATCAAAATTGCCCAGGCGGAAGTCTTTTCCGGAGAAATAGCAGTTTTGTCTAAAAAAGCGCCATTTCCGAAAAATAGTGCGCTGCTTTCTCTAAACCCATTTCTGGACGATCAGGGCCTACTGCGCGTGGGCGGCCGTCTAGAAAATTCCAATCTAAGCTTTGATCAGAAACATCCCCTTTTGTTACCAGCTAGTCACCCTTTGTCGTTGCTAATCGTGAAGCAAGAGCATTTGCGGCTCTTGCATTGTGGACACTCGGTGTTACTGGCCTCATTGCGGGATAAGTTTTGGATCGTGAGAGCCAAAGACCTAATACGTAAAGTAATACACAATTGCGTGATATGCTTCCGGGCCAAGCCTAAGATGAATGAACACTTGATGGGATCACTACCCGAAGCTCGTGTCACACCCTCTCCCCCTTTCAGTAATTGCGGGATAGATTACGCGGGTCCCGTGTTTATAAAAAACAAATCCGGGCGAGGCGCGAAAGAAGTAAAGGCTTACGTAGCCCTATTTGTGTGTTTAGCCACGAAGGCTATTCATCTTGAACTCGTGGAAGACCTCACGACGGAGGCTTTCATCGCATCATTGAGGAGATTCATCTCCAGACGCGGTTTACCCTCCAACATATTTTCTGACAATGCTACCTGTTTCACCGGTGCCAGAAATCAGCTATCGGAATTAAAAAATATCCTGTCAGGCTCTAGTGAGCAATGCATAAGGGAAGAATTGTCGAAACATAACATTAAGTGGAATTTTATTCCGGCACGCTCTCCGCACTTTGGCGGCATTTGGGAAGCGGGGGTAAAGTCATTGAAATATTATTTAAGGCGAATATCTTGCAATGCAAAGTTAACTTTCGTTGAGTATTACACCATGCTGACTCAAGTGGAGGCGATACTAAATTCCCGTCCACTCTGTGTTCTCCCTACCGACGCCTCATTCCCCGAAGTCCTTACTCCTGCCCACTTCTTGATCGGTCGGAAGCTGACTTCGTTTCCGGAAGCCCAACTCCAGGGCATACCGGAAAATCGTCTCAGCCGCTATGGGCTGGTCCAGCGGCTGTCCCAGCAGTTTTGGGATCGCTGGTCCCGGGACTACCTCCACCTCCTGCAGCGCCGGCCTAAGTGGAAGTCCTCCAGCACGTCTCTAGCCCCCCAGGTGGGCGACGTGGTACTCGTCCACGACGAGGCATCTCCAAGCTACCGTTGGCCACTGGCAATCATTTCGGCCACATATCCAGGAGCGGATGGTGTTGTGCGTGTGGTGCAAGTGCGCGATTCCCGAGGGAATCTCCTGAAACGCTCGGTGCGTAAAGTGTACATCCTACCCAAAGACGATCATTGCGATCAAGGGCAATAAACATTGACTTTGCTCTTAGTTGGTAGTTTTCGCTAATTGAACATTTTGCTAGGTTTAGTTGTTTCTTTGCTTGTATTCATGCTAGTTGTAAGTTATCTGTAAGACTCTTGGATTATCATCTGTCATTAGTTCTTGTTATGCATTTGATTATTTTGTAGTGTTAGATTTCAGTTTAATTTTGGGATTTAATCACGTCGTGCCATAGTCGGCACTTCGGGGGCGGCATGTTTGATTCACACAGATGCGTGCATCAAAACCTTTTTGATTATAATTAATCACGTAATTCAAGTCATAACTGTTTTATCTCATTCAAAGGTCGTGGTAAAGCCAAATTTGCATCTTGCCGTATTTGTTTGCCTCTGTTAATGTTGGAAAGGAATTTGTAAGCTTCCCTTAATGGCTTTAAAGCGGATGGATACATTTTCTACTAGAACTTAAGCCGACTTAGCATATTTGGGAATCATGGGTTTATGGATTTCGTTCAATTGCCTCATTGAGAGAGCTTAGCATTAAGGTTTCTTAGAATAAGCATTTTTCCTAAATAACGTGCGATGCTCCGATTGGCTACGCAGGATCGCCTCAGCCAATAGTGTTTGAGCTTGCCCCTCCTTGAATTGGCGAGTTCGTCTCGCTGTAAATTCAGAGTTAGTTAGATTCAGAGCCTCGAGGAAGCAAGTTCAGCTATGCTTTGTGCTAGTTTGCGTTTCGGTCTAACTCCCTGGTAAAGTCGTTTCCAGGTTGTTTTGTGTTACGGTTACGCGCAATTCGCTATTTTCGCGTGGCCAATCCAAGCGTGTCACAACAGTTGAAGCTTTTGTAAAATACCATCGGTCCATCAGTGACGTTTGTAATCGTTGTTACTCAATATACTCGTGTTTGTTAAGTCTTGTTTCACTCCAACAACTAACTGAACCCAAGTTAGGGTTATTAAGTGGCAGTTCCCGGCAATCCCATTGAACCGGAATTCGCAGTGGATTAATTGGGGGCCCCATTCGTGGAAGCCTCTTATCAAGTTAATCGTACAAAAAACTTGCTAAAAAGTTTCTGCCAGCTTACTGAACATTTGATAAAAATTGCTGTAGCAAATTTGTTAAACTTTTCCTGCAAACTCAGTGTAAAACTGTTTATTTGTTCCTCACTTGTAAACATCAATTTATCAAGTCACTGTATTAATCAAGAAAGTGTATTTTAACAAGTTACTAACTTGTAAAATCTTTACAAGTTAACTGTCAGTTTTACAAGCGTGCTCATAGATAAATGATAGCGTGCAAATCCAAAGTTGTCTTCGTTAGTATGTGTCATATTGATGAATTTAGTGCTTGTAAGTGTGACATTTTGAATAAATGGTAAATTTCTAGTTATTTACAAGTGAGGAACAAATAAAATATTCAACAATACACGCAAGGTAAGAGGTTTTGCTGGCCAGTCATATCCTTCTGGTCGCCAGTAAAAACCCTCTTACCAAGCTAGTAATGTTAAATACTATAACAATTTAGTGAACATTTGCTGAAAATGTCACTGTAAGCTTGGGAAATGACTCACCGAAACCTTGCTAAAAAATTTCTACCAGCTTGCTGAACATTTTACAAAGATATGTTACAGATTTTCTGAAAATGTATTGCTAACTTTCTGAAAATTAACTGTAAACTTGCCAAACATTTTACTGGAACGTTGCTAAAAGATTGCTGCCAACTTACTGAACATTTGACAAAAATTTCTGTAGCAAATTTACAGCATGGGTGTGAAGCATTCCTGCGAACTTGGTGAAAAAACGTCAACCATTTAGTGAACATTTGTAGTAAATTTGCTGAAAATTGGACTGCAACCTTGCGAAACGATTGACTGCAACCTTGTTAAACTCTTCACCAGCTTACTGAACATTTGACAAAAATTTCTGTAACAAATTTGCTGTACATTTACAGCATGGTTGTAAAACATTTCTTGCAAACTCAGTGAAAAAACGTCAACCATTGAACATTTGTAGCAAATTTCCTGAAAATTTTACTGCAAACTTGCGAAACGATTCACTGAAACCTTGCTAAAAAATCTCTACCAGCTTGCTGAAAATGTTACAAAAATATGTTGCAGATTTTCTGAAAAATTATTACTAACTTCCTGAAAATTAACTGTAAACTTGCTATTTGCTGAAAACTCATTAAACATTTTTCAAAAAATTACTGCAATAATTTTACTTGTTTAAATATTGCTGCAAACTTTCCGAATATGAGGTGCCAACTTGAAAATAGATACAATAAATTTGCAGCATATATGGTGCAAAATTTAGGTAAAGAATATCAACCTTTATTGAAAATTTACTAAAAATTGGACTGTAAACTTGCTAAAAAATTTAATGAAACCTTGCTAAAAAACCTCTCCCAACTTGCTGAACATTTTACAAAAATTGGCTGAAAATTTACTGTCAACTTCTTGAAAATTAAAGTTGCTCTTTGCTGCAAACGTACTGAATATTTGTTAAAAAAAATACTGTAACAAATTTATTGTATATTTGTTTAAACCAAAGAATATATTCTTTGGTTTAAACATTGTTAGAAACTTTGCGAAAATGAGATGTAAATTCGAAAACTAAAAATTATCAACAATTTAGAGAAAATTTGCTGAAAATTTAACTGAAGATCTGACTGAAAATTTGACTATAAACTTGCTAAACGATTTGCCGGAACCTTGCAAATACATCTTTGTGTTACAGATTTACCAAAAATTTACTATTAACTTCCTGAAAATTTACAGCAAATGTTTAAACTATTTTTTGCAAACTTATTAAACATTTTGACAAAAAAATACTGCAGCAAATTTACTGTATATTTTTTAAAGAATTGCTGCACAGTTTACGAAAACGAGTTGTAAACTAGAAAATACAACAAATTTGCTCAAAATATGGTGGAAACTCAGTTAAAGATCGTCAATTATTTAGTGAAAATTTGACTGGTAAGTGGAATGTAAATTTTTTAAATGATGTATGTACTGAACCTTGCTAAAAATGCTGCCAACTTGCTCAGCATTTCCAAAAACGAATTGTTGAAAATGTATTGTAAACTTGCTGAAAACTTACTGAACATTTGCCATAAAATTACTGCAGCAAGTTTACTGAAATCTTGTTAAATAACTTGTCGGAACTCAATAATTTAAGCTGCAAATTCGATAATATTACAACAAAGTTGCTGTTAATATTATACATTTGCTGAAAATGTTACTGAAAGCTTACTAAAAGCGTTACTAGAAACTTGCTAGAACCCTGCTGCATATTTTTCTAAACCCAAAACCTCCAGTTTAAAATTATCTGTAGAATCTCACCCAACATTTTTCGGTACTTAGCTTATAGCCAGTTGAATATGCAACCGCCCACACTGAAGAGATGCATAAGTGGATGCATAACAACAACAGCTGCATAGTTGGTCACATTTTATTATTTTGTACAGAATGCATCAATACGCTAGTAAAAACTTTTGAAGAATATTCTAAATAGTTTTAATCTCTATCTTCTTTTTAACCACATCAACTGCTCTTATTGCAGACATATTGTTTAACATTTCGTAGTTCCACTGTACTAATACTTAAATGGTTCTGCAAATTATACAAAAAATATGATACAAACCCATCATCATAGGAATGTTTGAACGTGCAAACTATATAAAAACGTCAAAATAAATGTAAGGTTAGAACTAAGCGAACATTTTTAAAACACTGATACTTTAGTTCAAATGATGTGACCACAGGCACTTCGCGACCTACTGCAAATGCTTGAGTTGTCCATATACGTCTAATTATATAAAATTAGTTAAATCATGCTACATGAATGCAACTTTTTCCCTTCAACAAGATATAACCAAATTTAATTTTGCACGAACTATTAATAAGTTACAACGGGATTTATAAGTATAAAAATGATTTGCATAATTGGACTAATTGGATTATGTCATCGCCCTAATTAAATTAATGAAAAAGTTAAACAGGCGGTTCACACGCTTTTTATGAGGAGTTTCCTAATTGTTAGTGTTTGTCGTGGCATTTAGTTATAATTTTCTTAGCAACGGGTGTTTCAGAAACTGCTTTAAACTTTTCTTTTAAATCTACAACCCCAGAGAGTTCTATTTAACACATATTCTTGCATTTTAAGAAGTTCGTTTTTTGTATAATTCCTCAAACACAGAACTAGATAGAAACTATGTATTTTTAATAGTACACATTTATTATACCAACAATTTCTATACAGTTACATACAAAGTTTTGATTTAATTTTATTTTGTTAAGCATGATAATGAATATCATTGTTTC
This sequence comes from Agriotes lineatus, assembly GCA_940337035.1. NCBI lineage: Eukaryota > Metazoa > Arthropoda > Insecta > Coleoptera > Elateridae > Agriotes > Agriotes lineatus. The sequence continues at coordinate 47,119,729 of OW679201.1, read as the reverse complement.
CAGAAGTTTGCAATATCATACGTTACGTTGACAAGTTATCAAGGTATTTCGAACAAACTGTTGCAGGTGTCAGTCAGTCAATCAGGAGCAGAAGTTGCTATTTTTATTTCAAAATATTTTAATTTTTATTAAAATTGGTACGTGACTATGGCCATATTTAAATTATATTGTGCTCAATCAGCAACTTTCTCAAAAAATGGGTCGAAAAGTATAAAAGGGCAATATATTAAAAGTGAACGTATATTCAATTGTATGTTAATAATGTGTTAACACAACCTGTGGTTTTTTAGAAAGTGTAATCAATTTTTACCATATTATTAGTACTGCAAAAAGTTGATATTGACATAACGCAAGAGATATTACGCTATAAAGGTTCAGTTTATTACCGTTTCATTTAATTTTAAAAGCTTAAAAGAGTTTTAAAAAATGTGATTGTTTTTTGTTTTTCTTCAGTTCTGATTGGATTTCTACAGTATTTTTCGCCACAGTACGTTTACGACACGAAAATGTATTACATCGTTTATGTATTTAAAAAAATAGATATGCTCGTGTAGCGTGGTTTAAGAAGTTTGCTACTCATAAAGCACCGATGAATTCTTCGAAAAATGGCACAATGTACAGGGTGGTGTAAAGAAATTTGAATAGGTGCAAGTGTAAAGTGCACTTCTTTTTGCAGATTAAAAAAAAATATGAAGTCACAATCGCCTATCATTAGAATAATTGGAATTATATAAATAGTCCCATATAAATTGAAATTTTCAGCACAATTATATGCTGTAGTTTGGGTTAATTTGTGTTGGTCTAGATTTATTTATATTCATCATTTATTCTTTTCATTTCTAAACGTTAAAGCTTGTCTTTCATGGCAAGCTATACATCCAAATTTACAGTATACACCTGAATATTGCAAAAACTGGTTGAGAAAATGTACACATACTGTATATATTTAAAATCGGGAAAACAAGCTCTTCGGGGATTTCAATTGCATTAAAAATACAATGCTATTTCAATATTTTGCTATGCTCGTCGGTAACAGATTCTAGGTATTGGTTCGAATAGAACTCTACAACTTCTGTATATATTTTTTAAAATCTCTAATAGTAAACCTTATAGATATATGACAATATACAGGTTGTCCCAAAAAGAATGGGACACCGATTAGTGATATATTCCTTACGTTATAATAAATCGATTAAACCTAATATACCTCAGTACAAAATCCTTTCAGTAAGAAGTTATAGGGCATTGAAGTTCAATTTTTTATTTTTTATTTTTTTGTTAATTTCCACCAATGCTGAGAGATCAATTTGAATTTTGGTATACATGCTTACTATTATGCACTGCACTAATACAAACAAATATAAATTAGGCTTGAATGTAAAAGGCATTTTACCTATCTTTGAAAACTTTTTAACTTCGTTATCTGTAACATTTTCTAAAATTTTAGGTTATGAGGTCGTGATCACAAAAACAATGGTCTTCTAGTAAAAAACAATGACAAATCAATTAATGGCACTAGTGACATAAGAATGTGTTCTTTTATGTTTAAGAAAATGCCGCTACATAACGAATTCTCCAGTGCTGAAAGGTTCGTTATGTCGCAGCATTTTCGTAAGCACAAAAGACAAAAAATTGATATCACCAACGTCATTAATTGATTTCTTGTTGTCGTTTATTAGATTACAATCATTACCCATTGTTTTTGTGATCATAGCTACTTTATAATGGCACGTCTTAATGACACCCAAAAACCTTTGATCGACATTTTAAGGTAAACGGTTGCTCTTACGCTTATGAACTAAAAGTACATTATTTTTGTGTATTTTAATTTTCTTTCAGATAATAACCAAAAATTTTAGAAAATGTTACAGATAGCGAAGTTAGAGCTAAAAAGATTTTGAAAGATAGGTAAAGTGCCTAGTTTATGATTTCTTTTCTATTAGTGCACTACGTAATAGTAAGCAGGTATACCAAAATTCAAATTGACATCTTTACATTTGTGGAAATTAACCAAAAAATAAAAAATATAAAAATGAACTTCAAAGCCCTATAACTTCTTACTGAAGGGTCTTTGTGCTAAGGTATATTAAACCTAATATATATATCGATTTATTATGACGTAAGGAATCTATGACTAATCGGTGTCCCATTCTTTTTGAGACACCCTGTATACATGCACACGCTAGTTTTTGGGAATTTAATCAATATGCAGTTTTCAGAATGTTTCAATTGTTTACCACACTGCTTTGACAGAGTTATTAAAAATCGATTTTGACGACGGTCTCCTCATCCAATTCATTTTTTATATTTTGAAATTGAATTATAATTAAACAAGCTACAGATGAAAATGTATTTACTGTATTTAATCAGTGTAACCCCGAAATAAAGAATACCTAGAACTGCAGAAAATGTTTGCCATTTAATTGAACGTGCGATGAGCAATAATATAATAGAGTGTGTTCTAATTCTTTTGGCATTTTATTACATACTCTGGTTGTAGTCTTCTATGATTTAGTATTGCCAGACAGACCTTTTATTTATCATTTAAATTTCGTTGTGTATCGTTTACAACAGCGGTTCCCCCCATTTTCAAATGTGACTCTAAACTAGTAATTAAATTTTTTAATTTATTTTGGTACTCAGGCAACAGCCATTAGGCCAATTATAGGCGTCGCTGTACATTTTATGGGGACTTCCAACCCCACTAACGACTGTCATGATGTTATTATGACATCCGGGACCAACTATTTCCGTGGCAGCCGTACCACGAGGCGCCGAGGGAAGCAGCCGTGGAACTCCCATCCAAATTCTGACCAAAAAGAGCGTTGCTTAACTCTACTGATCGAACGTGGACGCTTGTTCAAGCTACACCGCCTGGTACATGGTTGGCAATCCGTAATTATGTTTAAAAACCATTTAGCTCTACCGTCCCTTTAACGGGACGATAGAAATATGCCTAGTTCCTAGTTAGTAAGATTGCTAGAAAACACGTAACGCCACTTAAGTATAATGCTTGCAGTATTAAGCAGCATTTATAGCACGTGTTCATGGTTGTATTTTCAAGTGTGTTGAACATGTTGATGTTCTTGTGTTTATCCACCATTCATAATGAGCTACTTGAAGTAAATATATTTTATTGTTATCATTAATTTTAAATAAAACACTGCTGGAACCTGTGGTTTAAATCTGACACAATTCGCTAAAAACGCTAATCACACAAATATTTAACAACCGCCACATTCTACCGCTATTTATACTGTTAATGTTAATTTTTTCAAAAGTTTATTATTTTGATTCTTAAAAATGATCAAACTTTCACACGAATTTGGCTGCTTTTTTGAATTTAATGCCTTCACAATTTTTAGGTAGGTTCCTTAATACTATGACCCGTTTCGTAAATGTGTTAGGCATGAGTGGCCACTGAAGATGACAGCGTAGCTGCCGAAATACGTATTTAGCGGTTGTTAAATATTTGTGTGGTTAGGGCTTTTTAACGAATTATCATTAATTTTGATTACGTATGTATATATTTCAGTTACCATAACCTCAAATCCTAATACAAATTTTGCAAAATACACAGTATAAACAAGCGCTGTCCTTTTAAAGGGACAGCAGGTTTATCAACTACTAACGTGGTGTTTTTATTATTGGAAAATGCCGCTAGCTTTAGTCGAGGTACTCGAAAAGAAAAAAGACGATACTGCTAAGGTTCCAGAAGAAATATCAATATGAAAATGTTAATAAAGGTTGCGATACCGACGAAGGTTCAGGTGATCAAAATATTGCACTAAACAATTGGCCTGGAGTTCAACTCAAGGTTGAGGCGAAAGTATCAACACAATCCGAGAAAGACTGGGATAGTTACGATGATAACCCTCTTTCAGTGTTCGTGGAATGAAAGCCAAAACGTCTAAAAGTTTTTAATTAAAAAAAAGTAAATTGGGGCCAGGTTATCAATCTTTTCTGCTTTAAGTTTTATTATCCATACAGAACAATCGTTCAACTACCAGTACTGTTCAGTTGTTCTTCGATCAAGAAGTAATCAACCAGGTTCTCCGTTTTTCGAACACATTTGCCCAGTAAAAAATCTTGTAGGAGACATTACTGAAGATGATCTTTTCTATTTCATTCGAGTTATTCGTTTAAGTGGTTATGTACCTCTTCCACGAAAAAAGATGCACTGACAAAATAGGGATGATACTAACAATAAACTGGTGTGCGAGGTGATACCACATGACAAATTTTAATATATTATAAGGAATATCCATTTCCACCACAATGCAGACTTGGACAAAACAGATAAATATTCGATAATGAAACATATATTTGACATCAGATACCATAAACAGTTTTTTGAGCAAGTTCCAGTTGAGGAAAACCATACCATGGACGAATCTATGGTTCCTTATTTCGGGCGTCATAGCTGTAAGCAATTCTTTAAAGAAAAACTGAGCCGATTTTGAATTGGTGCCTCTCGGATAAACTATATCGTTTATTTTGACCCCTACCAAGGCTCTTCAAGTGCACTTCCTGAGAAGTACAAATATACGAGTCTTTAAGCATCTGTAGTTCCATAACATGCGAGTTCCTTCATCTGTATTTTTATAACTCCGTTGTTTCACTCCCTCCTCAAACAATTAAAATTAATAAATATAAGACGTATTGCTACGGTAAGGCAAAATCGCATTCCGCAGTCTCCTTTATTCACTGCAGCTGTACTGAAGCAAAAGAAACGATCCTATTTTGCATTATGGGTAGTTTCAAATGCTCTAACTCGAAGTTTTTCAACCAATAAAGCTATAAAGCTACCCACTGGAAACTTACAAATGAATAACAAAGAGAAGACCCTCAAAACGTTCCAGGAATCTGTGTGAGTTTATCATTAAGATTTTTGAGTATATTATCATACAATGTACCTTTATTGGAAACAGAGCTACAGAAGGAGTACTATCATTGTGCGCAGAGAAATTGAAGCAAAAATATTAAATTGGGAGGCCATATCATCCAAAATAATAGCGATAAATCTGGACCTACGAGAGAAGGTGGGATTAATACAAATATACGCCACCACCGAAAATGCCAATCTAAACGACAAACACCAATTTTACGAGAAACTAGAACGCACGATAGAAAAAATGCACAACAAAAATAAACACGTAATGATAATTGGGGACTGGAATGCTCATGTAGGAAACAAGGAAGAAGCAGGCTATGGAACAATGGGGAAGTTTGGAATAGCTGGGAAAATAAACAACAACAGAGAAAGGATGATCGACTTCTGTATCATCAACCAACTCCTAATCGGAAACATTCTGTTCAAACATAAGACGATATATAAGTTAACGTACGAAGCAGAAACCCTGGGATACCGCAGCATGATCGACTACATAAACATATCAAAAAGCATGAGATATGCCATCAATGACGTTAAAGTAATACGAGGAGCAGAGCTAAACACAAACCACAGACTGCTAATAGCAGACACTTGTTTCACAAAACCCAAAAGGGAGAAAAAAAAAAGAAATATACCTGCATCAAGACTGAAAAACTAGAGCAACCACAAATAAGGATAAATTACGAAAAGAGTCTAAGTACAACACTTGGAGAATTAGAAACAGAACTAAATGTAAGATGGAAACATTTCAAGGAAGCTATACTGAAAGTAGCCGAAAAGACTTGCGGAACAAAAACAGTCAGTCAAGATCCACATAGGAAACGAACACGATGGTGGAACGATGGAGTCAAGGAAAAAATAAAATGGAAAAAAGGAGCATGGATAAGGTTCAAAAGAACAAACTCCGGAGAAGATAAAAGAGAATATATTGAAAAAAGGAACGAAGCCAAAGAAGCAGTGAAGCAATCAAAGAAAACAACCTGGGAGAAGTTCGGAAGAATAATAAAAAAGAATTTCATAGAAAACCAGAAAGAATTTTGGAATTTTATTAAAAGACTGAAGGGGAACCGAGCTAAAGAAATAAGAAACATCGAAAACAATAGAGGGGAGCTAGAAACCACGACAGCGGGAGTGTTAGAGGCCTGGGGAGAATACTATGAAACAAAATTTAAGGAACAGGGAGGAAATACAGGGCACAACCAAAGAAATAAAAATGAAGAAAGACAAGGACAGGAAGAAGAAGAGACAGTAGCAAACATCACTGAGGAAGAAGTTAAAGAATCCCTCAGAAATACACTAAATGGAAAGGCTGCAGGAGAAGATACAATTACGCCCGAGATGCTCAAAAAAGAAGGGCAATCAGTTATCAAATGGCTAACAAGAATATACCAACAAGCGTGGACAACAGAAAAAATCCCCGAAGAATGGGAGACGAATCTGATAATACCCATATACAAGAAGGGTGAAACCACAAATTGCAACAACTATCGAGCAATAAGCCTCGCACCAGTGGCCCTCAAGGTCTACACGAAAATAATAGAAAGGAGATTACTAGCAGAATTAGAACATAAATTAGAGGACGAACAAACAGCGTTCCGGCCATGAAAGCAAACCCAAGACCACATTTACACCATACGTACAATCATAGAAAAGAGACTGAGCAAAGATAAAGACACCTTCCTAGCTTTCCTAGATCTACAGGCAGCCTTCCAGTAGGTGCCTAGAGAACAAATATGGAGTGCGCTTGAAGAACAGCAAGTAAATCGGAAACTAAAACGGGTAACAATGAGCATTTATAGAAATGTAGAGGGCAGAGTACGACTTAACGGGCAGAAATCTCGTACTTTCAAAATGGAAAAAAGGGTCAAACAAGGCGACAGTCTGAGTCCACTGCTCTTCATAGCATACATGGATGGGATATTGAAAAAGTGTAACGCAGAAACCCGAAGATCAGGATTAGGATACTATAACCTACATCCAATAACGACCCGTGATCTATTATATGCAGACGACATCCTAATCATCGCTGAAAACACCACGAAGCTTCAACACAACGTGAACACGTGTAAAACTAACCTAGAGGAAGAAGGGATGACATTAAATATAAATAAATGTCAGATACTCCACGTCAGCAAACAAAGACAAGAAGAAAAGACTCCTATTGTAATAGAAGGAACACAGATACAATATGTAGAGCATTACGAATATCTAGGAACCATAATAAATGAGGACGGCAAGATAGACGAGGAAGTAAAGAACAGGATAAGCAAAGCAAACAAAATCTACTATCAAATAAACAACACCTTAATAGGAAAAAATAAGCACGAAGGCAAAACTGCATCTCTATAAAACCATATATACTCCCACGTTACTGTATGGGTCAAGAATCCTGGGCGTTAACGGATAAACAAAGATCAAAACCCACGGCAGCGGAAATGAAGTATCTACGAAGAGTAATGAAGAAGACCAGAAGAGATAGAATCAGAAACCAAAGCATAAGAGACGAATTAGAACAAACGCCACTTGTAGAAGAAATTGAGGAAAAACAACTGAAATGGTACGGACACGTAACACATATGCTAACAAACAGATACCCCAAACAAATTGACGAAATGAGAGCTGAGGGCAAAAGAGGAATGGGAAGGCCAAGAATTACATAGGAAGACAACATCACGGAGGCGGCAAGGAAAAGAGGGAAAACCATCCAGTTCTAAGTTGCATGGCTACCTTGGTTAATGACGATAAATACATGTTCATCTGCAATTTCTTTAATTATGATTCAATTTAAAACAAACCAAAATAGATTTAATTAGAATAAGACCATCCAGGTTCTAGGCTGCAAAACTAATAATGCCTCCATCAAGAAAAGTTCTGATATTATAGATGGATGCACAATATTGCACATTATGAATTAAAGGTCAATATACCAATATATCATCTAGAAGCTATACATTTTTTTCTGAATGTGAAAGGTCTGACATGACCATAATGTAGTGCAACATTTGTCCAATTTAATCAACATTGTATCTATTAGGGTTTCTAATATCCCATGAGGAGAATGGTCGAGTAAGACAGCCTGTATAGAAATTTCGGCTTAAAACTAATAATAATTTGTATATATAGACTAAATTCGATCATTTGCACACAGACCACATAAATTTTTGCTTTTGCAAAAATGATTAGCATTTTGCAATTTAAGTTTAAATTCTGACATTTAACAGGTTAAAATATTTTGTTGTGAACTTTCACCGTTTCACCATTAAGCTATAGAGATATGTAATATCTAACCTGGACGAAGAACGAGGGCTTAGTTAACCATGCCACCTTTGCAGCCAGAAACTTCCATCGCAATTTGCGCCAATTCAGGTCAAGTCGCCCTTAACAAGCCCATCTGCTCGGCGCGGCCGAATCAAACTAAACAACTAACTGTTTTCTCACGTGCTCGACACCTGAAATCTGCACCGAACCGGCCATCAGCAGGAAGCCAAACACAGCACGAAACCGGTGGGAGCGAGAGGTCCCCTCAGATTTTCTTGCACGACTGATGCCAATCTATTCTAATTCTAATAAATCAGCGCGTTGCGTCAGCAGCAAATTGGCTACATTTTCCCGCTATGGCGCTTGCGAATTCGCACACAGCCGTCTACGTTTGCCTTAATAATTGACACCCGCGGCGCACACGTGATTTGTACAATTAATTTTGAGCCGTCTGGATGCTGGAAGACCGAACTGTATGAATTTGAAGCCTGAACTTTTTTAGCCAATTGAGCCGAGCAACCCCCTCTCCGCCGACACAATATAAGTAAAACAATCTGAAAAAGGCTTTACCCAGAACTTCCCTCGTCGACATTGTGACACTAAGTAATTTTAAAAATGAAATTAAATTAGGAGTAAAAATATTTTCACATTTCTAATAAGTTAAATAAATTTTCAAATAAAAAAAACGTTACCGGTGGTCGAATTCGAAGGGCAGGCGAACCGCGTATGCAGTCCCAACGTTTTGTGGGATATTGCAAGGAAACCGACTATTTCTACCTGAGCTACGGAGCACCAACCTTCGAATTCCTGCGTTGCAAATGTATTAAGTAACACACTAATTTGTTGTTTGTTTTTGTATCGTACAACATTTATTCTGTATCTATTGCGGCTCATTTTCGGTAAGAATAAAGCCTCTGCTATGTACAAATTATTGCTTGTATTTATTGCGAAGAAAAACAGATAAAGAACAGATGCAAATCATATATTCATCCGTTTATTTAGAACTGCTATTGCTTAATCGAGGCAATTACAGTTTTCATTCCACAATAAACTGGAGATGCCACGATGAAAATTAAAATTACAAGGAAACGATCTTTGAACAATTTCCAGGGATGCCAGAACACAACTAACATATTATCGATTAATTGGATTAATTAGAGCGGCCGTTTAATTGGGACAGAACTATAAGCAGGAATTATGTATTTAGTAGCTTATCGGAGTCAACTTGCTGATTAATTGGAACAAAATTGAACAAGAAACGGTAGATGTCACAAAGCCATGATACAAATGAAAATTATGAAGAAATGATTATTGAACAAGCTGCAGTACTCAGGGGTACCTAACAGGGCGATAAAGAACATTAGCAAACTTTTTAAAAATAATGGTAATCATTTCGTATTTTTTCTCATTATTACAGCAAACACACGAACAAAATACAACATATACAAATTCGGTAATATTAATTTAAATTACAAATACGAATTTGAGTAGCCTGGTTTTCGACACTGAATTCATTATTAAATAAAGACCTTGGTCCTCGACTCAGCAAAATGCGTACAAGTCGGAATATGCCGAAAACGTGATATTAAGTCGAGTGATATTACGCGAAGTGAATGAAGTGAACTGACGCTTCGTGAAAGTAAAAGTCAAAGTAAAAGTCGTCGTACAAGCGATCTTGAAAACTAAGCTACTGCCTTTATATATGGTGCGCCTGAATGGAAGGGGCATTACCTCTTCTTTTGAGTACAATAGGATTGTTCAGCTAAGCTCCCTTTGCTCTATTGTAGTACAAGCAATTGAAATATTCTCTCGAAAAGAACTTTCCCTTTTCGAGCTTATACGACTGTATTGTCGACCGGGCTTGATTTATTACTGCGTTTACGACATAACCCCGGCTGTGTTAGAAATTACATCGTGAACGTTTAGACAAGTTAGTTTTGATTGTTCAACTCGACGACACTAATCACATTTGACATTACAGATCTTTTAACTCTCTCACCAAACCTCTTACATCGCAAATTTCACCTTTTAGCCGATTTAGCACTGCAGTTAATGTCACATTTTAGTTTATGGCCTTCTTTTGCACGACAGGCGTTTCCAGGCCATTCATCACCGCACGCTACACCATGATACAAATGGAAATTAGGAAAAAATGATTATTGAAAAGATTGTAGCACTTAGAGGTACCTAACAGGGCGATGAAGAACATTCGTAAACTTTTTCAAAATAATGGTGATCATTTCGCATTTTTCCTCATTATTACAGCAAATTTGGCTATTTGGGATACCAGTTCGCAGCAGCTTATTGGTGCAAAACTGGGAAAAGAGATACAAATCATATCCGCATGTTTGGGGCACCTTTGAGACCAGATTTGGGTTAATTGTGGTAATCGCTTAATTGGGACTCAATTGTAAGGAGAAATTATGTATTTAGTAGCGCCACTGAGTTAAGTTTTCCCTGAATTGGAACAAGATTGAAACAGAAACTGTAGATGCAACGAAGCCATGATACAGATGGAAATGATGAAGAAATTATTATTGAACAAACTGCAACACTCAGAGATACCTAACATGGTGATGAAGAACATTAGCAAACTTTTTCAAAATAGTATGATCATTTTGCATTTTCGCTCATTATTACAGCAAATCTAGCTACTTGGGATACCAGTTATTTAGCACAGCAGTTTAATTGGTGAAAAAGTGGTAAAAGAGTTACAAATCATATATTTGTCCGATTATTTGGGCCAACACTCAGGGAGACCAGAAAAGAATTAACATAGCATCAATTTTTAAAAGACCATATTTGATTTCATTAGGGTAACCGCTTAATTGGCGCACAGCTGAAAGCTGAAAAAAACTGCAACGACTAACAGACGAATTGCAAAAAAGCACTCAGTGGCACCAGGATTTCGATTAATTAGGACACCGGTTAGTTGGAACAGCCGCTTAGTCGAGACAATGGAGTTATTGGTTGGACACGTAGCTGTATATTAGATCATGTATTTTCGCTATACCGTACAGAAAATTTCGGTTAATTGATACACTGGTTAATTGGGGATAAACTTTTAAAACAGATATAAATCATGTGAGTAGTGATATGCTTATTTGGGCCATCTCGCCGTTTAATTGGGGCAACAACGACATTGTTTTGACATCAACACAAAAGCACAAGCCGTTAAACGCTAGGCATCCTCCGATGAAGACGAATCTTCGTCAGCTTCCTTCAGTTGGGTGAAGAAGCTGGTTAGTTGTTTCAACGCTACACCTTTTCCTTCCTGTTGGGCGGGGTCAGTACTGGTTTCCCAGGCTACGAAACTCTCATGGAAAAATATGTTTTCTTCATAAAGTTTATCACATATAGCTAGCAAAAGGCCTTGGAGATGTTCTAATTTATTAATCAGAGCTTGCAGCGCAAACAAACACTGCAGCTCGTACGTAGGTTTTTTATAAAAAAAAACGATGCAAAAGACTGTATTTTCCCTGAAGAATATCAATCTTCAGTTTCAAATTGACAATTGAATCCTTGAAAATAGCTGTGGCTAAGGTCCTAACAAACAAATTCTCCATACGATTAAAATAGACTCTGAGAAAACGACTAATGCAGAAATTACAATAAAAAGTATAGTTTCCAGCTACTTTTTCAAGATTATAAAAATCATCATGAATTTTCGCTCACTGGCCTAGCAGATTTCGGTTAATTGGGACATGGGTTAGTTCGAACAGCCACATAATTGGCGAAAACGGGTAGAACTGATAAATCATGTATTCATCTGCCTATTTGGGACAACTCGCCCCTAAATCAGGGCTATGGCGACTTGGATGCCACAAGAAACTACGGATTCCGTGATGGAAATTATGAGGAAACGATGATTGTACCCATTTTTAATTAGAGCAGCTGTTTAATTGGGACAAATTATATATTATGTAGCTTATTTGCGTCATGATTGAAAAAGGAACTACTACGACTAATAGACAAATAGCAATAAAACACTCAGTGACACCAGAAGACGACTGCCACGGTGATGAAGAATATTAGCAAGATTTTTCAAATTATGAACAATATGGTGTATTTTCATCATTTGGCATTTCGGTTAATTGGGATACTGGTTATTTAAAGTAACCGCTGAATTGAGGAAAAACTATAAAACAGATATAAAACATACTTGGGCCAACTCGCCGCTTAATCGGAACAACAACGGAAATTATAATTTAAATAAAAGTGCTTCCAACAACTTTTTAAACACTAAACACTATAAAGATCTTCATGACTTTTCGCTCACTGGCACGTCAGACTTCGGTTAATTGGGACACTGACTACTTAACAGAGTCGCGAAACACTAGTAAAACAGGTACAAATCATGTATTCATCCCCTTATTTGGGACAAAGCATCACTTAATCGGGGTAACAACGGCCTTGGTTGGAGAAAAAGCTAAAGATACCATATAAATATAAAAATTAAAAGCAATTATTCAACAACTTGCAGTAGATACCAGCAGACAATTAACATACTCATGAAGAAGATTAGTAAACTGTTTCAAAATTATGACGATCAGCGGTTAATTGGGACACAACTAGAAAGCACAAATTATGTGTTTACTGGCTTGTTTGGGCTGATTAGTTGGGTCAGTGATAGTCGTAATTGGCAAATATGCCACAATAAAAATAAAAATTATAAAGAAATCTGCATTGAAGAGAAACAAATTGTAGTAAAAATGTAAAGGTGCCAGAAGGCGACTAACAGGGCGATGAGGGTTATTATTCTATTTCAAAGTTTAAAGATCATCGTGTACTTTCTCCCATTCTTAATAGAACAGATTTCGATTAATTCAGACACCAGATTGATAAAGCAGCATAATTGGGAAATAAACTAGTAGAATAGATACAAATCATCCGTTTAGTTGGGTCAACTTCCTACCTAATAGGGTAAAAACAGCGTTCGTTGAACAAGAAACTACAGGCGCCACGACGAAAATAAAAAAATATAAGAAAACGATCATTCAACAAATTACGCTAAAACACTCAGGTAAGCCAAAAATGATCAATATTAGCAAACTCATCAGATTTCGGTTAATTGGGACATTGATTAGTTATTCTTCATTCGTCCTCTATGAAGTGTTAAAAAGGATGTTATAATAACAAAATTGACAAAATCACATAATCTACGGTAATGGAAAACATGTATTGGCAGCATCTATTCACTGGTTTATGTCTTCAGCTAATCTAGTAGTGATTGTCAAAGATTAGCGCTTACTTAGTGAATAACTGGGAATAGCTACAAATTATTTGGGACAACTCGCCGCTTAATAGGGACAACAACAGACACGAAAGTTCCAAGTAATTGCTCCAATATAGTATTTTACAGTAGAAGTCCGTTAGGATAGCCTTTACTGCCGAGCCAGAGAATTTGTGAGACGAGCTCGAAGAGCGAGTCGAATAATACTGGCGAGGCAGTAAAGGCCCTAACGGACGTGTATTGTACAATAGTTTTTGTAATACCTACATACAATTCGGTCATATCTATATTTTTCTAATTTATTTTCATCAAAACGCTAGGTTTGTGTAATGACGTTTTAGAATGATTGAGAGTGCGTAGAACGTTGCAACTGTTGTTTATAAATGTCAGTTATTTCCAATTTCGTATATGGTTGTAAGCAGTTTTAAGTTGTAACCAGCTCGTAACTTACGACATCTGTAGAAAATGATGAAGATATTCCTAAAGACGTTAAGATTCTGAATGAGCAAGTTATTTTAGCGTATGTTCAGGAGTTATAGCAGCCTTTTGCGCCTTCTTCTATGTGGAGTTAAAGGCTTGCTTGCTGCTGGATTTGTGTGACAAACGTCACTTTGACGTTTGGCAAACAATTTAGCAGGCCGTGGTCTTTACGGACACTTTTTACGGCCGGGCCGTAAAGAGGTTGCTTACGCAGTAGTAAACAGTCCTTAAAGAAATATTTAACAAGTAGGTATTACAAAAAAAAATTAAATTATAAGGAAAGGATCACTAAACAACGGGGTAGCCAAAAGTAACTGACAAGATTAGTGAATCTCAAAATCATGTATTTTCGCTCATTTTTAACATAATTGGGGCATCGGTAAGTTAGGATAGCCGTTTACTAGGGGCACAAGTGGAAGCACAAATTTGGATGTTCATTTCGGCCAACTCGCCGCTTAGTTGGGGCAGTGACAGTCGTGACTGGACAAGAAATGGTAGATGCCACGACAAAATCAAAATGTTCGAGAAATAACTGTAAAGACATTGTACAGAGAATTCCATCTGTACACCAACTGATTAATAAATTATGAATAGAGTAAAATATTGAGCAAAAACCTGAGCAATACCTGCTTACGTGGACCAATTCGCCACGATCACGATTTAATCAGCAACTAGGAAATACTGAATATGTCATGAGAGAATCGTCCTTATATATAAACGTATGCTGTGCCTGCCTGCGTAATTTTTCAGCGCTTTTTTTCTAACAGCATGACACAAATTTTACTGCTACGTGCTAGCAAGCATGTTATCTGTCGTCGTCGTGCTGCTTTTGTTCATTTAAGTTCTTCACGTATTTATCGGGCTATTATCAGTTACTGTATAAATTGCAGAAATGTAATCCAAGCCTCCAAAAGATTAATTAAATGATGACGATGCAATAGGGGAGTAACTAACTAATATACCATTTTATGTAAACAACAATGGCTATAATTTTCTTTCAATTAAGTACTCTTAAATAATGGATAAACCTCTACCTGACACAAACATTATGTATGTTCGTAGTTACATTTGTATATCATATTTTATTAACTTTGTATCCTTTTATTTTATACTTTATTATACCGTACAATGATCCTCCATGTGGGTATATGAAATATATTTTCTTTAGGTTACAGTTATCTTTTATCAAAATTACTTTCCATATAAGATTGCTCAAATATTTACTTCTCCATATTAATAATTTACCCTGTGCACCAAATTACGTTCTTTTAAATACATTTCAATACTAGCTCATTTAATAATTTTTAAAAAGATGACATTTCTTACTCAAGTTGGGACATGCATTTATAATTGTTGTAGATTTTAAATTATTTTTCGCTTAAACTCTGTATCAGTTATGTAGATTTCCTTAGTATAAACTGTACGCTGACAGTTTACTCAACCTTTCAACTCAATAGCTCTTACAAATATCACTTATCAGGTTATTTAATGTAATTATTAATTAGGCATTACAGAGGTACATTTATTTATCGTAATTTGTTCCTTTTAGAACCATTTCTTTCAAATCTTCTATATGCAATACTAGTCTAACGTTTTTAAAACGCTCTCTGGTACCAGCTCACAATTAGGTGATTCCCCTCTACAGCTAATTGTTGAACCTCAACCAGTTCACAACAGTCTCCTCCATGTACTTCACATTCTATGATTTTGATCTTTTTTATTTTAAATGGCACTTTAAATGGGAAATTATTTAATCTTATTTGATTGAATACATTTCGAACATGTGTGTATTTAATTTTATAGAAAATTACACACTGATATTTTTAATTAGAAAACTCTCCTAGCACCTAGCCTAGTTACACTAACTTGTATTTACTGTTACAATTTTGACTTCTATTAATTCAAGTTGACATTATTACATTTATGAAAATATCTTTTTAAATATAAAAACATAAATCATCTTCATAACCACTTCACAATTTCTAATAGCGCCCTAAAATCCACACAAGTTCTCATCTGCACACACAAAAGTCCATATACCAAAACTGCACCCTTTCTCATTTCTGCACACCTTTATCCAACTAAATTCCATTTTAAAAGTTTCCTTTTACTTTTCTTAGGCCTTATACAAGTTCATTAACTACAGGTCATACAGCTGTTTAAACGTGCCTTTACTGCTTTACGAATCTACCTACCGTTATGAGAATGAACAGATAGGATATTGGCTCATTATCGCTTTTTAATGAAAAGAAACTGTGTAATTTTAGTCCCATGCCATTTAAGTTAGTTTTATTATCAATCATAATTCAAATAATGATTTTGAGCTCGCAAATCTAAATAAGGTATCCCTGCCTTTTAATATAATTATTCATTGCAACAGTTTGGAAAAACTTGACAATAAAAGCTGTGATTTTCAGGTCATTGGATGATAAGTGTTTTGCTTAATTGAGCCAATCGCTTAATAGGGTGAAAATAATTTAGTCCCGATGTGCCCAAATTGACAGTCATCACGCGATTTTGTTATATTTTCATAAGTTGCATATAGTCTGTTCTACAAAAAAGGCCCCGCCTTCTAGCTACTTTATTATTTATTTTAGACCAAATAAACCTTATATCAAATCAAATGGCACATAAAAACCTACATTTCAACACAATCAAAAAATTTTTATCTTCAATTGTTTCAGAGTGGTCACATGCAATTTTTTAAAATAACACTGTATATATTTTTTAACATTTTCTGGTAGAGGTTTTTTTTCTCTTTTCAAAAATATAAATATTTTATGCCCTTACATAAGAAAATCTTCGAGAAAAATTAAAAAACTTTTTTACCGGTGGGACGCCATGATACAAAACTATAAACAAAAGTGTAACTCAGAAAAACAAAACAATAAACACTTTAGATTATTCTGAAATCTGACAGTTAAAGCGTTTGTCTACTATTTGTTTTGTTTTTCTGAGTTACGATTTTGTTTATAGTTTTGTATCATGGCCTTCCACTGTGAAAAAGTTTTTGTAATTTTTCACGAAAGTTTTCTTATGCAAATGCATGAAATATTTATATTGTTGAAAAGAGAAGAAAAACCTCTACCAGAAAATGTAAAAAAATATATACAGTGTCATTTAAAAAAAATGCATGTGACGTCACCGCTCTGAATCAATTTAATATAAAAATTTTTTGATTATGTTAAATTGTAGGTTTTTATGTGTCATTTGATTTGATATCAGGTTTATTGGGTCTAAAATAAATAATAAAGTTGCTAGAAGGCGGGGCCTTTTTTGTAGAACAGACTATATATATATGAAACACATATTACACCTATACGGTATTTCCTTTTTAGCTTAATTTACTTTTAAGTCCATGCTTGTATCAATACTTAAATAACGTGTGGTCGTTATTCCGTAAATGTCAAATTCTCTTTATTTGATACCTTATTACACTTCTTCCAAAGTATGTTTCCAGATCATTGACTGAAATTATGCTTAATTAAGGCAGACATTTAATTGAGCTAGTTCCGAGTATGCCAATTAACCGGAATTGGATTTACTGCACAAAACAGAGAGGGTTTTACGTGATTTTACAATACCTTCATAACTTAAAATACATATTCCTATATGGCAATATATGTTTAAATTGAAACATAATGGAATTGATATTTATATTTAAAAAAATTATGAAAAAGCTCCAGTCACCAAAACAATTGGGTATCAAAACCCTTGTGGTAGTAGGGAAATAATGCAGTGGCCGTAAGCGTATTTCCAACTACTTCATCAACTCCGCCGAATAAAGTATAACAGACGAATGGGCTTCGGTAGAGATGGCTGACAGCTCTAATACATTAACGCCACTAGTAATAGCTAAACTAGCAATTAATTTTGCACGAGCTTTAAAAAATTAAGAGAGAGAGAACTTCACCTTTATAAATTATTAATGTAACTAAAAATGCTTGCAACTTCGCATTTGGCTCCCTAAAACATCACATTTTTGTCCGACACTGGTTAGTGCAGTTTAAGGTTAAGTAAGCGGCTTAAGTTAGATATGCCTACACGTTGATTACAAGATTATGCGGTTTTAAACGTATTTGAGATAACCGATTTGTACCGACGGAAGAAAATGTGATTACAATCAAATTCAAGAGATTTAAAAATAGAAAAGTACAAATAAAAGCTCACCTCAACTTCAGTCTCTTTAACTGCACACAAGTTTCGGGGATTCACCAAACACAACCTCACTGAACTAGCAAAAGGGCCCAAGTAGCGCGAACTGTGAGCGGCGTTGGAAGTACTTTGGGCAAGTGGTACTGCTCTTATAAGCGTTTAACTGTAACGCACGCTGCTAAGTACCAATCAAGGTTCCTAGATGATAACAGTCTACAAAGGGAGAGCAACTATCAGGGACTTTGGAGCTTTCGATTTTTCAGTCGCAGGCCCGGCGTCGTCCTGCGAGTACGATTTTCCGCGAAACTGTGCGCTTACATAGCGCAGTCTTGGGTCTTGACCCCGATGCGGGAAACCGTCCTTAGCTGCGCTTCCGGCTGGGCGGCTCGCGCGTCCGGAAGTCAATTTGGGAATTCGCGTCCGGAAAACGCGCGGCATTGGAACTACCGCGCGGCTGTGTGCCTATAAAAATTACGCTGTTAGATTTCTTGCTCCCAACCGGTTTTGTTGTTAAACCGCAAATATGTTTATGTGCGGCGCTCATTAAATATTTGCTGCTGTTAAGGTCGGCCGATAGATCGGATCGGTTGTGCTTTAAAGTACAGGGATTTGAAATAAACAAAAATAACATTTTTTAAATTAGCAAAATTAGCCAAGTTGTTTAGTTGTAAATAAACAGTAATGTTACGAATTAAATATATAAAGTTAAAGATTGTGAAAATAATAACAACTAAACTAATAAGATACAAAGATAACAAAATAGCAGCAGATCGTATACTTCATACAATATCAAAATCTAGTAAAACAGTTACACTCAAGGCAATAGTACTAATTTATATCATTCAAGTAGACCTACTCAATAAAATCCTGAACTTAATAATATCCGTGTTGTTTATTAAAAGGTGGCCTCAAAAATTGCTCGATATGTAACAATGTTCAAACAAAATGGACTCTACATTTTTGCGGAGTTGATGCACAATTGTCCCTTATACTTAACAAATATTCAAATAGTATATGTTAATATTATTAGTACATTAAATAGGACATAACAAATATAAGTCGCAAATTATTCTTTAAAAAATATGTATGTATATATGTATAATCTGTAACCTCATTTACCTTGCGGTGTAGAGGCTGGTGCTTTATGCGCTGGCATCTGGCGGTACAATGTTCAACTTGCCCCGGATTCGGGATACAGAGTTGGAGCGCGCCTTTGGTGCTTGCGCAGCAACCATTGTGTGAGTTGTATGTCTTGGTGAAAATATATTACAATTAAATTTTAATATGCCGTTTATATTTGGTTATTTCCTGACTGATGTGCCGCTATTGACATATATTTAAACCATTTTCTAAAAATATTAATAATTAAAACAAAAAGTCTTCGTAACTTACCTTCATTCTTTGTAACAAAAATAATTTTAACAATTATATGAACTAGAAATTTTTGAGACGTTAATGCTAAGTATTCCACCACTTTAACCTTATATTAAAAACGTTTCTATTAAAAGAAAAAAAGTAAAATTAGAAAATAGTGAAACTAATTCATAACCCATTAAAATTGAGTTGCAATTTCAATCTGGCCAATCGAATATTTGTAACTCAACGAATAGAAATCGCATTTATTCGATTTAAATAATAAAAAATCCAGTGTCTACTACAGTAGGTACCAAATTTGAAACTAAATTGAAAAAGTTACTGCCCTTTTCTAATTATTAAAAAATAAAAATTACATAGCAAAATAAGTAAGATAGTAATAGTCACTAGCGTTAATAGTTTTTATTTTCAATTTTATTATAATGTGTTTATTTGTTTTCAGGGAGTTCATTACAAACAACTAACAGAAAAATATAAAACTGCGGTTGCTTAGTATCTACTAAATTGCGTAATTGCGATAATTGGTAAAGTTAGTTTTCAAAATTTTAATAACTAAATTATTTTTAACACTTTAGATTGTTAAAAGAAATGAAAATGAGATTGCATATTAATGATTGAATTATTTGTAGGCACTTAAAATTCTCTAAAGATTAATATTTATTACCATATCTTAATTACTATTTGTTTTCAAAATTGGCTGTGATATCAGTCTTTAAATTCTATTACTTGTAATATTCTTGGACGGTGTAATTCTTTAAAAAATTTAAATCGTTTCCACAGTAATGGCAAAATCATTAATTTATAATAGTTAAATAATTTCTAGATACTTTAAGTACAATACAAACATTTGGTGATATCAGTATCTTTCGTGTCGAAGGTGTCTTATACATTTTTTGAGTAGAATACTTGTTTTGCTAAGAGAATTTGCTGCAAAATGAGATATTACTTTATTGAATACTGAATTCCTTATAATAAGCTCATTTATAACTGCAAAATAGCAGCTGATTGTCTGTCAGGTTCACAATTATTGGCACGGTTTACAAAAATCATAATTTCTTATTTTACTAAGGAATTTAACAAACACTTGCTGAATCGAATATCCGCGGCACGTTGTTACATTTGAAGTCGTTCGCAAGCACTATCAGTGAGTGGATTTCGTTCATAGTTTTTCTTTTCAACCTCAGGGGTTCCTGAGGAATCCTACTTAGGACCTGTACTATTTTTTATATATGAAGCATATTATTACAAGTTTCAAAATAGTGAAGTGTTGCTATATATGAACGATTTAAAAATATTCAAAACAATAACCTGCGTTAAAGACTCTTTTAAATTACAAAGTGATCTTGTAACATCAGCTGAGTACTGTCAAAACCATACATTATTCCAAATATCATCAAAAACGTTGTCGAGAAATTAATAAAATTATGAACTATCATATTTCTAACAAAAATTTGTTAAAAGTGGACGTGATGAAGGACTTGTGAGTAATGTTGGATTCAAAAATCGATTTTTTTGCAAGAAAACAGATACATTTTTGAGATTTATAATCATAACAACAAACACTTCAGTGAAAAAATCCAAACAGAGTTTCTTTTATTCAAAATGCTAACGGTCAGAGACAGATGGTTGCTAAACGGTATTATAATTGTAATAGAACTATTAAAATTAGTAAACTCACTACCTTAGCTTTAATTAATCTGAACTTAGTTGTTTATAAAGCATTTTTACTCAAATTCACCTCTCAATAAGATGTTTGAAACAGTCAACCGGTTAATCAATATTGATGCATTTCAAAACAGCATCGCTATTGTATGGAACTATTTCAAGAATGCATTTCTTCAATACGATTGTTAAACGGCCAAACAAAATGTAACTTATATATTGACACTGCAGCTGCTATTTTGGGCCAGTTTTGTATAAAGTCCCAATACAATAAATAAATGAATAAATATATAAATAAATTAATTCACAAGTAAATTAATAAATACAAATAAATATACCTATGGTGTCTGGAGCCATGATTACCTACGCCACTGAAAAATTGATGGAGCATTTCAAATGGAACGAAAGAATAAAAAAATTCCAAATAGGTAAACAGTACATAAATTATAAACAAGTAGTACATCAATATTAAATAAAGTTACAAACAAATAATAAATAAATAAAGCAACAGAATGTAATTTATTCATAAACGTTTCTTTCACTAAATGGCATGGTGAATTAAGCAAGAACAAACAAAACCTTAATTTTCTCGGTTGGATAAGCTCTTTCTCATCCAAAATATTTTAACTTTTTCTGAAGGTTGGTTTACACGAAAGGACAGGAATTTAAATACTTGATATTACTATTCGAGTCATCTTGTGTCGAAACGGGAATTTTAATTTTACACAAATTATGCGATATATTATTTTTAGAAATGCCACGTTTAGCTGCATGTCAGCAACTCCTAAATAAAATTTCGGTGAACTAAACAAAGAAAAATCTATTTTCTCGGAAACAGCTTTCTTCATTTTTGTAAAAGTTTTTACATTTTAAATGCTGGCGATAATAATTAAACGAATTTAAAAATACATCTTGTGTCGAAACGGGAATTTTAATTTTACACAAATTATGCGATATATTATTTTTAGAAATGCCACGTTTAGCTGCATGTCAGCAACTCCTAAATAACATTTCGGTGAACTAAACAAAGAAAAATCTATTTTCTCGGAAACAGCTTTCTTCATTTTTGTAAAAGTTTTTACATTTTAAATGCTGGCGATAATAATTAAACGAATTTAAAAATATTTACTACCAATCTGTTATAATTATTTCCTGCCAAAACAGAAATTTAACAACAAAATATGTTATTATCAAGTTTTTTCACAAAGACCACTTTTAATTCGACAAAGCTTTTCATGAAAATCTTCACAGACAACATAAAATGGGATTTTCTCTAGCGTTTTCTACATCCAAATTATTTAAATGTTTTACAAAACTGTTTAAGGTTATCCTGAAATTTTATATAGCTATGATAGTAAATAAACGAATAGGTAAATAACTATTTTGCTTCCATATATTATTAACGATCTCAAAAACGTTTTAAGTTTTTGCAAACTGGATCGCGAGAAAAACTTTTGGTGTAGTATTTTTGGATTTTGGATGTTTGGGTGGATTGTGTCCGAGTCACGTCTATGTATGTATATAGGATGACCCAAAATTATACTGACAAAACTGGAGGGATTGTAGAGGGCGTTACAACATAAACATTTTGTATATACACTTGCTCTTTTAAAGCCCTCCCGCCAAGTTATACCCTCCTAAAGAGGAGAGAGAATTCGATTATCAAAAATATGTAATAGAAAATTTGTTTTATTTAAAAAGTTTTTTAGTTCTTTTAGTTTTTACCAAAAAATGTTAGCTTTACGAAAAAACGAAATGGGCTAAATCCACTTTTCAGAACATTTTTTTTATAATAAAATTATTGTTTATAAGAAACAATGTGAAACGTAAAAATTAAAAAAAAAAGTTTTTAACTGAGTCCACTATTGGTAAAACATATTTGCACTTTAATGCATTTTCCACTTGTCAGTAAAGTGACAAACATCTAATTTAAGCCCCGCTTTGAGTAGGGTGTAACTCGGCGGAGAGGGATTTACAAGAAAAACGTTGTATGCAAAATTGTTATGTTTCAACGTCCTCTATAAACCCTCGAAGTTTGTCGGTATACATTTTGGGATACCCGGTATGTTTGTAGGTGGTCTTGTTACTCTACTTTATGAACCAATTTTTTGAAGAAGACGACGTTAATGTGAAACGTTTCAGTAAATTAAGCAAGCACAACTAGAAGTCTAATTTTCTGTATGGCTACAATAATGTCTTTCTGTGGATTCTCTAACGTTGTTTCCACTTTTCATACACTTCTGCCTGGAAAAAATATTGTATTTTATTCTGTTATTGAAATTCTAGCTATTCCATATCAAAATTCCCAGGCTGCTGAATATTTTACATATCTCTAAATAAATATTACACAATGTATTGTCACAAACTGTATTCCAAGCGAAAATAAAATGTCTTTACAATGATTCAAAAAATTTCTCATGAGCTCAAATGTTATAGTTAGTGTTCGGAAATTGGCAGTTACACAATCTAGGAGTAAAGTGTTCATCAGGATCGGAAAATGTTTGTGTAAGAAGGGGCTGCTCTTTCCAATCTCACACTTTTCATAAAAAAATAATTAAGTGCACCATCCTAAAGGGGGGGGGGGGGGGCTAGTAGTTATGGATTTTTTTTCTGAAAGCGTTCGTTCAAAAAATAAGGGTGTTATGCTTTTTTTTAATTTAAATTTAAATGTTTTTTTCACATATCAATGTGTAGATTTTTATAGATTTAAATCAATTTTCTGGGAAAATTTCAAAATAAATGTATCAAAAACTGGCTATTATGTTTTTATTATTTTTTTTACACTTGCTTAATATACATACGTTCGTAACTATTGAGGATAATTTCAATATATTTGTACAATATAAGTAGCGATAAAATGTAATCTTCTTAATTTTGTAGCTACTTTAAAATATTTCCTTAAAATCATTTAAACGATTTAGTATATTGGCATTTTCGAGTGCCTTATTTTTATTGAATTCCGAGATGGGAACCGATAAATCGTCTAATAAACCTTAAAAAATAATCTGCTTCTAAGCAAACACTCCACCGGCGTTAACGACCTACCCAACAATTACCCGATTAGTACCTTGCCTACTTAAAAGTTATTAGCTTCAAATGTTCTAAAAATATTACTGAAACCAACCGGACAATCCGAAATTGAACAGTAAAGAAGCTCAATTAAAACTTCAAATTTGTCCTGAATATCGAGAAATACCAGTTTTTTATACCATTAAAAACTCGTCCTCTAAGCCGCAATTTTATGCAGCGCCAAAATAGCTCAGGATTTAACAGTTATCTGCATACTTTGGATATTCCAATAGCATGTGTCAAAACCAGCTACAAATGAGTGGTAATGGACCCATAATTTGAAAAAAGTAAATTATACTGGTGCTATTATTTTATTACCTTGAACCCATACATAATTAAATAATAAAACGCTATTCTGTTCAGGATTTATTTTACGACACAAGCTAAAAGTGCAATGTCACGAACTAATTTGCCAGTCAAAAAACTTGCTTCTTTCCAGGTATCGCCAATTTGCAACGCTGGTCATTTTCATAGCTTAAAATGCCCAATACATTTCCAACAAAGCTGAAACTGTTTGAGTTCCAAACAATCAACCCAAGTCTGCCTCAATATTGGTACTGTGTGCAAACCCAAACTTCTATAAGTCCTCCGATATCTCCCAAGATACTTCAGTTTCGCTCCGAGGGCAGAGAAATCGCTTTCATGGATGTTTCAGTTTAAAAAGTGAAATAAAGTATGTAAATCAGTGCAAAAGTGCATGAAAATGTAGAGAAGGTTTAAGTTCTAGTGACATAAAGCTAATCCGTGTCCACTGTAGCGCAAGCGTGCCTACGGGGTGCCAGTAGAAAATATCTGTCCAAGATTGAATACGGACCGATAAACTAACTAAAATTTGATTATATTTCACTACGTGGTGTTTGCATTAACTACAACTACTGTTGTTTTACATCTAATGGCCCTTAAACAAGTATTAGCCATAGTGCACGCAAGGTTCGGGAAAATAACTAACGTATTTGATTCCACTCATAACTACGTGACGTTTCTATTAGTAGCAAACTTTTCCATTTGGATATCTAGAAAATATGTAGCATAATTAGTCTTTCAACATGTCTTGGTTTTTTAAATATGATTAATTTTTTTCCGTTAGCTCATAATAATCTACTTAAATATCATAAATGTATTAGATGTTATTGAATTATAAGCTACCAAGCATTAAGTGCCTGACTGTATGCATATTTCCTGGAAAAAGACTAATATCTACAGAGTGTTGTAGACTCATGTCCTTCATTTAACCTGGCATGCGCGATCGATAACACTTTTCAAGTGTCGTTTTGAAGCTTAGCTATTATTCACTATTATAAAAAATGTATGCGTGCGTGGTTTAAGTTCCACTTTTCGAATCAATTATTGAGATAGTCGTTGCTAACTCAGTTAAAGTTAACGATAAATAGGTTAGCAACAGGCTGAATTCACTGCCTTCAAGACGGCCAGCGATAAGAATTAAAAAAAATAAATTAGCAGTTTCGTAATATCATTTTTGTTTGAAATATGGCTTAAAATATTAAAACTGTTTATTTTAAAATTAAAAACAATAACAAATCGGTCCAACATCTCTCTTAGAGTAAAGAGACGTTGCTTTCTTAACGTTTTAGTTTAGAGATACCAGAAATAAAATAAGTGCATAACTGGTCTAAAATGTAGAGCAACATATCTACAAGGTGTAGTACAAAAGTATTCATTCACATTTGTATATGGGTTGAAGCGCTACAACTACGCGATCTTTCTGAACGATATATTTGTCTGGTGATATCTACGAGGTATCTTAAAAGACTATTAGTGGCAATTTATACACGGTTCGAAGAGCTAAGTAGAATATTTTATTGTATTTAACTGCGTGGCATTTCTATTAAGGATAAGTCGTGTTTCATTACCTACAAGAGATTTTTAAAAAGTTTTTGTTTGAATCGAGTAAATTGCCAAAATTATTATTTGTATTTAACCATACAACTTTTGTATTAACTGTCAATTCGTATATTGATTCCTTCGAGGTATTTTTTGTTAGAAGTTCGTGTAAATATCTAGTAAATTGCTAAAATGATTATTTGTAGTTAACGACGCGATTTTTCTATTAACTGTCAGTATGATACCTGCCAGGTATTTTTAAAGAAGTTTCCTTAAACTTGGTGCAAAATTACTAAAATGATCATTTATATTTCATCACGAGTTTTTTTATTAACTGCTAATGCGTTTTTAAAACCTACAAGGTATTTTAAAAGAGCTTTATTTTAACTTTGTGCTTAAATCTAGTAAATAACTAAATGACCATTGGCAATTAACCACGCGACTTTTCTATTCACTGTCAATAAGTATGTTGATACCTATAAGGTAGAATTTTTAAAGAATTTGTTTCAACTTTGTGCTTAAATCTAGTAAACAGCTAAAATGATAATTTGAATTTAATCATGCGACTTTTCTATTAACTGTCAATATGCATGATCATACCTACGAAATATTTTTAAAGAGGTTTTCTTCAACTACATGCATAACTCGTTAATAACTACAATGATAACACATATTTAACCACGTGATATTCTAATTGACTGCTAATGCGTCTTTTGAAACCTACGATATATTTTTAAAGAGTTCGGTTTCAAGTTTGTGCATAAACCTAGTGAATAGCTAAAGCGATTATTTGTACATAACCACGCGACTTTTCTATTAGCTGGCAATACGTATGTTGATACCTATAAGCAATTTTTCAAGAAGTTTGATTCAACTTTGGCCTAAATTTAGTAAATAACAATGATCATTTGTATATTAACCACGCGGATTTTCTATTAACTGTCAATACGTGTGTTGATGCCTACAACCTATTTTTAAACAGTTTTCTTTCAACTGGTGCGTACATCAGGTAAATAGTTAAAATGATTATTTGTACTTAACCACGCGACTTTTCTATTAACCGTCAATACGTCTATTGATACTTACGAAGTATTTTTAAAGAGTTTTACTTCAAGTAGTGCAGACATCTAGTAAACAGCTAAAACGATTATTTGTATTTAAGCACGCGATTTTTCTATTAACTACCAATACCTCTGTTGACAGCTACATAATATTTTAAAAGAGAGGTGATTCAACTTTATGCTTAAATCTAGTAAGAAACTAAAATGATCATTTGTATTTTTTACCAATTACTTTTCTATTGACTGTCAAGATGTACGTTATTACCTACGTGATATTTTTAAAGAGAAGTGCACCAATCTAGTAAATAACTAAAATGATTATTGGCATTTAACCACGCAACTTTTCTATTGACTGTCAATACGTGTGTTGATACCTATGAGATATTTCAAAGACGTTTGCTTCAACTTTTAGCTTAAATTTAATAAATAACTGCAATGATCATTTGTGTATTAACCACGCGACTTTCCTATTAACTGTCAATACGTAGGTTGATACCTACGAGTTATTTTTAAAGAGTTTTCCAAGTTTGTGTGTAAATCTAGTGAACAGTTAACATGATTATTTGTATTTTACTACGCGATTCTTCTATTAACTGTCAATAGGTCTGTTAGCCCCTACGAGGTATTTTTAAAGAGTTTAGCTTCAATTTTGTGGATAAATCTAGTAAATAACTAAAATGATCATTTGCTTTTAACCATGCGACTTTCATATAATCTGTCAATACGTACGTTACTACCTATGTGGTATTTTTAAAGAGATGCGCTTTAACTTTATGCATAAATCTAATAAGAAACTAAAATGATTATTTGTATTTAACCACTGGACTTTTCTATTAACTGTCAATGCGCACGTGAATACCTACGTGATATTTTTAAAGAGAGGCGCTTCAATTTTATGTATTAATCTAGTGAATAACTAAAATGATCATTGTCATTTAACCACGCGATTTTTCTGTTGACTGTCAATACTTGTGTTGATACCTATGAGATATTTTAAAGAAGTTTGCTTCAACTTTTGGCTTACATTTAATAAATAACTACAATGATTATTTGTGTATTAACCACGCGACTTTTCTATTAACTGTCAATACGTATGTTGATACCTACGAGGTATTTAAAAAAAATTTGTTTTTAGTTTATGCATGGCTGAAGTCAATAGCTAAAATAATCGTTTGTATTTAACCACGCAGCTTTTCTATTAACTGTCAATATGTAATACGTTGGTATCTATGAGATATTTGCAAAGAGTTTTTTTTCAAGTTTGTACATAAATCTTGTAAATAGCTAAAATGATCATTTGTATTTAACCACACGA
Source organism: Agriotes lineatus (assembly GCA_940337035.1). Classification (NCBI taxonomy): domain Eukaryota; kingdom Metazoa; phylum Arthropoda; class Insecta; order Coleoptera; family Elateridae; genus Agriotes; species Agriotes lineatus. The sequence goes on along the minus strand of OW679201.1, from coordinate 47,091,386 downwards.
CTTTCTTAATTATCAATATGCATGTTGATATCTACGAGGTGTTTTAAATAATTTTGTTTAAAATTTTTACATAAATCTAGATAATATAATTTTTTGTATTTAACCACACCACAAGTTTATTAACTGCCACTATGTGTGTTTATACCTAGGAGGCATTTTTAATGGGGATTGATAATACTCTAGTTAATAACTAAAGTGACCACGTGACTTTTCTATTAACTGCCAATACATGTGTTGGTACCTACGAGTTTTACTTTAAGTTTGTGCATAAAGCTAGTAAATAGCTGAAATCATCATTTGTATTTTTCCATGTGACTTCTCCGTTAACTGCCAATACGTCTGTTCATACCTATGAGATATGTTTAAAGGGGGTTTTTCAAGGATTGTGCATAAATCTAGTAAGGAGGTAAAACCATGATTGGTATTTTACCACTCGACTAACTTTTTTATTAACTGCTAATATGTCTGTGGATACCTATGGGTATTTTTAAAGAGTTTTGCTTCAACACTGTGTTTAAATCTAGCAAATAACTGAAATGGTTATTTGTGTTTAATCCTGCTACTGTTCTATTAACTGACAATACGTATGTTGATAGCTATGAAGTAGAAATTTTAAAGAGGGGTGTTTTAACGTTTTCCTTAAATCTAGTAAATAGCTAACTGATTATGTGTATTTAACCATACGACAATTCTATTATAGTAATTTACGTTATAAGTCCGGTAAAAGTTTACCGGACGTATGTCGTAATGCGTTTTATTTCATACTGCAATTATTAGATTTTTACTTAAAACTACAAAAAATTTTTTTTTCAATTGAAAATGATAAATAGTTTGATTATTGATTTATTTCATTTGAGTCCGGTAAAATATTTTACCGGACCTGTTTATTTCATTTGAGTCCGGTAAAATGTTTTACCGGACCTGTTTATTTCATTTGAGTCCGGTAAAATGTTTTACCGGACCTGATACCGTAAAGCCTCATTTTCCGGACTAAAATCATTAACTTAAACATGGGTTTTACGATGCAGTATGAAATAAAATATATTTCTTGTTATCTAGGGGGTATGTTTTAAAGTATTACTACAAGTTTATTCATGAATCTAATAAATATCTGAAATCATTATTTACATTTATCACGCAGCATTACTATTAATTGCACATCTGTACAATGATAACTGCAAGTATATAAAAAAGTGTTAGCGTAGTGTTATATGTAACTTCTATTGACTCGATGTCTCTTTTGATACCTACAAAGTACTTTAAGAAATATTCGTCCAAAGAGAAACACAAGTCGTGAAGTAACTAAAATATGTGTTTTTACTGCAGGATATTTCCATTGACTTCAAATATCAATTGTCTAAGGTATTTTGCACTATCAGCCTTCAAAATAAATATAACATGAATGAATCTATTTAAGACTACTACAAACTATCTAATTTTAAAAATTCTATAAAGCCGTAGTAATCGGTAGCTACAGGGTGCAACCAGTCAATACAACATACAAACAATTTCATTCAAACCGTCGAGTGAAATATATTGCAATAGTTGAAGTGCCTTGCCACATGTCAATTGCCTGGAAAACTGCTGCTATCTACAGAGTGCTCTAGGCTAATCGCCTTTTGTTTAACTTGACTTACATGAGCGATAACATACTTTGGACACAGTTTGAAAGCCTGGCAATTGGTGCCTATTATAAAAAAAACTTGTTTGTTGTATGTGACTGATTTAATCTCCATTTTCCAGAACTTTATTGTTTCAAATCAACCAGATAATAGTTACTAACTCAGTTAAAGTGAGTGATAAGCAGGTTTTGTGAAAATTACAGCTCAGGCCCGGACGTCAAGGCGACCAGTGATGAGAACCTGCTACAAATCGCAACAACTAGCCACACTAGAGAGCAGCTTATTTAAACTCTCAAGACTTGCCTTAACCTCAATCTCTATCAGGCCAAATAAATAAATAGCGTATTAATCAATAATTAAGCTAATTTCACGATCATTTCCCTTTTACTCAAAGAGCTGAACCGCAGCGCCGTTCATATTTTGCAATCCACGCATGATCGAGTCGTGCACTTCTAATTAATAACATTACAGTGCAAATGTGGATCACGAAAGTTGCGAAATGTCATATCGAATTCTATCTGCGTACTTTAGATTAAGGTTTCGTCGCGAGTGCGATAGTACGTAACACAGTTACAGAAGCCTTTTTAAGGTTATGTAATCTACTTGACCGTAATAATAACTTTTTACTGCTATAAGGGACGGTCATAAAGTGAGAAATGAATTTAAAATAATTAAGGTCGACGATTTGCACAGTTGATTTAAATCGCCCTGCATGTTTCAATATATTGAGGAGATATGCAAAACCGAATCGCCAATGCAAATATGTACTGAAATCAGATTTCCGAAAACTGTTCTTATCAAGCAAACTGACAGTAGCGGCTCAGATGCTTCAGTAAAAGATGGAACATAATGATACCAATTGAAGTTGGTCATTTTCAGACAATTTTTATTAAGTTTTACAAGGAAATAATTGACCCATTTCGAGCGTAAGACAAGAAAACCTTCTTACCATTTGATGACAGTATTGTAAGACACTATGCTCTGAAAAATATAATAACTGATGTATTCCACGTCACAGACTCATATATGGAGACTTGTTCAAAGGAGATTGCCATTGTATTTATTTAGTTTTCAATTGTCCACCTTACGGCCGTATGGATTATCTACATGCTGCTTCAGATACAGATCCGGAAAAATCAACATATCGTCCACGTATATTTTTCCGTTTCAATGTGGTTGTATTGGCTACGCCAATGTGAATAAAATATTTCACATTTATTACAATTTTGTCGATGATCTCTCTATTTATCTCTATCATTTCGTCTTTACAGACGAGTAGCAGCCCAATGGTTCTGTAACTATCCTGGACAATTGGATATTTTTACTATATCTCGCCCCATTTGTATCTGTCGTGCAGATATAGTGGCTTCACGAAGAGAAATCCGAGTTTTCTCTTTTAGAAGGGCCCCCAATTTTTTTGGAAATGTTTGCTTCGTTCTTCCACCGTGCCTTGAGGAACCTATCTTTCCAAACAAAAGTGCCCTGATATTAGTATCAAAGACTTTATTTGGGTCAGAACAAATATATCGGTTGCTTTAGCTATCCAGGAAATACTCAATATTCTTTAGCAGCACCACAATTCAAAGGAATGTATGCATTTTCAAAGTTCAGAATTCCTTTCTGCAGAAAATGTAAAAAATATACATTTTTGTGCTGTTTAGTGTAATACATGGTCTTCCAAATCATCTGAAAGTTGCTAAATGCAGTTCTAACTTTCTTTACTCTTCTTCTGCTTTCTTGTATTACCCTTGACCGTTTATTAGCCCTGATATGTATAAGCGTTGCAATGTGCGATCTGCAACCATACGTTTTTCTCTCACAAGATGACTTATTAACTTAACCATTTCACCATCGGTATATCTACGCTTCAGGATGATAATATGATGTTTGAAGACACACAAAGATGTTCCCATTTTGTACTACTGACAGCTTTGCAGTTGTCGACGAAATAAGTATTTTCTAACTTTTATCAATGTAAACAAAAGTATTAAAAACTTTAAAAAGTTTTTATTATAGAAAGAATTGTGTACATGAAACTCAAACTTAAAATTTAAATACAATAAAACAGCTGACTAAGATTTTTAGGTGTTTTGTAAAGAAGCCATTCTTTATTAAACTAGCCAATAATATTCTTTCTCCAGGCAGTACGTCATAATGAAGGTGAATGTTTGAATTTATCTATAAAATCAGTAGATAATGTAAGTATGTACAGTTAGTTCACTATAATAAAGGAAAAATTAGAGTAGCGATTGTTCTATTCCGCTGATTTAACGTTATGATTAGACAGCCTCTTGATTTATTTATTACGGAGCAGCTTAACATTAAGTCTTTCAACATACTTTTTAAGCAAATTGATTGCTTTTACAATAATATTTCTATCTTTGATTGCCTATACATTACGATTTAGTGTAATCATATAAGAAAGTAAAAAAAGTTTTAAGTGCAGTTCAAATCTGCATTTTCAGCAAACGTCTGCACCTGCCAAGGGGTGACAAAAATGTGTTAGAATGTAGAAGCCCCAAAATTCTAGAATTAAGAATGCCACAATATAGAAACGAAGCACAACGGACGGAGGAACACTTTTAAGCAGCATTGCCATAATCTAGAAAGAAATTCTACAGCACATCGGTTAAAGCAACAAAATCTATAAAGGATTTTACCTAGAACTCTCGTAAGTCGACTCTTTGTGACACTAAACAATCCTAAAAATTAAAGGAACTAGGGGAAAATGTTTTAACGTTTCTGATAATCTGAAACAATAAAAGGAAACACTTGGTAATGCAAATTATATCAATTTTCAAATAAAAAAAACTTTACCTGCAATGGAATTCGAACTTCAGCGCCTGCGAATGCAAACTCAGCGCTCGACCCACGTCGCCATACGGGACCGTTCGAATCTAAGCAATGCAGCTCTATTAAACGCACTGCTTTTATTAGTTCCCCCTTTTCACTCTTTTTACATTTACTCTGTATCTGTTGATATCATCTTTGTCCCGTCTTCGTCAAGGGTAAAGCCTGAACTATGTGTAAATGATTAGTTTTATCCATTTCTCAGTTAAAGCAAGAATAGATAAAATAATTAAGGTGCAAACCTTGCATATGTTGAGTCCAAAATATGCCATTTTTCGTCTAGAGTAAAAATCTGAGCTATGTACAAAATATTACTCACCCTGAAAATATTTTACCGAAATGCTTCCTCCAATATAGCTATTAAGGCAACTAGTGTTTTACAGAGGGTTTAAAAATCGAGGTCGATCATGTTAAAATTCGAGCGAAGCGACAATTTTATGATCGACCGAGATTTTTAAACTGTAAAACACGAGTTGGCTTCAATATTTTTTCTACAGCCGAGGAGTTTGTTAGCTTAAATTCCCTTGGGGCTTTGCCCCTCTCCAAAGCGGCGCTCAAGGCTCCACCCCTCTCCAAGGGGGTCCTCGGGACTCCACCCCTCTCCAAGGGGGTCCTCGGGACTCCGCTCCTCTCCAATCGGGCACTAGGGGCTCCACATACAAATCGGTCCGATATAATAACTGTACTTTTAATCTTCACAAATAAGGTTTTATAAACTCTTAAAGTACTCCGTGCTTTAAATGGAATGGCGTGTTCTATAGACAACATAAAGCACGCCGCATATGACCGTTGGAAACAGTTTAAAATCACGGCTGTAGAAAATAGTATATTAAAGTATGAGTGGATAACAAGGTCTTTAAAACACGCGCGAGTTTTCGAGCACGACGGCGTAGCCGGAGTGCTCGAAATAGAGCAAGTGTTTTAAAGACCAGTTATCCACGAGTACTTTATGCTATTTTTTATTATACCTGCAATACTGGAAATAAATTACGCACTAAAAACTTTTGTCGCGATAATGGATTTATCTTAACCGATTTTATACATGTTCACGATGCTATAGAAATGCTGTAAATATTAAAACACAAATTGAGCAAGCTAGGCCCAAAAACTATAAAGAAATAAAAACCGGAAAACTAACAATGATTAATCATTTAAGCAATGTACACAAAAAATTTAACCGAAAAATTAACAACAAATATGAAAAGCCATACAAAGCTCACACAACAAAGTATCAACTAGGTAACTTTCTATATATATTGAAACAGAAATTAAAAGCAACATCCGAAATAGTAAGAGTCTACAAAGAAGGTGATCAACACAAACCAGAAAATAATTTATTTCATTCAGTACAAAGGCTCAAGTGGGCAAAATAAAGTCACCAAAAAGTGGTGATATAGAAAAATACTGGTCAACGCTACAGTCTAATAAAGTATAACCTAATAAGCACGAATATTGGATAGTAAAGGAATAATTTCTCCCATTTGGAAAAAAATGCAACTCATACTGGACAATTGGACAATTGGAAAACCCTATAAGATGATTTTTCAGTATGAAGGCTTTACAACAATACGCGAAACTCTAATAAAAATAGAACTGTAGAGTGGTCGTAGTTCAAATACAAAATAAAGAACCAATCCATATAATTACAACATTAATGAATGGGAGCCAGACTGTGAAATGACTTACGATCCCTCGATAGAGCCACTTGAGGTGTGTATGCTGATCGTTATTTAATAATAACAGTTATATTTAATAGGTTAAGTAAATTGTATATTTTATCCAAATAATAAATCAATTGCGTACATACACATGTAAGATATTCAATAGTTAAAGTTACGTCGCAATCTGACAAATTGAAAATACAACGCGAGTTTGTAATAGTAAAATCACGAATATTAAAGTATGTTTCAACTCAGTATTAACGGTAATGATCATTAAAGGTCTGCTATAGACCAATTTTAGTATTCCTTATTACAAACTTGTTACAAACATTTTTTAAACAAATCAACTCTTCAAAAATTTACGTTATTCTGTCAGTGCCACATCAACATAATTAATGATTAAAAACGTTTCGAATTAAGTAGTGACTTCACATGATAAGTAAACACACTACCTTAAATACAGTAGTCTTCTTCATATAGCAGCGCACTCGATTTGACCAACAACTGGAAACTTCATTAACCATGAGAACTTGCAGCTGGTTCTGTACTCAGAATCAATCCGTAAATAAGACGAATAAAATATGACCACGTATAATGTATAATAAGAAGGTCGACAAATGTAGAAAACATGTAGTAGGAGATCGATAAAAGTGTAGAAAATAGGTACTTGTTAAGTATTTAACGCTGTGACATAAAATTAGCTCACCCATTTGTTGGTGTTCAGACTTCTAAATGAAATTGATAAACAATAAATGTTCGTTTTAAAATGTGGCAATGCCCCTCAAAAGAATAATGCATGATGAGCACTTACTAAAGAAACAAAAAGGGCTACTTGCCTCGAAAAAATTTGCTTAGAAAATGTTCTATCGATTTTTTACAACTGTTTATCAAAAACCTCATAACATTTATTTTGCACCAACAAGTAACTAGGAAAGCGAAAGACTCCAAAAAGTAGCCAAAAAGCGTCAAAATTCCCTAAGAATTTGTGATCAACCAAAATAACCCTATATGTCAATTTATTAGACTTGTCATATAGGAAAATTATGTTTTACTTATCATATAGAAAATGAAAAGGCCCACAAACATCCATGATGTTACAAAATATATAAACAATTTTCTACTTGCAATTCCTGCAATATGCCGTAGCTTTTCATATAGGAAAAAAATAAAGCAACATTAAGAAGAAGAGTTTATATATCGTATTTATTCGATCGCCAAACTAAAAGTAAACGAAAATGGGGGAATTCAAGCCAGATAAACTTCACCCAGGATGCAGCGTCTCGCAAAAAGTGTTCACATTGACAACTGCCTTCAAGAGCGAGTGAACCAACAGCTCGACCAACAGTAAGTACATGTAATTTGAATTTAAGCGATTGATTGTGTCGATTTCATGCTATAGTATTGCATGTTTTGATGCAAGGCCTTTGAATATAAAAACCGCACGTGTTATTATAATACATAGTTTTATCAACGCCCGTGCGTTTTCACATAGGGATAGCTGAAATCGTGTATGTACCCTGTACGAACCCATCGCGCAGTGTGTCCTTGGGCACTCGGTTTCCAGTAAATTCAATTTTACCAATTTTGTAAGCCGGTCGAAGAGCGCTTCCTTTATCAGCCCACCCGTTAATGCTGCTAGTGTTTGAAGTTTTAATTGGTTGTGAATGTGTTTGAATTTTAATAATTCATATTAATTGTGTCATTTGTTTTGGATAACTTTAAACCTAATTATTGTGGTTTATCGCTCTAAAGAGCCAGGTTGTGTTTTAATATTTCATATATGATTACATAACTATTTGTTACATTGTTGTTGAATATTAAAAGTTTATTTACTGTTACTGGTTTATATTTTCTTCGTTTATCTGTGCTACGACCCTTCATGGACCTGCTCGTCTTTTTTAGATTTAGGTTGGAGTTAGATGCACCCAAGGTAGGTGGTGATTTGTTTTGATAGCTAGATTTATGATTATGTTGTGTATAACGACTGGCGCCCAATTTGCATTAATTGTTATGATCTTTTGTAACCGTAAGATCCGCTGCCTGGTCTTTATTTACGCCATAATTCTACCGTTAGAGCTAACTAGGGTTGTGTTACCTCTCGTTTAACGGTGGTACACGATGTTACAAAAGCAGTTTGAATTCTTCAATTCGAAAATTAAATATAACACAATAACAGGTTACTAGTAAAGTGCGTATTCAATTAATGCAGTAGGTCCTAAATCGGATCCCTACGCTATGTCCTAAACATAAAAAGTGCTACGGTATAGCAATGTGTAATAAATAACGTTAAAATGAATAAAAATGTTTAAATTGTAATGAGAATAGTGTTAGAAACTTATATTAGGTACAGTTCCATACAGTCATTATTATCAGTAGCCCATTATCTACAGGCTATACTTACAGTTGGAAAGATACTTGACTATTGATCTGATAAAATATTTAAGTAAGCACGATGGACTTCTATTATAAACTGATAGTGCCTTAAAAAATGTAATAACCAAAAATTCCCTGTAAAGACAGTTTTCAAAATTTTGAAAAAGTTTTAACTGATCTTAAACTCTAATAGAATCGGAAAACTGTTGGTTCTTTGTACACATGAAAAAGAAACTGTTGTCTATTTGTATGCATTTATAAGGATTGGTAATAGATAGTAAGGTAACATATAATAACTTTGTAATGTAATGGAGCTTGTAATGTAAGGTCGTAGTAACAGTTCTAGAGCGATGCCAGAAGTAAATTCTATTAAACTGTTATATGTTTTTATTTTCTTGAGAAAATTATCAACAACTATCCTATTATAGTTTGCAAGGTCTTTCTGAAGCCTAAGGACTTCCCAATTTGCCAATATTTGTTCTATATTTATGTCACAACAAGTATCTTCCTCTCTGTTGTATCTAAATTAGTCTCTCATAAATGTTGCACTACGTTTTTGGAGATTCGCTGAGATTTCAATAACATTTTCATGTTTATTGTTCGTAAACTCTTCTAACGTTATTTGTCCCACAAGATGAATACTACAAGTTTAATACTATATGATGCAATAATTACTGAATGGCCTAAAGAGTCTGTAATATTTTTTTTATTCAACTACAATGTTTTAGGGCACCGAGTATACATATATACAGATAAAGTTTATGCTATCCATTATTCATTTTATGAGAAATATTATCACATAAGATTTAGTTTCAGCGTATGTTTCACTAAAATTGTTAAACAGAAGCCACTGGATGAAACACCAACCCATTTTACTTGAAATTTACTATTTTTCTGACCTATGGATGGGCAGGGCGAATTTCAGAAAGCTTTGAAATAAAGAAGGCAAAAGTTAAATTCTCCAGTTGAGCTAGACATGTTACATAACATTCAAGGGGTTTAAAGAGATGTCTATCAGTCGTTGTACATACTCGTAAATAATTAAATGGTCATATGTGTCATATGGAAAAAGTGTGGCAAAGGCACAATTAACAGCATTAAAAATAGATCATTTGAGAATGGCAGCAGTACCCTCTAAGAAAAGAAGCATGAGAAATGAATATGTAAGAAAAGTCATTCGAGTAGAGAAACGTAATAAGGAGTAGCAAAGCTCCTACTAGCATGGTAGTATAAACTTCCATACTTACTGGGTTTCTGTCTAATGCAAAACACAGTAAATTCCGTATAGATAAAATACCTATTGTAATAAACTATGGCTATTATTATAAATTGGTATTAAATGTAATAATGAAATATAAATTGCATTTTTACACATATTAAATAATAAATTTTAAATTATTGGGTGATTTTATTAGCTTCCTAAAAATTGGAATCTTTGAATCCTTATTTATTGTTTAGGTAATTAGCCAGATATTATGCCCTTTTCATAAATTGTAAATTTATTATTATAATGACTTATCTCTGAGAACATGAAAAACTTTCTCACACAGGTTGGGTCTCTACAAAAATTGGTCCTATGACAACTTTGTTAATTATAATTAGGTCAAATGCAAACCAAATAAATTCGATATTAGTATAACCAGTATAACTGATATACATTTGTTATTATAAATATCTTCGCATAAAAATTGATATAAACATAATCAAACTCAATATTTCATAAACAGGTAAACAAAAAATCTCTTTATTTATTGATCGTATAATTAAAGAAAACATTCTAAATTCCTTGGCAACAGTAGCTGCCAATTCCAGCCACCTGGATCATCTCGGCGCGATCAGGACAGCAAGCTATCTGGATCCAAGCAAAGCAAGCCACACCAGGACCACTGCGAATACTGCAACTTTCTGTTTAGTCAGCTTCTTACGACCTCCTCCTAAGTCACCAGCGACGAAATGCAACCTAAAGACGGCTCCAAGCGCCTACAGCAGCAACAAAGCCTCCTCTCGTAGCTGCAGGGTACTCAAAACCAACTCGAATCGCCTCCAAATACGCTCTACCACAGTAATTCGGTAATTCACCAGCTCTTTACCGAAGTCTCCAATTCGAATGGTGCTCCAAACACCAACATTACTAGCATGAGCTCAAATCAACTTAAGGGTACACTAATATTACCCAACACAATAAAGTAATAATTATGGGTAATGTTAAATTTAATTATTAGCACTTACCACAAAACTTTGTTGATAGTGACAGAAGTCATTTGATTATATTTTTGCCTAAACCTGTCTCTTACTTACATAACCTTAAATTGTTTTATATGTGCACAAATTTGATTCCTGAATTATAATCACTTATAATAATGCAGAAGACTAAAAGCCGTGTTTACACAACTAAAAGTACTATGGTTGCGTTCCACCATTTCTATTTTCGGATTTTTGTAAACAAAGTTCCCTTAACTTTTAATAGCGATATTATCACAGAAAACAATTATTTATTATGTATATTTCTTGTGTTTTTTAAAAATATTGACTCAGCTTCGAAGGCAAGTCCACTTTGGTTAATTTTCATATCTGCTTATTGAACGCTCCCACAACCTAAGCCGTACTCAAACGCTATAAAGGCGTGTCCGTTACATCTTACTTAACAACATAACCTATATTTCTGCAAATTTGTATGCGTCGCCTTTCGTTTCTTCTAGCAGTTGCTACAAGTATTAATTCTGTTAAATGGTCTACTGTGCATCAGATAATTGTAGTACAAAGCAAGGTAAGGCATTAGCGTTGTTCAGATTTCCCAAAAATTTGCAACAATGGTCTAAATTGGACTCCCACTGATACTTCACGGTTATGTGAGGTAAGTAGTTTTGAATAAACTTGTACGTACAATCTTATTGCTTCTCTCTTCTGCAGGGTCACTTTGAAGGCATTACAACATTGAATACGAATGCTGTACCAACTATTCTTATATCCTCTATTGCTGGAAATGTTTCTGCGTGTTTCGAATCGCTACCATCAACATCCAACTGTACGAGTGCATCTTCGACTGTAGTTATTAACAACGCAGCCATGACCGAGGTTTGTACACATTTGTATGTAACGACGCTAAATTGTATGCAAAATTTACTTGTAAATTTAAGAAAATATTAAGCATTGTTGCATACAGAAAATTGGCTGCTAAATTTGTTGATGGGACGTTGCGCTGAGTAGACGTGGTGTGCCAGCTGCTGCAAAATTTTATAAATATTGTGATTCTCCTAATATAAGTGCGTTACAACATGCCTGTTACTAGAAGCGGTGAAGCTATTGATGTCGAAGCGATTGCAGAGAGGGTAGTTGAAAAACTGTTAGATTTCGATGCATTAACAAAGAAGCTTACTTCGATCATCAACGCTTCCCTGGAAACCGAGGTTGCTAAAATAGTGGAAAAGTACGAGCACAAAATCTCATCTTTGGAAATGCAACTCGAAAAACTGAAAGCCGAAACGGAAGATACAATGAACGCACATGAACAATACAGCCGTGTAAATAGTTTAAGAATATTCGGCGTTCCGCAAAAACCCAATGAAAATACCAGTGAAGTAGTGCGCAATTTATGCCACGAAAAGTTAGGTATTAACCTTGCCGAAAATGATATCGACATCTGCCATCGCCTTGGATCGAAAGAGGGAACTCCCCGTCCAATTATTATAAAATTTGTGCGCCGCAGCATTAAAAAACTTATACCATAAACTATTTACTTGAACAAAAGGGATATGATATTTTAGCATTATCAGAAACGTGGTTAAAATCTGATATTACCCTTTCTCATTCGAAATATAACATTTTCCGGAAAGATCGAGACGCTCGAGGGGGTGGAGTTGCAATTTATGTAAAGAATCACTTGAATGTAAAAATTATTCAAACAAATGATAATATTGAGCAATTGTGGCTGTCATTAAAAATCAATAAAGAAAGTTATGTTTTCGGGGTTGTGTATAAACCACCTCAATTTAATTATAAAGTTTTTGTAGATGAGGTTGAAGAATCCATTTGTTTGTATACTGAGGCTTCAGGAGAAAATATAACATTTTCCGGAAAGATCGAGACGCTCGAGGGGGTGGAGTTGCAATTTATGTAAAGAATCACTTGAATGTAAAAATTATTCAAACAAATGATAATATTGAGCAATTGTGGCTGTCATTAAAAATCAATAATGAAAGTTATGTTTTCGGGGTTGTGTATAAACCACCTCAATTTAATTATATAGTTTTTGTAGATGAGGTTGAAGAATTCATTTGTTTGTATACTGAGGCTTCAGATAGGGTTATTTGTTTGGGTGATTTTAATATAAACGTGTTGGATTTTTCTGGTTCGGTTACGCAATACTTAAATTATATGTTAAATACATTATGTTTAAAACAAATTATTACAGAGCCTACTCGAATATCTGGAAATAGCAGTACTTTGATAGATCTCATAATTACATCGGATACCAGCTGCATTAGTGAAACAGGGGTGTGTGAAAATGAGTTATCCGATCATGAGACAGTTTTTTGCAAAATATCAACTGGTGAGTTCGTCAAACTAAGTCCTATTATACGCACATTTCGGAATTTTAAATATTTTAATTTTAATGACTTACTGTGACCTACAGAAGTTACCTCTACATCAATTGTTTTATGAGCGGGATATTGATGCTAAATTAAACATTTTAAATTATTATATTACATCCATTTTTGACTTGCATGCCCCGTGGATAACCGTTAAAATGAAGAACAAACCAGCACCTTGGTTTACTGATAATGTTAAGTTACTGATAAATCTTAAAAATAAGACAAAATCAAAATATAAACAATCTAAGAACCCTGGGCACTGGGTATATTATAAAAGTTTGCGGAATTTTACCAATCTTGCAATTCAAAATGAAAAGAAAGCTTACTTCGAGCATAAAGTTGGGATTGGAGGCACAAATGCTATTTGGAAGGAGCTAAATTTAATAAATATAAACATTAAAAAACAAAATTCTATTCCGGAAACACTCAGTAATATACAAGAAGTAAATGATTTTTCTGTAGACTCTATACCTCACAGCACTCCTGATCAAATGCTTCTAGATTTTTATCGTAATAACGAACTTACATCAGAAAAACTTTCTTTCACGACTGTTGACGTTGAGGAAGTACAAAATGTAATTAGAAGTGTAAAAAGTAATGCAGGGGGTATAGACGGTATAACCATCAATATGATTAAACTGTGTTGTCCATACATATTACCGTTTATTACTCATATACTGAACTGCTGTTTATCAGAAAATGTTTTTCCAAAATGTTGGAAAAATGCAATTGTGATTCCTTTCCCCAAAGTAAATAATGCTGCAGCCTATACAGATTTACAACCTATCAGTATATAGAAATAGAGTGTTAATTAACACAACTGGTTATTTATTTAAATAAGACATTTTTTCTTATTGTATAGTTGTACATTACTATAAATGTTAGTTTAAATTTACTCAAATATTTGTTTTGTTAATTACAAAACTTAACAAGTTAATTACAAAACTTAACATGTTAATAAATAAAAGTATTTACAAAAATATTGCTCTAACTGCTATCTAATAAAACATTTCTTATTAATAGTACAGCAATATCACGGAAACAAACGACGAACGTCATCAAATATTTAGTTATTCATTTAAAGTTACCGTTTGATTTCGTGATTTACCTATAGTTACAATAAATATGATTAACTATAGGTAAATCACGGAACCAAACGGTGCGCGTCATCAAACAGTAACTATAAATTAATAACTAAATATTTGATGACATGCACAGTTTGGTTCCGTGATTTTACTACATGTGTATTGCTTTCCAAGCTGGGATGAGCTCCATACTGAGCGCTGGGTTAGTCAACCGAGGTGCGAAGCACTGAGGTCAGCTAAAAGTACGAAGCTGGAATAAGCCTTCCCACGAGGTATGTATGCCATTTTACTCACAACATAGTTACACATTTATTTAATTTCGACATTCACTAGAGATGGAAGGAATTTTGTATGATAAAAATTCTTCAAAATTTGTCTATTTTTTGCCCATTCTTCTTTTTTTGTAACTGGAATTATTGCGACGACTTGAGGAGTCCAGATAACTAGATAGCATTTCTTTTTATGTAACAAGTGCAATGCACCCTGTATTTAGTGAAAATATTCATGGTTTTCATTTACCACAAACTGTTTCAGTACCTTATCGTAAGAACAAATATAGCCTTTGTCATGTGCAAGTGATTCCATCAAGTTGGAATTGAGATATTTAAATGGACATTTAACTTCCACAAGCTCTTCCTCGCCTGCAAAGCCATCTGGGGTTGCCCCAAGGTATCCACACTGATGGAGCCATAGTCCAGCAGATGTCACAGAAAGTCCAGTTGCTGCCCCAAATGCTTCAATTGCATTATTTTCATGTTCTCGCCCCCCACCGAATGGCCTTTACTCCATCTAAGTTATATGTTCCTGCATAATAAGCGAACTTTATGAAAAAATGTGAAAAATATTTTGCAAAGCAAACCTGTTAGTTTTTTGAAAAGCGATGCAGGGTAACGATTTCTTTTGCAAGCTGCTAGCACTGTACCGAACGAACTGGCTGTTAAAGGAAACCTGCGAATAATTAACCACAAGGGATTTTTTTACTGCCCTATGGTTTTCTCAAATATAGTTATTACTTGATCAGGAGAAACATGCACTTTTTGTTCAAAATAACTAATTTTTCTGATATATTTTGATATTCTGCAGAGAAAATTATATCACTAATCTGTAGAACAATATTATCTTCCTGTGCAGTAAGTCTGGGTGCTAGAAGCCAACTGAATCCTACCACCCCTCCAAACGAAGCCAATTTTTCTCTAAGCGTTTCGATCTCTTCCTTGGTAACACTTCTCTTTGAAGCTCGATATTCCTTAGACGGCGAAAACCATTCATCGATTGTTCTCACGTTTTCATCAAGTGCTTTAGATTGTTTAGGCACTGACCAGCTACATGCCTGGTCTGTAACTGATATATTATAATGGGCAAATAGTGCCAGTGCAGCAACATCATGACATGAAACTTGTCCACGAGGACATGTGCAAGAAGTTGAGGTTATGTTTTTGTCTTCATCGAAGAAGATCTACAAAGTAAAAATATATACTTAGTATATATTCGTTACTACTTAGAATCCATCTGAAGCAGCAATCAGTATTTTAAATAATTATACTTTTTAAGCTAAAATTTATCTTACCTCAACATTGTATCACTTATCTTTCATGCTTGCCTGTACTGTACCATGTACCCAGGGGTGCCAGATCGTGTCAAGCTGAATTCGTTAGCTTCGTCGGAAAAAATCGTGAGATTTCGGAAATGGATGAGATTTGAAACTATGGATGCAAATTTAAAAAAAAGCTATTTTAAAATTAATAAAACATGGAATATATGCTGCAGATTTATTAAACATTGAGTACATAGGTTGTACATACATAAATGACTGCAAGAGAATTATAAACATTTTAAATAATTGCCATAAATAAAAAAATTAAATTAATATAAAGTAAATGTTAAATGAACTAAATATTTTATTATAGAAATAACACATGAATTCTAAAAATAAAAATATGGCTACATAGAATATAGTACATATACATAGACCTAAGTATGTATACAGAAAAAAAATTGTTCGACTACTCACAATCTGAAGAATCTGTGTCCGGGATGACTGGTTTGGAGGGACAAAGTACTTGACTATTAATTTTTTAAAATTAAATCTGTGCTTATCTTGAAATTATGTAAATACCTATTTCTTGAAAGAACATTTAAATCCGCTTTCAACTGCAACTTGCGACTTCTTTATGTGAACCATAGATAGCAGCAGTATTTGATGATAATGCGGGAAATGATAAAATCAGTGACAGCATACATTAAATCATGTATTAAGACTAACACACATTTTTTTCTATTTAATCATTTAGTGTTACAATTTTTTATACAATTATTTTAAATAGAATTGATACAAAAATCGTGAGATAAATAGTCCTTATCGTGAGATTTGCAATGAAATTGTGAGAACTCACGATAAATCGTGAGATCTGGCACCCCTGCATGTACCATTTAATACTGAACAGAAAAAAGAAGACACTATTCAATTCAACAGTATTGGCGGTATCCAATATAAAAGAAAGTTTCCCGGAGGCTATCCAAAAATGTCCATAAAACGATTTCCAGAGGCGAGCGTTTCCTTTCCAGAGACTTTCCATTTAAAAATATATATTTTTTAACTTTTCGTTGCTGCCAATCTCTAGCGTGTTTTTAAAACTTTATTTAGTGAAACAAAAGTTATTAAATCCGTCCTACATTTTAAGTGCGGCATATGCCGCGGGTTTCAGCTAGTTTTAATAAAAAGGTCATATTTTAATAGTTCAAACAAAGCACCTTTTCCGATCACAATATTAGTCCACATAACGCACGTTCTACCTCAGTATCAACCATGTTCTTTCCAGTTTGCTCTTGCGTTTGATTATGTGCCTTCTGCACATATTTACACGCGATTTTGAAAAAAAAATCTTACCCTCAAACGTATTGCAATTCGATACTAAATTTAACATGTCTTAATACTGTTTGCACACCTTCAAAATGTCATATATTTATTGTTTTACGTTAAATGATAATTCATTGGCATATTTAAGTTAATTCAATGTAAAATCATCTCGCATTAAACCAATAACAATCTGTTTTTAGAGCATAACATCTCAAACGCACATCGTTTCATTTATTAGTTGTGCACGTTCACTTCCAAACCCATATTATAATTATTATAACATATGTAGAAATCCTTGTTTTTATTCAACAAGTTCTTTATTATAGGTAATATTAAATGTTAACGTTTAAATAATAACCAATTCTGTTTTTTGTAATTTAATTTAATTATTTAACGTTTGAACTACAATAACTAAACGAAACTGCTGCGGGTACAACAACATAGCACTGTATTGTTAGATAAAATCAAATCGAATAGAAAAAACCACCTATCCTTAATTCCATCTGGTTGTACTATCCAAGACAAAGAACTGGAACAGTTCATATGATCTGTTGTGAGTGTGACTGCTTTAATATGTATAGTTGCTAGGTATTGCTAACTTAGTTATCAACTTGTTTAGCCGTTGCTATAAAACACCATTGTCATAGTAAATGTAATTGTTTAAAGCCTGGGTTAAGCTAATCAAATAGCTTATACCTCTATCAAGAGTCGTCCCTGTTTTTTGTCTTGCATAGTACATTAAAGAACCTACTACAATGCCTACTATAATATTTTTTTCAAGAAAGATGTTATACTAGTGTCAATCCTTCCTACAGTTATGTAAGCACTTTATCAAATAGGATAAAAGGGTTTTCCCATTATGAATAACAGACACTTATAATTAACCAGTGAATGAATTATTTTGAAGTACTACATCATACTTGCCTGATAGTATAAAATTATCCCTTTTTAACGGATTGATAATTCCGTACTTTAGACATGAAATTGAGTTAATTTGTAATATACTATTAGCTACATTTTTTATAGACATCGTGTCTACAAACTCTGTGAAATATTCACACAACAAAAGATTACCACTTAAATATCTGTCTTGTAATATAAAACACATTTAAGTAACAAAGTAGGTCCTAAAACGGATCCTTGCGGTGCGCCCTAAGATATAAGAGTACGAACTATACCTAGGTAGGTAAAAACCATCACGAAGGATTAAAATATAAATCATATTATACGACTCTGTATGTGACAGTGCTATGCAAAGGAAATTATCAGCAGCCTATTATCTACAATCTATATCGCAGCCGCATGTAAGCACTAACTTGAAAGATAATAATCTACTTGACTTCTGTTCCGATAAAATATCTGCACGATCACGATGCACTATTTTGCAAATAGTTGAGGTGGTCCTTAAAATATGATAACAAAAATTCCCTGCAAAGTAGATTAAAAACGTTTACAAATGCTTAAACTTAATTTAACTGACTAACTTCATCAGCCACAAAAATCTTGTGCAACCTTCACGCGATTTCCCAATTCGGCTTTGGCAATCGTGGGGTCTGCCACTGTAGTGGGAATGTTAAATAACACGGGTAATTACGACGACGAATACTAGAAATTGACTTGATTTTATCTTTCAAAGGATGAAAATATCCAAAGTTCTTTTCTCATAAACCCATTAACACATAGAGTAAAAACCCAATAGATATCTCAATTTTAGATAATTTCGACAACATATGTCTCGATGTTTATAAAAAAAATATTTAGTTTTATATACCTCAAAAATACAGCAAACCATTGACATTTCTATATCAGATATTTAGAAACTTACAATAATTTGTTTAGCAAGTGTACAAGAAATTATCTAGCAAGTTTACAGAAAAATGGCAGTACGTGTTTGATAAATTTACAGCACACCTGCAGTAATTTTTTTTGCAAATCTGTAGCAATACTTTTAGCAAATACGTGAAATTTTCTATAACTTTCCAATAAGCCTTTAAGAAGGCTTTTCCGTAAATGTACAAGAAATTACAGCTAACTTGTAGCAAGTTTATAGTAAACTTTCAGGAAGTACATAGCAAATTTTCAGCAAAGTTTTGACAAATTTAAATTTTTAAACAAATATTTATGTAGCTAGTTTACAGAAAATGGCAGTACGTGTTTGATAAATTTACAGCACACCTGCAGCAATTTTTTTTGCAAATCTGTAGCAATACTTTTAGCAAATACGTGAAATTTTCTATAACTTTCCAATAAGCCTTTAAGAAGGCTTTTCCGTAAATGTACAAGAAATTACAGCTAACTTGTAGCAAGTTTATAGTAAACTTTCAGGAAGTACATAGCAAATTTTTAGCAAAGTTTTGACAAATTTAAATTTTTAAACAAATATTTATGTAGCTAGTTTACAGAAAAATGGCAGTACGTGTTTGATAAATTTACAGCATACCTGCAGCAATTTCTTTTGCAAATCTGTAGCAATACTTTTAGCAAATACGTGAAATTTTCTATAACTTTCCAATAAGCCTTTAAGAAGGCTTTTCCGTAAATGTTCAAGAAATTACAGCTAACTTGTAGCAAGTTTATAGTAAACTTTCAGGAAGTACATAGCAAATTTTCAGCAAAGTTTTGACAAATTTAAAATGTTAAACAAATATTTATGTAGCCCCTTTTTCACAAATTTCACATAGATTTTGAGTAATTTTGACTGCTAATTAAAGTTAATTAAACTTAAAATTAAAAGTAGTTAAAGTATTTAAGAAATATTCAAAGAGTTTGCGGTCAAGTGCTAGCGAGCTTCCGCCAAGTTTACAGCTCTTTAAGAAAGTTTAGTTTTTTAGCAAGCATATAGAAAAACTGGAAAACTTATATTTTAATATAGTACAACGACCTTGAAATCAGGCAGCTGCAAACGCGTGAGGCACAGCCGCCAGGAGACAACCTTGGGGCCAGCTGCGGACGAATGAGTCATTTTCGAGGCGATACGAAAGCGGCCCCGATGCGGTGCATCATGCTTGTGTCTGGAACTTCTAGAAAATATCGCGGCGTTTCTGGAACCTCTCCCAGCGAATATAAATACACGGCCGTCTGAATTCAGGGCAGTTCTCATCCACTTCTCATCAATCTCGAAGCGCGTAATATAAATAGACCGTGTGTATATAACTCTAGTGAAATAAATAACAAATAAATATAACCATATAAATCATTACTGTTAAGTGCAATATAAATAAATAAATGCATCGTTGTTAGAAATAGATCGTTAGTTTAAGTAATTTGTGTTCTGCCTTGATGATTCTTGTGTTTGTAAATAATCGTAATTAATCGTTGTAAATTAATGTTTAATACAAGAAGCGTCCTATAATTTTTAAATAGCCCGATCGTAAAAACGTAACAATAGGAATAGAGCCTTAAATTTTCTTTATTTTAACCGCAACATTCATGTAAAGAGTGTTTAAAAAATTAAGCTTTCAATAAAAAATCACGAAGTGTGTATTATTTGTCGCATGATTTTTAATACTGTTGGTAGAAAACCAATTTGACGATTAACCGGCTCTTGGTTAAACATGTTTTTTTTTATAAATCGAAAACTGGCAAACCGGTTCACCGAAAACTTGAATATAACCGGTTCATACACAGTTCTGTAATCCTGTTTAAAAATCGGCTTTTAAATCGGTTTACGATACAGTTTAAAAACCTGTTTATAAACCGGATTAAAATTGATTTATTAACTGCTCTAACAAACGTAAATTGTGGAAGCTATACATTGGCATTTTTATTATTAAAATGTGCCCTCTTCAACTCCATTAAGATCACTCTAATCGAACTTTCTATCGGAAAAAAGGTAAATGCGCAATCGGGGACCGGGCACTAAATGGACAACCTGTATATTCGAAAAACATATTGCAAATCTGCAACAATTTCTAAACATATTTGTTATTCGAAAAACATATTGCAAATCTGCAACAATTTCTAAACATATTTGTTGCAATGCCTTTAGCAATTCTGCTGGTAGTTTGTGCAAAATTTTGATCAATTTTCCGTCTAAAACTTTAAAGAAGTTTATATAAAAGGTTTGAAGTACATTTTCAGTGAGTGGTATATAATTTGTAGCAATCTTCAATAAATTTTTAGGAACGGAAGCTTTATTAATGTTTTAAGAAGCTTGCAGAGATTCTTCAGCGCATCCCTGCAAAGTATTAGTAAATTTACAACTGTTGACAAATCTTCACAAAATTGTTGCAAGCTGTTAGGCCTTTTTAAATTAATATCTGGGCGATCTTCCAAGGAAACAAAAATTAGTTACACTTAGGTGCAAATGGCGACCGCCAGCTCAGCGTTTGGAGGCGTGTAGTTCTTAAGAACGAAAGTGAAATGGTAGAACAATAATTAACTGAATGCCCAGAGCGCCAACAATTTTTGAAATAACGGCGAATGCACCCCGGTGATCTAATGAGAAATTGTAAACTCAATACCCAGGCTGTATCACACTTCCTGAAAGATAGCTCCAAATAAATGCAATCAACCATAACTAACTCACTCTGTATACTGGCAATAAAGATCATATAATTTCGTATAAATATCACAGTACAAGTTTACAGTAGTAATCACAACAAATAGCATAAATCTAAATCTCAGGATCGCTCTAAACTGAACGCAGTTTTCGAGTTCTCGGCCGAGAAGTTCATACGGCCGTAGGTGGTGTTTTCCAGCGCAAAAGGAGCAGCGGCAGCGGGGTTAAGGTGCTAAAACCAGGATGTCAAATAAACCCCCAATACGGGGGCCCTAGATAGGCGCTGGCGACAAGAGAAAGCGGCTCCGTGAATGCTTAACACCGTCGACTCGCACAACACCTGCATCAGGTCGCCGTGGACACGGGAACAAACGAGCGGCGGGCCAGAATTCAGCGCGGCGACCGGGCCAAAAATTTCGCTGGCTTGGCTAATTAAAAACCACCATTCATTCTGCCTGGTACTGTTTGCTATGAAAAGGGAAAGAGGTCCGAATAGAATACACAATGGCAGGGGCCCTAGTGCTTCTAGTTACTCACCCCAGATGATGGCTTTGGGCACATAAAACAGCTAGTGGTTGCAATTACCAACAAAAAATCCGCACAAGGCGTAGGAAAAACTTCCATTAATAAGCTCGGGGCCTTAAAGCCACGAAAACGTGAGGGCTTGCATATCATTACCACATAAAACTAACCAAAAGCCCTCGTTTCTTGAAAAATAACGCGTCGAAGCCCGCAATCGGCTTTCCCCAGATAAAAGCACATCGAGATTATCACGGTCAACTGTCCCATTCACGCGATGCGCGGAAAAATACCATTCGAATTCGAAATTAAGAAAGGCGGCGTAATCTAAACGTAACAAAGCCTACATTCATTATTATACCAATTTACAAGTAGTTTTAAAAAAATTTATAGATTATTTAGCCAATTCTAGGACATTTTGAACTAGTTTGCAATAAATCTGCAAAAAAATTTTAGTATTGTTGTAGTCAATGTTCCGCAAGTATTCAGTATTTTATCAGGAATTTTAAAAGCGATTTAGCAGCAATTTGTTAGGAAGTTTACAATACATTTTTAACATGTAGAAAAAAATGTTTTTCTACTCACTGTATAGAAAGTCTGCTTTTACGCCCTAGTTTTAGGAAACAAAACTGACAATTTCCAACCAGCGGGAGCCATTATTTTTCACCTCCCGCTTTTGTGTTTATGTTCCCATGGACATCACACCAAAGCTTTACAACATTATGTTGATTTGGAAATTAGACAAAATGTCACTACAGAAATCTAAAGTCACTATAATGATTTCCTAAAGCAACATTTTTGAAATTTCGCGCTATAAAACATGCGTTCGAAGAAAAAATCATATATATTGCACTAGCTACACTTTGTTGTGCCTTTAAATGTGCAGAACTTTCAAATATTGATTTTAATTTATAAATGGCTCTCTTTTGTATAGTAATGTCAATAATTACTTTTCGAAATAGCTCCTGAAAACTTTACAGGGGTGGGTTCATTTATCTAGTAACTTGTTTCTGAAAAATTGATTTTCTAATATTTCAAATGTGATTTGTCTCATAAGTCACAACTTATGTCAACCAAATGTCAAAACAGTTTTAAACTTTTAATGACAAATGCCCAATCTTTTGAATGGTACACAGTAATATTAAATAACACAGTAAGTTATTGTTACTTAATTAATTTCACTTACTTAATGTCTTTATTTATTTTCTAGTTAGGATTTGATAAGAAATCACCCACTTTGAATATTTTCCTCACACAACGTTCAAGACAGCAGCTTATTTTTGATCTGCAACTCGACCCTTTTACGCAGCTTCCTGCAATGCACTGCTCACAGACAGACCACCAGTCATAATCGTCGTCCAATATTAGCAAAACTACCAATTCTTGACAGAAACCAGCCAACAGAGCAAACCTGGATCTCCACCTGCTACAGCTACCACCTCCTGGAATACACCTTCTCTCTCTGATGACACCTTTTTGGAAGCTCATCTCAACAATAAATAGATTGAGGTAATCCCTTTTTATTTATGTTATATGTCAAATGTATTCTCCTAAATATAAGCTGTCCCAATATGACTCCTCAATTATTCACTTGTATATAACAATTCTTCTATCCATTAGGTAAAACTACCACATACCAATTATCTTCGTTAGTTAATTCTTAGCTTCTCTTAATTATTTGTTAATATTTCATTTTTATTCAGCACGTAGATTTAGATTTTACCCTTTTTATATTAGCCAAACATTTTCTCAATAAAACAGGGTTATATTCAATATTTTAATTAGACGAAAATCGTTTTTCTACATACTTTTTAGTTTTTTATTTTTCAATAATCGGAAACAAATTTCCTAACTACTACATTTTCATCATTTATGCCTTCTAGTCTTATCTATACTAAATATTATATTATTTCAAAATTAACATTTGTCATTGATTTTCAAACTGTATTTTATCAAATTTTATTTTAATGTCAGTCCACCTATAATTTTCAAATAGCTATGTTTCAGCCACAAATCTACCTTATCCCAAATAAATCCGAACCATTTTCATCTGATTGTAATATCCCAATTTTAACAAATTTTAATTCAAACCATATTAAGCTTGTATCATAACAATATATCACTGGAGTAAAGGTTCATTCCCTCCCATGTGTGTTTAATGCCCTCCGCTAACGTGTCGGACATTAAATTCACGCGCGGGATGAAATGAATACCTTTGCTCCCTAGATACATAAATATCTATTACCAACTCTAAACTAAACTTTCAAAACGTTCCTAACGACTTTACTGCTTTCAATGGAATTTCAGATCATGTCTGACACATTTCCAGTAAATTTTCAGCAAGCTTGGAGTAAACTTGCAACAAATTTTTATGAACTTTGCAGTAAATATTTACCACATCGCAATTAACTTTTTCCCAAGTAAATTTTCAATACATTTTTGAAAAATTGTTAATGAATTTTTGAAAAGGTTTCTGTAAGTATTTTAACAAGCTTACAAGAATGTTTTATAGAATGTGTATAGATTTATATTAAATTTACGCTAAATAATAATTGTATAATAAAAATTGTATAATATCAATCATCCTTCCACAAAAGCAGACATTGCTGTAATCAGAAAAACGATTACTGATTAAACTGTAAAAGAGTATCAACTTAAGATTGTATCATGGACTGCTGGTCCAGGCATAGAATCAGGGCCGTAACTAGGCAAACTATTATTGTAGGCAAGCCAATGTTTTAGCGCCCCTCAGTACAAAAACGATATATGTGACAAAAAAATATTAATGATACTGTATGACTTCCACATTATCTCCGGATATATGATGTAATGTATTCAAACAAACAGGTAGGTATTCAACAATAAATCCAACATTTTTTATTCAAACATTATAAAAATAAACAACTAAATGTTAAAATAAGAAAATACAACACAAACAAAATGAGAACAGAACACAAGATTAGAAAACACGATTCTAATAAAAAAAAGTACGTATTATTATGTAGTCAGCAGAACATTTTACAAATCCCTATATATAAGCATATGGTGCACCCAAAATCGGAATGCCACTGCGTCGTTTATAGCGCAACAATAAGCATATGCATTTATCAGTGAACACTGGTTCAAATCCCACTGGCTGCAATGTTTTTTTTTATTTCCAAATTCATGTAATTCGCTTTACTAAGTGTTTCTGTATTATTAGCAGCATTAAGGTATTTTTTATCTATTTTGTGGAGAATTTTGAAGACTTCAACCATAATTCGATCTAGCAAAATTTGTTTTTCTTGCAGGGCGCTTTCTGTATTAAAGACGTTGAAAACATTTTCTTTTGTAACTTTTTTATCCTGAACATGCAAAAATTATTTTAATTAGAATAAGACCACCTATGTGGTGCGTTCAAAAGCTTTAAAGACATACCAATATGTTAAAGTAATACAATATAAACAAATAATTACATATAATTATGGGTAGTAACATGTAAACGTAGAATTAGGTTCTGTATTAGCAACCACACTGTCATACTGTTTTGTAATAATCAATATATTTAAAACGAGAAGCTTTTTTGTCGGCATATAATAATTCTTTTTTTTAAATAAATTTAAATTCGCTTAGGGGCGCAGAAGTGTTTTAAATTGAACAAATTCTACCGGGAAAGTGATTGTAGCGAAAAATACCATAGTAGTGGAACAAGTAGGCTCTCAAAATCGGTCTGTGGCATTCTGCTGATTGTTACAATGGACTGCTGTATCAGCGATGAGCCCAAAGCAGTGAATGTATATGTAATATTCTGCTCCAACAGTTGTTAAAAATTTAAGTTAGTTTGTCGCCACCGTTGTATTATATTGTTTTAAAAATGGAAACATTTTTATATTTTGAATAATGCCACTTATGCGGTGGGCTAATAAGCTAATAATTCTAATATTTTGATTGATATAGGTAAGAACTATAAAATAAATGTGGTAGACATATAATATTGCCTTTGCAAATTGTACAAGGCAATGTAATGTATCGACCAGATTGGGCGCAATTCCCACTATTATAATTAACATTATTTGGACTTAAATCGTCAATATTAGACATTAATTTATTTGCAAAATTGGCCACTTGCTTATTTATTTTTTATTAGTACGAAAGAACTTTTTCAGTGCCATTTTGGCGCCCCTTGCAGCTTGCCCTGCATAGAATATCGCTTTCTTTAAAAAAGTAATTGGTTTCGTTTCTTATCCCTTTACTGCTTTTTGATAAAGCAGAGTGTATAACATAAAAACCTATGTAGAAATTGATTAATTGCATTTCAAAGCATTTTCAAGAGCGATACCAGAAAAGGTGGATTTTTTTTAAAATTTTTATCGTTTACAAGCAAATTATTGCGTACAGTTTTTGTTGAGAGACATCACCACTAATTTTTATGTACTGAGAAAAATCTCTTCAAAAATTTTACCTTAAGTGGTATTTGAAAAGATTATTCAACAATATGACTTCGATTTTACTGTGTTAGACGGCAAAGTTTTTTAAAGTTTTCCACTACGAATTCAATAATGGAGCTTTAAAAACCATTATTATTCATTTTTTCTACGACCACTACTAAAACTAGTCCTTTTAGCATTAGCTTGTTTCACTAAAAACGACGTTCTATGAATTAGGGAGTTAAAAGTGAAATCAGCTGGTTACTTTTAGCACATGTGCTAAAAGTAAACAGCGGATGTTGAATTTAGAATTATAAACAGGAAGTGAGGTTAAAGTTATTCTAGTTACTTCTTTCGTTTGAGTGTTTTTTAAATAATTAAAGGATTATGTAATGAATAAAGTAAAATGTGTACTGTTATAATTACCTTTGATAACTAACTTTGATAGCTACCGACTGCAGAAACAGTCACCTGCGCCGTAACGGCCATCTCTTTACTATGACATAAATTATAACTGTCATAAATGCAAACCTTTGTTACATCGACATTTATGGATTAATAACAGTAAATTTAAGGCCGTAGAAAAATATTGTGTGCAAACTCGTGCTAAAAGTATTTATGCACGAGACATGAACATTATGAAATGAAGCCGAAGGCTGAGTTTCATCATTTTCATGTCTCGTGCATAAACATCCACTTTTAGCACTTGTTGAACAAATAGCTATTTTGAATGACGCCGATTTGCAAATTTTACTTTGACATTTTGACAAAATGTCAGCCAAAGGCTACTCACTAAATTGAATTCATTAAAATTAAGGTGTTGTGAAGTCAATTTGAAGTATTTGTACTAATTTAGAGCGAAGGGGGGAGGACGATCTGTCCGTATCCTGGTAAAGGATAAATACGTCAAATCGGCATCAGGCACCCTAATTAAAACCAATGGTGATCGTTTAAAAACACTGCTATAGTCATATTTATACCCATTCGGAGTAATGAGATAATCTAGTGACTTTACGTATGTCGATTCTTAAAAATGCTTGGTTTTTGCCATTTGAAGCCTATTTTCTTGCACCATCTATTTAGGGAAGAAACTGAATATGAAAAATCTCCTCCAGATTCTTCAATCAAGCGTTTTTGCATGCTTCACTTTCTGGCTCATATTTTTGTGACGCACTGTATCCCGTCTTCTTTAATTTATAAATTGTGCTCTCCCAGACATTTAACCCAATAGAAGCACGGCGAACAACGTTGGAGGGTGAAACTGTTGGTTTACCAATATTAATATTGTCGTACTCTTCATCAGAAAAGCGCATGACATTCAAAATTAATTGTTGTGACTGCTGGTTATACCGCATGTCCGATGGTTTCTATGTATTTTCAGTTTTCGGTTTAACTATTTTAGGTTTAATTTAAGTTTTATGGCCCTTATCTCAATAACTTACACAAAAAATATAATCTGGCAGATTAGAAACGTCAAATTTTAAGATTAGTTTTATCGTCGTCTGCGTTGATTGTTTATGTTATAAATAATCAACGCAGACCACGAATTTTATTAATCAGCATTCCTTTTCTTTGAATTTTTTCCATTTCATTTATTTTACTAAAGATGAACAGTGACAGACAACAGTCACATGACTCAGATTGGGTATAAATTTGACAATACTTAATGGTGTTTTCAAATACAGTCAATTTTGATTGACCGTTTCTGACAAATTGACCAATTTCATTGGTTTGTTTATTATAGTTTTAAATAATCAATAAAACACTGCTGGAGCCTGTGGTTTGAATTTGACACAATTGTTTAAAAACCCCTAACCACGTAAATATTTAGCAGCCGCTAAATACGTATTTCGACAGCTAAGCTGTCATCGCCAATAATCTTGATAATAATAATAATAATGATCATAATAATAATAATAATAAGTTTATTAATACCAGTTGCTAGAACAATAGATTGACATACAAGGTATATATTATTTATAGCATATGAAATAAATTGTTGATACCCCATAAAAACAAAGCTTGAGCGTGGTGGTATTGACTAACGCTTGTTTAAAAAAAATCATGAAAAAAACATCTCTTTGTAGTGTTATAATTTATCGAATCGATTAGAATATAAAACTGGTTTCTCGGTAATTTAAAAATAATATCTTTAACATTCCGCTTAAAACTTTGAGAAGATTGATTTTTTCTCAACTCCTTTGATAGTTTATTAAAGGATCTTGGGGCAACATAGGTACAAGATTTTTATCCAATACATTTTTCTGCAGTTAGTGTCTGTAGCTGAGTATTAGTTATAGATCTAGTTTGATAATTGTGTTTGACGCAGTTAGTTGAGTGCCTATTTAAAAACTGTTTGAAAAACACTTTAAAAAAATATTATTGTTTTATATGTAAAATTTTACTATCTTGATAAAGTAAGTATGATAAGTACCTATTTCCTTTATTAAGCATAATCTTTAGGAATCTTCTTTGAATGACATTTAATTTATTTATTTGACTAACATTTGCGCTGCCCCACCTTGATAAACCAACAGTCGTGACTGTACTAAAGAAAAATATACTCGTATAACTTTCATTTCTGGTAGATTTAAAATTCGGTACTTATATTTAAATTGGTAAAGTTGAATTCGTTGGTTTTGTGCCACAGAATTAATGTGTAAATGCCATTTTAAATGTGAATCGATGGTAACACCTAAATCCTTAACGTGATTTGCTGATTTTAATTCAGTTACTTTATTGTTATTATGTACAGATAATGTTTGATACTGTGAGAGGTTGTTCATATAGCTAGTAGATAGCACAAACATTGTTTTTCTGAAGTTAAATAATAATATTCTATGATTAAATGCATCGATAATTTTACCAAGGCCAACTTCTGTTCTAAGTTTTAAATTGTCCCAGTACTTTTATAGATAATTACTGTATCATCTGCAAAACTTATCATTTTGCCTTGACATTTCAAACTAAGAATATCATTAATATATAGAATGAAAAGCATTGGTCTAAGGACGGTTCCCTGAGGAACCCCATATTCAACCACTTTACTCTCACTAACAATTGAATTTATATTAACAGATTACTTTCTGTTACTTAAGCTGCTTTTCGTAAGTTTATATGACGGTTCTTTAACATCAAGATTCTACATGATCTCTAATAACAGCGTATGGCTCATAGTATCAAAAGACTTTGCTAGATCCAAAAACACACATAATGCTGGATTGCTCTCATCTACTGCTTGGTGAATTTCTGATGTTAATAAACAAATTGCGTCCTCGGTTGATAAACCTTCTCTAATCCAAACTGATTATTTGTTGTATTTTTTATAAACCTAACAATTCGATTATTGAGAAATTTTTGTAATATTTTTGTTAAATTCCGAAAATGGCTCTCTAACGTGATGGGTCAGTTTCATTCCCACTTTTATAAATAGGTTCTACTATTGCTGTTTTAAACTGTGTGGGAAAGACAATAGTTTAACTTATCTTGTTAAACACATGCGTTATAGGTTGTACAATATCATTACATATAATCTGAAAGGCTTCGGATTTTATTAGATCTATTCCGGGGGCTTTGTTAGATTTTAAAGTGTTTATAGTTTGAGTTACTTCATCAATTGTTATTGTTGACATAAAAAGAATGACTGTGATAGTGACTTCTTGACCGGCGGTGAAGTAGGTGGTTTAAAAATGTTATCATCAAAATGTTTACCAAGTACCTAGAGAGAAACTACACGACAAAGTTGGCTGAAAATATGCTCTTCATCAAATCACCAGTGAAATTCAGCACATTCTAACGTTATTTATACTGTCTGACCCGGAGGGCGTGTTCTAAGCAACCAATCAGGTGTCAACTTTAATAGAGCGTAAAGAGTGGGAAATGGGTTCTCCATCGTTGTTCAAGATTTTATTATCTTGATTTATAAAAATGGTCAAATTTTAAAAGAATTTAGCTACTCTGTTGAAGTTAATGTCTTTGCAAATTTGAGATCAGTTTCCGTAATACTATGACCCGTTTAGTAAATATGATAATGTTGAATTTAAAATGAGCTATATGCTCTTTAAACCTAGTACCAAAATTACGACGTGTTTGTCCCATATATTTAGAATCGCAATGGGAACATTTAATTTCTTAAATTTGTTAAGTCATTTTGCGGTTGTAGATGCTTAATCGCATTTCACGCCTTTAGGGCAACTTGTTGCTATGTCAAAACCATTTTCAATCTTTCTGCACATTTGATTCAGGTCCTTTTGGTATTTTAAATAGCCACCTAGGCTTTAGGGCAGCGTGCCCGTACGCTAAACCCTTTTAGTTCTTTATTTGGCTCCATCGCCTAATTCCAGAATCATGATTTCGCACATATTTGGCCCCAAACGCAGCATTTCTCGTCGGTTGGAGCTCCCCTCTGATGGCGCTTTGGCAGCCGAGCGTATCGCTCGCAAGAATTCCGAATCTTCTAGAAAGCACGCCGTTGTGGCGTGATATCATGACGCCGGCATTAATTTGTTTCATTTTATCGCCTTGCGATTGGCTGCTGAGGTTTAGTCTCGTGGGGACGCGACCAAGGTGACCTTTGCCAGCGCTTCCCTGTGGGCATTCAGCCGAGAGCCGTCGAACAAGTAAGAGGTCGGATAGTGTGTGTGAGTTCGTGCGGCGCTCCCGCCCTTGGCGGGGGCGTCAGTCTTTTTTCCGGCGAGTGCTGCTTCAGCGACTATGTGACAAACGGTTTCGCCTTAAGGGCAGTTGACCGCAGCCCGTTGCAGAGAACGCTCGTGTGGTGGTTGTGAGTGTGAGTTTCGAATTGTCTTCGGCGTAGCGTGGGTGTTTTTGAGCCCAGTTCCTGCTTCCGTAAGTTAGGGGTCGTGCCCCTTCATCTCGACCTACGAGGATTTGTCCCGCAGAACGAAAGTGGCCCATTTTTCGTCGTCCCGTCGTACGCGTTCTGACGCGTCTCACGTCGCCATTATGGCGGATGTGCACTCATCCCTATAGCCATCGAACATCGAAGGTACCTGCCACCTAAGACTGCAGCCTGTCGCAACTCAACTGTACCAGGCTCCCCAACCGCCTACATTATTAAGGTATGTGTGTTTGAACTGATTACCGCTGTGAACGCGAGCGAGCCGTCACATCTCTGGTGCCTACAGGCACTGTCGTCATATTTGTCCATGTCGCGAGTGCTAATTTGATCTTTGCTGTTCGCTGCATAAGGCGTCGCGCCAGCATATTTGTGCATTCATTCAGATTCGCAGACTGTCCATGTTGCGAGTGATAATTTGATCTGTGCTGTTCGCTGCATAAGGCGTCGCGCCAGCATATTGGTGCATTCATTCAGAATTGCAGACTGTCCATGTCGCGAGTGCTAATTTGATCTTTGCTGTTCGTTGCATAAGGCGTCGCGCCAGCATATTTGTACTCATTACTGCTCATTACTGTTCATTACTGTTCATTACTGTTCAACATCTGTCGCTAGGTTTAAAGCGCGCGCCAGCTGGTGCCCTTAGTTATAATCTAGTTATAGATATAGGGCGACGCACTCTGCTGCCCCATTGTAACTCGTTAGTCAATACATGATTTGTTAGCTAAGGGAACTATTGTTTTGTTTCGACTTGTGCATGTTCTGTTTCAGATAAGCGCCCCCTTCATTGTACTGATTATTGTGCGACGGAACGAGGGAGCTTTGAGCGTACAGGTGGGTAAGACAGCTGCGTAGTCGCGGTTGGATTGACACCTAATTACAATCCTTGCATAAGGCAATCCCGAAATTGTTATTTGACCTTGCAATTCTTGAGTAATCCTATCGGCGGAGTATTTTGCGTGCTTCGCTCCCGTCTAACCGTCCAGGCCCGGTTAGCCGGGTTAAGACAGGCTTGGTGGCGCCCTCATGATTTCGACATACCATATATATATATTATGCCGCAACACGATTGCCCAGAACGTATCGTGTGACTCACGCCCGACTCCCTGAGCGTTCCAGCCGTGGCCTATTAGCCTATTTCGAACCGATTTCAGGGCAAGTGTGCCAGTTTTTCAGGACTGATTCCGTGGTGCGATGCTCACCTTGGGTGGGTGTCGTAAAGTTCTTTTAATACCGTAACAGGCTAATTTTGGCGCCCAACGTGGGGCCTGTTTTTTTTCTGATATTCGTCTTCTCGTTAAGCCCCTTCGTTGTGCGTCTTAATTTTGGCGGCCCAATCGTTGCTTGTTGCGTTGTGTGTCTTAATTTTGTCGCTCAACGCGGGGCTTTTCAGGCCTTTCTGGCTTTGCTTTGCTTAGCCTTGTTGTGTCATTTATATTGTTGTCACAAATGTTTTTTTTTCGTCATTTAGAAGTGGTATGGACTGGTAAACCGTTTTTTTTCTTAGTAGAATATTTTACCGAGCTTCTTTTCTTGTTTTCGATTTGTCTTTTCCTGTTTTCTTCTGTTTTCTATATGTCTTTTCTTGTCTTTTCCTGTTCTTAGTTTATTTTCATTAGTTTTCTTGACCGTGTATATGTTCTTTCTTAGTTGTCATTTGTCTTTACGTTTCTTTTCTTGTTTTCTTTATGTTTTTTCTTGTCTTTTCTTATTTTCTATTTGTAGTTTTGTGTTTTCTTGTTGTTTATTGCCTTTTTGAGTTTTCTTTTTGTGTTTTTCCATGTCTTTTCATATTTTGAGTATATTTTTCGTCATTTTTACCGTCGTTTCTTGTTTTTCTTAGCCAGTTCATACTACCGAGATCTCTCGTTGCATTTAGTGCAGATTTTATCCCGTATTAGTCGGATTTAGTACCAGATGTTGTTGAGTGAAGGTACCGACCTTGTTTTTTTAAGTCTTTTCGAAGGCTTAGTTGGGAGTTTCGATTCCCTGTCGCTTACATTGTTTAGCCTTGGGCTAAGTTGACACTTTTGTTGTACCGAACTGACGTTTATCGATTTTGACTTTCACGTTAGCGAGGTTTATCGATTTTGACGATTGATGATTACCGATTTTGACAATTTTTTTTTCTCTATCGTTTGGTGTTTTGCCGCGTTGATTTTTGGTGAGCAGGTTGGAATTCATTTTCAGCCTCATCACTGCGTTTTGGTTTGTTGATCAGTTGTGGATTGTTGTTGGTGTGCTTGGGGAGATTCGCTCGTGCGGTTATTACGTCCCTCAGGCCATCTTCTTAGTTGGTTTGGTGTAGTTATTTTCGTTGGCCTTTATCTCATACTCATTATTATCATGTATCGCCCAACCTGGTTTACCGACTTCTTCGTGGACACCCCTAACAGTCATAGTAGTGTTTTGTACACTTTCTGTTAGCATTTAACGAGCTTTTGCCGCTGGTCGGAATGTTTCGTACTTGTTGACGATTTGTTGTCATTTACCGTACCCTTTTTGTCTGATGACGTCATGTTGTCAAGTATCGTGTTCTTTGTGAACAGTTTCGTTGAAGCTTCTGAGCTTTGTGTGGCAGTAATGAGCATGCTGTCCGCGCGAGGTTCCGTTGGTATTCAAGTATTAAGTATTTAAAGATTTTTGACTTTTTTTTGTAGTGATGCCCTGTTGTTTTCGTGGCCTAGCGCTCTTTTACCGTACCGTTGGCCGTCGCCATTTTCAACCACCTGTGTGGGATTACATAAAGAGAGCGTGTTTCTGGTCATTTTGTTTCGTGCGGACCCTGTCGTAGTAAGGTAGTCCCTTTGGGCCGCATGGATTTCTGAAAAGGATTTATTGGGCATGCGTCATCGAACGCCTACACCCTTGGAGACTTGGTTCTTCTGGATTTTCTTTTGGTGTTCGGTGTTGGAGTCACTTTCGAGCTCGCGCTTTGCGGTTTAATAGTCGACTTGGCTCCGGCATCGGCATTGATTGAGGATTTCGGTGGACTGAGTTTTTCCTATTACTGATTATGACTATTTTTGACAGTTTCTGTCACAACCATTTCCCTTTTTTTTTGTGGTTCATCCTCTTCTCTTGGGTACTCATACCAGTTGTGGGATCCACACAATGCGCCGATCTCGTGACGCGCAGCGTGCCCTCTTCAGGTAACCCTTGGGTGGGACTTTGGACTTCCATTTCTATACCCCCCCCCTCCCTGTGTTCTTTTGGAACGGTTGGTCGGAAGTGTCCACAGGTGTAAGACCTATTTTACCTGACTTTGACTTAAATTTACGTATTTTCTAATGGCGTATCCAGTCTTTCTTCTTCCTCTTCTCTCTCTTCCCACCTTTGCACCCTATCTGGTGGCCAGTGTGCGTAATCCCTTTGGGGGTGCACTCTATCGTATCGAATGTTTTTTTGTTTTGTTCGTTTTTCGTTGTTGCGTTTTCGTTTGTGTTCTCGGTACGTTGTCGCAAAATGCCTCGTTGTTTTATAAGAGACTTCGGGGAACTCTCTTTCAAGTAAGGGGAGTGTTAAGTCATTTTGCGGTTGTAGATGCTTAATCGCATTTCACGCCTTTAGGGCAACTTGTTGCTATGTCAAAACCATTTTCAATCTTTCCGCACATTTGATTCAGGTCCTTTTGGTATTTTAAATAGCCACCTAGGCTTTAGGGCAGCGTGCCCGTACGCTAAACCCTTTTAGTTCTTTATTTGGCTCCATCGCCTAATTCCAGAATCATGATTTCGCACATATTTGGCCCCAAACGCAGCATTTCTCGTCGGTTGGAGCTCCCCTCTGATGGCGCTTTGGCAGCCGAGCGTATCGCTCGCAAGAATTCCGAATCTTCTAGAAAGCACGCCGTTGTGGCGTGATATCATGACGCCGGCATTAATTCGTTTCATTTTATCGCCTTGCGATTGGCTGCCGAGGTTTAGTCACGTAGGGACGCGACCAAGGTGACCTTTGCCAGCGCTTCCCTGTGGGCATTCAGCCGAGAGCCGTCGAACAAGTAAGAGGTCGGATAGTGTGTGTGAGTTCGTGCGGCGCTCCCGCCCTTGGCGGGGGCGTCAGTCTTTTTCCCGGCGAGTGCTGCTTCAGCGACTATGTGACAAACGGTTTCGCCTTAAGGGCAGTTGACCGCAGCCCGTTGCAGAGAACGCTCGTGTGGTGGTTGTGAGTGTGAGTTTCGAATTGTCTTCGGCGTAGCGTGGGTGTTTTTGAGCCCAGTTCCTGCTTCCGTAAGTAAGGGGTCGTGCCCCTTCATCTCGACCTACGAGGATCTGTCCCGCAGAACGAAAGTGGCCCATTTTTCGTCGTCCCGTCGTACGCGTTCTGACGCGTCTCACGTCGCCATTATGGCGGATGTGCACTCATCCCTATAGCCGTCGAACATTGAAGGTACCTGCCACCTAAGACTGCAGCCTGTCGCAACTCAACTGTACCAGGCTCCCCAACCGCCTACATTATTAAGGTATGTGTCTTTGAACTGATTACCGCTGTGAACGCGAGCGAGCCGTCACATCTCTGGTGCCTACAGGCACTGTCGTCATATTTGTCCATGTCGCGAGTGCTAATTTGATCTTTGCTGTTCGCTGCATAAGGCGTCGCGCCAGCATATTTGTGCATTCATTCAGATTCGCAGACTGTCCATGTTGCGAGTGATAATTTGATCTTTGCTGTTCGCTGCATAAGGCGTCGCGCCAGCATATTGGTGCATTCATTCAGAATTGCAGACTGTTCATGTCGCGAGTGCTAATTTGATCTTTGCTGTTCGTTGCATAAGGCGTCGCGCCAGCATATTTGTACTCATTACTGCTCATTACTGTTCATTACTGTTCATTACTGTTCAACATCTGTCGCTAGGTTTAAAGCGCGCGCCAGCTGGTGCCCTTAGTTATAATCTAGTTATAGATATAGGGCGACGCACTCTGCTGCCCCATTGTAACTCGTTAGTCAATACATGATTTGTTAGCTAAGGGAACTATTGTTTTGTTTCGACTTGTGCATGTTCTGTTTCAGATAAGCGCCCCCTTCATTGTACTGATTATTGTGCGACGGAACGAGGGAGCTTTGAGCGTACAGGTGGGTAAGACAGCTGCGTAGTCGCGGTTGGATTGACACCTAATTACAATCCTTGCATAAGGCAATCCCGAAATTGTTATTTGACCTTGCAATTCTTGAGTAATCCTATCGGCGGAGTATTTTGCGTGCTTCGCTCCCGTCTAACCGTCCAGGCCCGGTTAGCCGGGTTAAGACAGGCTTGGTGGCGCCCTCATGATTTCGACATACCATATATATATATTATGCCGCAACACGATTGCCCAGAACGTATCGTGTGACTCACGCCCGACTCCCTGAGCGTTCCAGCCGTGGCCTATTAGCCTATTTCGAACCGATTTCAGGGCAAGTGTGCCAGTTTTTCAGGACTGATTCCGTGGTGCGATGCTCACCTTGGGTGGGTGTCGTAAAGTTCTTTTAATACCGTAACAAATTCCAGATTTCTGTAAAGTCTTGAGTTTCTCCCTAAGGCTGCAGACGATGACAGCTTGCCGGTTGTTAAATATTTCTGTTGTTAGAGGTTTTTAACGCATTCTGTCGAATGGAATTTTCCTATAAGACAAACGTCCCTGATATTATTGAATAAAAGGAAAAATTCACATCTGCCACTTTATAGTTTAAAACATATGATATATCTAGGACACGTTTAAGTTATCGATAAAAATCGAACTTTGCAGTTAATTAGTGAGACAAAATTAAGCCTTTATAACGTCTCATTTATCTTCAAGTGGTATAAACCGAAAAAGTGTATAATTTATAAAAATTCTAAATCAAAATATTGCCATCAATCACTATTGAACTCAAGTCTGAGTTCGTGCACTTTATTATCAGACTTAGATCTGCTATTGTTTTGACGCACGTTACTGTTATTATCTCATTAGAAAATGGTAATCGTTTCAGTTAAAGCTAGTATTAATGCATAGTTTTTATGGAATGTAACAGCCAATGTCTCGCAGCACGTAGGTTCACTTAGATTAAAACTATTTGTTTTTGAATGAAACGCTTTTAAAATCTGATGAGCTATGAAACTAATTTAAATGTGATTGAAATGTACTTGATCAAACTGGTCTGTCCTTAGCGATTCAATATCTTCTTATTGGTTGATCATTTCAATTTCTTGGTTTCACTTGGTGGTGTATTTTGCATTCAGAAGGTTACCTACTTGAGCGTATATAACATATTTTACTCGTTTTTTCTCTGCTTGATGTTAACTCCTATTTCCCTGTCATTATTTCTTCTAATTTGGTTTCATTTCTTCCAATGTAATTTTTTACGTTTATGACATTTATTTTAAATTGTTATTTCTGTTTTTTAGTTCAATTTCACCCATTTGTTAATTTAACAGCTCTTTTGTTTTATTATTGTAATTTTTATGGCATTTCTCCTTCTGGCATTGGTAGCCTTTTTGGCTTATTGTGAATTTGAATTTAAACACTTTAATCTTACAATTCGTTCCTTCTCAACTGCTTCATAACATTCTTTGTTAATCAATTAGTATTTTATTTAGCTCAAAAAGTACTCTTCTTGTCTTAATTTTTCGGACAAGAAATAGCGCGTTCGTCTTGGCAGATTCATGCTAATTAACGTTCTTGTCTTGTTACCAAGAGTCCTGAAACTTCTTGATCTTGATGCGCACTTCGAACTACTCAGCGAAGCTCGAAATTTCGAAGAAGAAAAAGAAGAAAAGGACCTTCATGTTTATTAGAAATGATGACGTTTGACAAAATTTAAAACGTTTTTAATTATTATTATTATCAGAAAGCATTGAAACCGTTTAAATTCTGAGTCATCAAAAGTTATCTTTGTTTAAATTCTTGGTTAAGTAGTGAACTGTCATAAGTAAATGTTCTTTCATTTTATTTATTTTTAAACACATTTTTAAGTTAGCATTAAATATAATCAAAACCTAAATTTTCCTTCTTTTTTGTATGTTCAGTCAAGAAATGTGTAGATATCTGTCAAGAATTCTGGAGTCTTTAAGTGTTGTCTTGACTTGACTTTTTCACAACAATATTGCCTTGATTTTTGACAACACTCACGTCTTGATTTCCAGACAAGGTCAAAAGGAACTCTTAATTTCATGAAACGCTTTCCCTTACATGGTCTTTCTTTTGTGGCCAGTTTCGTTGGTCCTCAATATGACCTCACATAGCTCATTAGCGATATTCTTTTTCTGGTTATTAATACACTTGTGATTAATCTGCTCTGCTATTGCTCTCTGAAACGTTTTATCTTTTCGGTGCAATTGCATACATTATCACTACTATTACTTGTTATGTGATGTAGCTGGCAGTCTCCCACCATATTACTGTAATAGTTTTCGCTTTTTATTAATTATTGAAGTCTCCAGTTACCATACATTTGCTTGTCAGCAATTCTTCACAAAATGTTTATCTTTCACTACCATCTACCATTTCTGTTGATACATATACAGGTTGTCCGAAATTTGTTTTGAACATAGGAAATTAATGAGTGCGACAAGGAAAACATAAACAAAATGAGTAGCAGGACAAAGACAAAACGTAATCATGGCTAGCTAAATTTTTAAACTAAAATTAAGTCAGTGAAACAAACAAACACATCTGTCAAATATTTTAGCTGTTGTTAAGAGTATAAAGTGAGGTTTAAGTATATTATTGTTTACTATTCCCATAATTATTTTAATTATTTAAACCTCACTTTATACTCTTGATGACAGATAAAATATACCGGGTGTCCATTCTCAAAGTCGAACATAGGCAATTTACATTAGTGCATTCACTCGTTCGTCATAGAAATAATTCTTTTTTCTGTAGATAATTTTAACAGACGTTGACAGAAAATACCTGATTTACGCCAACTAATTACCAATTTTTTGACAAATGCTATCGAACTTGAAAAGCAAGGCATGGCATATTTAAAAATTCCCAAGTTTTAAATTGGTATTTTAAAATAAAAATCGCATCTTGAATATTATTATTGGTATCATTTCATGCGTAATAATTTTATCTTTCCATTGATACCATTACCTTCCCTGTAAGTTGAATTGGCGAGCAGGAATTGGCAAAAACGTTCAATATCTTTGTCCTGCTACACATTTTGTTTATGTCTTCCTTGTCGCACTCATTAATTTCCTGTCTTCAAAACGGATTTCGGACAATCTGTATATGGATTAGCATTAAGTTGGCTAAGTTTTCATCATTACAATATATACTAATACCCAAGCAGCAGAGTACCATACCCAGGCGTAAACTACATCCTTTTATCTGTCTTCGTTTTCTAGTATATTAATTTGAACTGAAAATATGTTTTTCTTGAGAAATAGCAAATTATAGTAAGATATCTACAATGTTTTTTTTCTGAAACCGTTAGAAGTACAAATAGATCTATAGAAAACCAATCATGAATATACTCTCCTGACAAGCCAGGACAATATTTTACCTGACTCAAATAAATAAGTATAAAATTAAATAAGCTCTCTATTTACTTTTATCAGCAATATTAATATATGTTAAGAAGCCGCGTAGCGCATTTGGGTAAGCGCCAGGCTTGCATTAAGCAAGACCTCGGTTCGAATCTCGCGGGGGTCCGAATTTTTCCGTAGCCTTGGCTATTGGAATCTGGCTCGGTGAGACCATTCACAGTTGGGCACCAAATTAACTGTGCTCTACTGAAAACCACAGACCTAATAGAATAACAAGGTCGACACATCACCAAAACACACACCTTACACTATGATTGCTGAGCAAGCACCAAAGGCGCGCTTCAGCGCATCAAGCGTCAGCCTCTACACCGCAAGGTTAATGAGGTTACAGATAATACATACAATAATATATGCTAAATTACATTTCGAATTAGTTTCGATTACTGGTTTTTTACTGAGATTTTAATGGTTTTAGAAAAAATAGCACGCACACTACGTCAGAAAAATGTCCTTACTGGACTCGGCGGCTTACAATACTCGCCCTACCGGTCTCGTACTTCAAACAACCGCCTCCTTCTGTAAAACATTACGTTCCTTATTTGCATTATTTACATTTGTTTTTAATTGTCAAGATCTTGCGCTACTTCGACTAATGAATTAAGACTAACTTCAAACATTCTTCGGACACACAGAGTGTAAGTCCCAGTACAACAAACACATGTAACTAAACTGCTGGATGTAAACCTTGAACATGGAGTTAGAGAGACACATAGTAATAGAAAGAATTTGAGAAACACCGTGTATCAGAAAATAAAAATCATCTCTTTATACTGACTCAAACGATCATTCGGATTCTACCACCACCGAACGTATGTGTCGGTAGAAGAAAGTAGAAACGTCGTTTTTCTTGAAATATGGGGTGAACATTTGTAAACACAAATGTATTTTAT
This sequence comes from Agriotes lineatus, assembly GCA_940337035.1. Classification (NCBI taxonomy): domain Eukaryota; kingdom Metazoa; phylum Arthropoda; class Insecta; order Coleoptera; family Elateridae; genus Agriotes; species Agriotes lineatus. The sequence continues at coordinate 47,050,660 of OW679201.1, read as the reverse complement.
TTGTTGTAGCAAATTCAAGCTCCTTATCGATACTTCGGCACAGTGTTGAAATGGAACGGTTTTTGCCATTCGCTCTGGGGCGTCCGCTCCTTAAAACACATTAATTTAGTCTTTGTAGTCTGTTAAGACGGTGCTTTCAGTGTGGTATGATCGTTATTATACATGATCGTGTCATATGTGCGACGACTTCCGCTAAAGAGAATTTGCAAGATCTTAGATGGAGGAAATAGGTTTAAAATCGAATCAGATTCGAATTCGCGACATCTGCCTCGGTAGTCGAGTAAGCATTCCACTAGACCATACCGACGGCATAATTACATTATCGCTTAACGCCTATTACTGGTAGCGAGAATACAAATCGGTAAAGACATAACAAAGACACGCCACGAATTCCGTCCAAAAGCTTTTCAGTTCTTTACTTTAATATTCAACAAAAACAGGCGCAAAAATCATCCTGCTAGGTTATATCACTCTCGAGATAGAACTTAATATTCCAACTTTCCTCTAACGCTAAAGCGGTTGCTACCTTCATAAAAGTTATGCAGTTTTATGAGACCTTTCATGTAATTTTGGTTTGGTGGCGATTAATTGAGCAGTTGTGGCAAAAATTGCAAATTAGTAAACGTAGTCGATCCCGAAATAATACTTTGGCAGGTTGTGCTGAAGTAAAATAATCAGTGGGTGATATATCTCGACTATAAGACGCGTTTTTAATTTCTTCTAAGCCGCAATTAGCAAAAGCAGCTTTTGCAGTTCTTAAATTGTGCCTTGGTGCATTGTCGTGTAGCAGTAAAACAACTCGCGTAATTTTTCCGCGTCTTTTTGCTATGCTAGAATCTCTGAGGCGATCCAGTAAGCTTGCAGAATACTCTCCCGTTGTTGTACTACTGTCCTTCTTTAGACAATCAGCGAGAAAAATTTTCTGAGATTCCCAAATAATTGTTACCGTTGCTTTTCCTGCAGAAGGGGTAAATTTACACTTGTTGGGAGGGCTGGAGATCTTGGAATACCACTGCATCGACTCTTGTAATAATGATAAACACACGCTTCATCTGTAATGACAAGGCGGTTACACTAATTTTTATTATGCCAACATACTTATATAACATTCTGAAAACCCTAATTTCTGAAATTCTTAATAAAGCTGCTAATTGTCTATTACTTAGTCTTGCATCCTCCACTTTTAAACACTTGGTTTTTTCAACGACATCTGTAGTAACAACGTTTAATAATTTGTCCACTTGCAAATAACAATTGACTTGAAAGAACCATCGTTTCCGTTCAAGAAGCAGTTTGGAAGGTTTTTCTTGTTTGGTAGAAATGAAACTAATATTGCTGCAATTGTTCGGTAAATTGGCAAAACACTTTACCAAGATGATTAAAAAGAAAGCTTTAGTCAAAAAATTCCTAATATAATATTGAAGAAACCACCACTTGTAAAACATTTTCTTGGTGTACGTTTCATGAAAAACTTCTTAACTTGAGTGTTAATTAGGATAGCAACCTTTTTCGTTTTCCCACTACAGCTCCTTACTAAAATTCTTGTTATTTTAAATATGGAAATCTCGCTTAAGGTTTTGTTTCCCCATTTTCCAGTTCAATCCTACCAATTTTGCAGCTTATCTAACCAGTTTCTATTTTCTTCCATTTAAGCTGTGTTCTACTAAACCGTCTGCATTTAATTCGTATTTCGGTATGTTTTTGGATGATTAGTATCGTATCATTTTCAGTTCATATTTAGCTAGTATAAGCATCATTGAAACACTAATTAAGAAAATTAATATTTTTTGAAAAACAAGTTGTTGAAACAAAGTGTTTTCGTTTGTTTGCTAATGTTTTCCCTATTAGATTAATTTCAGAAATAACTCTACAATTCGTAAAACTGGATGATAAGAATCTTCTAGACTACTCGGTTTAGGCACATGCTCATCAGATATTTATATCTCGATTTATATTTGTATTTTTTCTGTTTTCCCCATCTCATTTCTTTATTAATAATTCTTAATAATATTTAAAACCTGCAATTCTTTCAGTCTTTTCGATTCATATTTTAATCTTCACGTTGGCGTTTCAATTGTTCTCTCTTGTCGGCTTGTAGCATGGTTGACTTACATTTTTCCACTGTTCTGCTTTAAGATACATTTTACTATCTTATCTAGTTTAAATACGTTGCATACACATACTGCTCTTTTTTATTTTATACTGATTATTTTACACTTTTAAAACATTAATTCTGATTATTGGTATCTTTCGATTACCGCAATAATGTACTGAAGTTGAAAAACAAGGTGGACAAACAGTTGCTTAATCAATAATATTTTCTTTGTTGTTGCATTCAATGCAATGATATCAGACACCACAAATAGACTAAAATTGACAATTTAACCAACTTAATAATAATAGAAGTTAATGATTTTTTCACGCCTTTCTTTGCTTGAGACGAGAGAATGACAATTGGAGACATCAACGCTCAACTAGGAATATATAACACGTTAAAGTTCCCTTTATGAGACTAAATTTATTCAACTACTCCGAAGAAATGAAGGAACTAATTCACAAGAATTCCCGAAAAGCGACAGTAACAAACAGATTGACCACATATTTGTAACCAGAAAAATGATATCGTTAGTGAGATCATATCGGGAACCAAAACAATATATAACAGAATGTAGCGCTGAATTTATCAGTAATAATGTATTAAGGGCAAATGATTTTGCCGGTAAAAATGTTTTACGAAAGTATTTTGTTTTGGCAATGTCACAAGACAAACTAACTTGATCAAATTCCCGAGCCGAAGGCGAGGGAATTTGTCAAAGTTAGTTTGTCGAGGGGCATTGCCAAAAAAACAACAAATCGTGAGTAAAACATTTGCCGAGCAAAATCATGAGCCCAAAATACATTTTGTAGACTATTTCCCAAATATCGGTTCATTTTAACATTTATACTAATGCGCAATGACAGTTTAAATGACGTTTCTTAAATACCACCTTGATTAAAGCAACATATTTGGTGGTTGCCGTGGATGCAAGTGGCAAAAGAAACTGACAAAATCCCAAGGGAAAATTTCGATTTTTTGCCACTACAAAAACACACGATTGGTTGAATTTTGAAAAAGCATGGCTTTTCATTGGATAATAAGAGATGTGGGAAATAATCAAAATAAATGAAGGGGTAAAAGCCTCTGGCTCTCCTCACAGACTGCAACCGTAACAAAAATCTAGTCCTGACTCGACTACAATTCCCCAATCTAGCTTTGTCCGATGATATCAGCGAAGAGGAGAAGCCGACGTTTCTGCAACGAGGATGTTAGAAATAAGGCTGACCATAACGACATTAAATATGCAATAGAAAGAGCAACAAAAACAGTGGTAGGTAGCAATCATAAGATACGAAAAGAAATAGAATAATGAGAAATGCGATGCAGTGGTTAAGAGAAAAACAAGAAAGGAATTCTACAAAAATGTGCAGCGGAAGAATATAAAAATTGATAAACTAACAACTCAACACAATTGGACTAGAAAACAAAAATAGTCTCAAAAAAATTAACACCAAAATATCAAATGAAACAGGAAAAATTTGAATAAAGAATAGAAAAGAGCTAAAATACAGCAGAGAAGAAATTAACAAAATATGGTATACACACACGTCAGTAAACATCGAAATGAGGAACGTATCACCAAGCCAAACCACTAAATTGAAATGGTTGGCCAACAAGAAGATATCGAACCATTACGTAAAAACAATACAATCAAATACTATTCAAAATGAGTAAGTACCAAGAAGAAGAAAAACGGCTGAAGAGTTTACAAAGAGCCTACTTGGCCCAATAAAAGTAAATGATACAGAAGTCAGTCAGGAGAACAATTAAAAGACCTAAAACAAATGAGAAGAGAACATAAAATAATGATTAAAAAATTACAGCGAAAAACTCCTCCTGTGACACGTAATAGCTGGATTAAGTAGCTCATAGATGCCATTGCGGTCCCAAGCCCGGCTAAAGGACAAGAGTTGGGAGAACGAGCTAGCAACCTACCCCTTTAAAGACATTGATGAAATCGCCGCTCATAGGACCATACAAGCCGTGCGCCCAGGACAGATAATATGAAAACGACTTGGCAACGAGTACAGGTAAATCGACAAAAGAAGAAATCTGAGCGGGAAACGTGGAATATAAAAATTCAAGATGTATGAATCGAACTTACCGAAAAGGAAGATAGTGAAACAAGACGTTTGTATTACCTCTCCGTTGAGACGTTAAATTCAAATAAACCGTCTCGCATTCCTTGGTATTTTAATAATTAATTTGCCCTGCTTGCTTACCTTGCTGGCTCAGTATGCACGAATTTCTTTTAAATACTCCATTCGTGATTAAGAATAATCACCCTTCGCTAAAAACAGGAAGCTGCAACCGTAGAATTCTCGAGTGCTGGAACTAACTTCAATTAACATACACAAAGCAGGACAATTTGTTTACACACATATATTGACTTTAAAACACATATAAAATGATAAAGAAAACAAAATAAAATAGGATGAACACCTAAAATGATTGAGAATTCCTAAAAAATACGAATAAACACTGTACGGGCAATATAGCTTAAGGCTACTTGAATTTACCTTTAAATATCCATTTAAACAATAGCAAAATAACGGCGAAATAACGGTCTTTTAAAATGCATTCCTGTATGCAATTGCATGCATAAAAACCCAGTAAAATTCACGTATATAAACGCATTCCTTTTAACGCTATTATCATACAGCTGAACCGACCCCTTATCGCTGAAGCAACTAAGCCTTCTAATTGGGCTCGCCCTGGATTGCGTCATCGCACCTGAACGGCGGGATGTATAGGAAACTTGAAAAATTGCGATGCCTATTAAACCAGTTCTATTTATTTCGCGGTAAAAGATTGCGCACAATGCACTAGAAGCCGTTCTTCCACATACAGCTTGGAGCAAGGCCCGCTGCGCGAATGCTTTGTTCCCCGCGAACCGGCTTCAAAGTTGCTACACCCCCGAAATTAAGAAGAGGACCGGATCTACGCACATTCAACTATACTAATGATAATATTAAGCCTAATTAACAATGCAAAATTAAGTAAATACAAACTTGATATATCTATAAACATGAAAATAAACCATCCAGGCAAGGGGCCAGATTACCGTTTCAAAGGTGTCATTATTACGAAACCGAGAGAACTAATACGACACTTCTACGAAGACTAACACAACGTAAAAGACAACATACCTACCCACAAATGAATATGTTTTAATTAAGGGTGCTATAAACGCCCGAGTAGAATACTACCAGCTGTGAACCATGTTTTCATGAGCTGGTGGCAATACCATACTGGAGACCTATTAGTTGACTTTTGCTGCAAAATAACCTAAGCATCAATAAAATACTTTTATAATCATGGCTGAAGATAAAATTATAGCTTCCAGAATGCAACTGAGTAACAATCGATGATCGATTATATAATAACAATCGCAATTTACCTGGAATATGATTTTAGATGTAAGAAAGCTTAACTCGAAAAATTTAGACACAAATCATACACTTCTATGAAAAATAAGGCTATGAAATAGGAAATTGATAAAAACCAAATCAGTAATGATGGTGAAATTCAATATAGAGTTCTTTCATGATGAATCAACTGAAAATCTAGACTAGAAAGCAACGGAGAAGCTGTGTGATGATTCTGATTTTCACAAAGGGAAACTATAATGGCATTTTAATCCACACCAGAACTAATGTAGAAGATATCGACAACTATAAAAAAATGTAGAACCACATCTTAACACTATTGTGGAACAGTAGGGCTAGGGGAGCCACCATTAAACAATTGGTGCTATTCTTCCTATGTAGCTATATCTATATTATACAGTAGCTATACTAATTACTTATTGTCCAAATGGGACGGATTGTAAATACAAAGGGATATGATGCGGTGATAATAGCAAACTCGAAAGACAATCTGTAAGGTAAAAGAGCAAGTCGTGAGCTTTAACTACATTGACGTAGAAGTGTCAGGCAGGACTAATACCTCTAAAGAAATGCGGCAACAGGTACTGACAGAAGCGGGAATCTTTGAATATCTTAGTATATAACATAGAAAAAGACATTCCGGAATTGGACCGTGTTGTTGTTGCAATAAAAGAACTCAATACTTTGCCCACTTTCATAAAGGGTTTCATCAGAAGAAAAGCCCCTTATGACAGTGGGGGAAACGTTAAACTCTTCTACCTCAACATTTTGTATGCCATGTAATACTATAAGTACTAGCACATGCTTGTTTTGCTGATCATGTAAGCGGAATTTTTAATTTGTACAATTAGGCCACTAGCCTTAGATTTACGTAGCATGATATTGAAGGCCTTCGATGCAAGCTCGCTATTATCATTTCAGATAAATTTTCGCTCAACCCATGTGTCAAATAATTTCGCTGCTATATTGGTGCTATCGCGTGTGCCTTGTAACATTAATGCTTTTCCTTCAGATAGAGCTGCAATTTTAACTTCATACAGTTTTAACTAGCATTTGTTTTCCAAATGTATCTTGAAAATTTTAACTTAGCACCCAACACAATTCCGGCTTGTTTGAAATAAACCTCTGGATGTCGTTACGTCCCAGCTTCAATTTATTTTCTTGGTTGACACCAAGTTAACTATATATCTGCCATGGCTTTTTTAATTTTGAGCCTAAAATATTTTCTGGATGTTCGTAACACCGGGATTAATTTTTTTATTGTTATTGATGGCAATAATATTTATTATACTGGATATGCCAAAAGTCACAGACAACAGAGGTTACTCGAATTATTCTTGTTAACATAGAATTTCGGCTTAGACCGTGTAGTATTTGTAGTGAACATCCAGCATTTTCTGGCTTAATGTGCCTTGCATCTTGTGAACTCCATCAAGATCCACGCGATTGCCATGCTATTTGCTAACTCGTGTTGTTTGAGTACCTTGTGAAAGAGGATGCTCAGGCAGGTTTGGCCTTGTGAGTCGCACTACGACTTTCACTCTGATGATGCAAGCTGCAAGGCCTTGCAAAACGGTAGTTAATATGGGTGGACAGACAGCAACAAGGCCAAATCTGCCTAAGTATCCTTGTGCGCAAAGTACTCAAACAACACGGGCCACCAAAGAGCATATCCATCGCTTGAATCCTTGCTCGAGTTCACAAGGTGTTAGGCACATTAAACCAGAAAATGCTGAGTGTTTATCCACAAAGACTACGCGGTCTAAATTCTATGTTAACAAGAATAATAAATAAGTTATTAAATTTTTCAATGGCCAGGTGACTTATGGCTCAAGCAGTATTTGACGTTAATTAAGACGTCTTTTATCCCTACTACTGATATATTATGCTTTATTCACCCCAATGATACCTGCTCGTTTTTTTAGTTTTGGATTGTTAAACGAGATGCCACAAAGGGTTTTCGACTGTTAGCTAGATCTGTTTTTGTCGTGGTGAACGACCAAGGCCCGTTTGTGTTTCCAAATTATTATATGCATTTTTTAACCACAATAACCGCCGCCTAGTCCTTATCCACGCCATTCACCTCCGAGGGTTCGAGCTAGCGAGGACGTTGATCACTTTTCGTTTAAAGATGCAACAACAGTAACTTTTCATATTTATTTCACAGCTTTGATTAAATTCCATCGATTTTCTTGAAAATTCTCTTTCGCTCCATATTCTGTTAAAAATTCTTATTGTGTACATAAGTCTATTTTTCCTGATATGGGTACGTAAAAAACGGTTGCAGATAATACCTATATACAAGTAGGTTTTAGAGGGATTTGAATGACACTGTGTCTGGTCTGAGCTCGTATTACGGGTGTTGTTTAAGACTAAAGATCTCGGTATCTAACTGGCATATTGTAGATTGAGCGGTCAGTGCCATTGATTACGAGGTCTTCACTTTCTGCATTTTCATTTATTTCTTGAAGGTTTTTGTTCTTTTGGATATGTGTGATATTTTGCTGAAACGAGTGGTTATTTGATTGGCGACGTTTTCTGGATTGATGAAAGAGTTATTGTTATATTTAATTGCTGGAATGTTAAAGTTGTTGACAGCTCCTTTTATTCTAGAAATTTTTGTCCGAATATCTTTATCGGGCGTGCTGAAGTTTATTGTTGCGACATATACTTTCAAGTTTCAATGACCTTGTTTTGCTTTGTCTTAATACTTTTTTTGCTTTTATTCGGATTTTCTTGAGTTTGGTGCTTTTGGAAATAATTGTGTAAATTCGAAAAATGACCCCTCTCGGCCTGGCAGCTTCGAGGGCTCAACTTTTCTCTCGTGGATTATTTGTAATATAACACACTTACACCATAAATAACTATTCTCTGGATTTTCAGTTGCAGTTTTTTATTCGAGCTAACATTTCCTCTAAATGTGGCAGCTCGTGGAGAATTTTGATGGTAGAGCCAACCACCGAACGTAATAGATATTTATGCATTAAGGGAGATATGAATATTTTTTTCCCTGAGGTTGACATGTGTTAAAGACCGAGGGCCTCTGGCCCGAGGTCTGTAAGTCAACCGAAGGTAAAGAACATGAATATCTCCCGTGGTGCATACAATATTTTATCTACTAGCATATTCGTAAAAATAGTATGAAATTTCAATATGTCATAATGACATTTAAAATTAAAATGTGTAAGTAACATCAAGGACTTTGACCAAATCACCACAGCAGTCGGTGCCTAAGGTACCTGGTACTCTGCATGCCTAGACCTTGTCCATTAACAAACAAACAAACATCAAGGATTGCCTCATTGTATGGTTGCTAAGACGTTAATTGTAGTTGCATTGTTATCTTGAGTTTGAGGGAGAAATAATTTGACAAGTCCCTTAGGAGTTATGAGTAGCTTTTCATATTTTGTTTCTATGACGAAAATATACAATATCATGTTGCTAGTGGATAAAATGCATTTTTCTCCCCTTCACATACAAAGACAGATCCGATATCCATGGATTTAAATATTTCGCATATAGACTGGTAAAAGTTAGCATAGTGAAAGAATTTACCAGACTTTACAGACTAAAAAAAGATAATGAACTGAATCGAATATCCCTCTTTCATTTTTTGTTTTAATGTATAATTCGGCGGAAAAAACTTGCATTTCCAGTCTCCACTATTTGAGATACATAGAAGCAGGCTTGATTGGCGTATATAATTTCAAATTGTGCAACGATTTACCAGTAAATTATGAGAGCAATAAAATAGATTAGAAACAGCATAGTTCATTCATTCATTATCTTTAGCCCCTTTTACATTTTGGTGTCATACCACGCTAGAAGTGCAACGGAGGCAATGGGTTGCATGCGACTTTTATTACATTCGCCCCATCCAAATACACACCACATTTAATAATTCTAAATCTAATTTAAAGCTACCTTAACTAATGAGTTCAAATTCATTGCCGCTCCGAGAAAAACTCGGCTTCGACCAGATTTCAACCCATGCCGCCATGCCCACCTGATCGCTACGCAGACTGCTTATCCACTCAACCACACAGGCGGCCTATAGCATAGTTAGTTATTTTGCGAAAATACCATCGTCTTTTCTGTCGAAATTGCACACGACCTTTAAATATTCAGGCAAATCGCGGCGTTTATTCATCAATCAAGGATGTATAAGCAGCGATATTAGTAACCCGAAACGCGCGTTATCGGTAGCCCGAGAGAACAAACTGCTCAAGTGGCTTAGCTGCCGTGGCTCCCATGGATTGTTAAAATATCGTTATTTTTTACCTACTTCTTGCCGCTCAACCCCCATGGCGGCCTATCGACTGCCGAAAAGCTTTGTGCCGCTTCGATCTGGCTCCAATACGTCTAGAAGGCAAGCAGCGCTTATCGTTTAATTACCTAATATTTATGAAATAAACATTACTACCAAAAAATATTTCTTTCAGATTAAAAAAACTTGAGTTTCTGGTTTGTTACCATTCATGGCTCCTTGACTTTTTATAGCAAGCCGCCACTGATTTCTAGGACTCCAAAAAGTCGAAAAATGAAAAATTACAATTTTAATGCAATAATTGGCCTCTGACAAATAAAAAAATATTTGAATTTATTTTTTTTATTATATCTTACTGAATAGACCTAAGAAATAGAGTAACTAGGTCCACATATCATCAAAACACACACCTAACACACAATGGTTGCTACGCAAGCACGAAAGGCGCGCTTCAACTTTGTAACTCACAACTCGGGGCAAGTTGAGCACTACACCGCCAGATACGAGAGTACAAAGCACCAGCCTCTAGACCGCTAAGTTAACAAGAGGATAACAATAATACATACATACATATCTTACTGAATTTGTATTTTAAGCAGTAAATAAAAATTATCCTTACAAACGGAATTATATTAATTGTAAAACACATACAGCCCCGAAGTCTCTTAGCACGTAGCGGCTCCAAGAGTTATAAACGCGCCACTGCGTGGATTGGTTACTTTTGGCGATAATTTAGTACTTGTTGACGATGGGCGTTTGCTTAGATTTACAGTAAGATTTAATAAAATAAGGTATAGCTACTACAAACAAGAACATAACTATACATTTTGTTTAACAAGATAGCGTGAGTTCGCTAGCACGACAAGAATGAATCTACCTCGCTTTTTCCGGAGCTCTCGTATTTCTATATTTTTTTGCGGTTGCCCCTAATAACGCTTTTACATTATTAATAACAACTTGTCTGATTGGCTTATTTAAACCAACAGTTTAAAATAACGGATAAACAAATCACAAAAGAATAAAACAAAGGAGGATAACATATTTACAAACTTAAAATTATACAAAAACTACTTATCTAATCTTAAAACTAACTTAATTTTTAGGTAGAACACGTCACTTTTGATATCAATTTTTCTCCAATCGCTGATGATGCCTCGTCAACAGTTTCTACATTTATGCAGCGTTAACATGGTTTATATAACTACTTGCCTCTGCCGGACCTCATTTCGGGCACCTCAAAGATCTGATTTTGCTATAGGCACCCTTTTTGGTCCATGGATTAAGCTGAAAACGTTTTCGTGGTGCAAAATCGGCTCTACCATAAAGCTAACCTTTCGGACATATCTGGTTTTGCATGAAATTCAGCTATGCGGATTGTCTATGGACCACGACCTAGCTACACTAGTCGATAATGTTAAATGTACCTTTTGAACCACAACACAAACGTATGCTGTAACATGTGATTCACTATTGTTCTTAGGCTCACACATATCGCAAACGTACGTATTGTCATATATAACATATGGTCCTAGTCGATGTGTGCTTTTATGTGTTTGTCTTATTAAATGTATAGTTAATTATAGCTAGATTTCCCAAAAATAATTTTACTTTTAAGTAGAGCTTAACTTTCAAATCGTTGGCGTTACATGAATGCTATAATCACAGTTCGAAATTGTCAGCGCTTTTATAAGAAACAATAATTATTGTAATACTGGTAAAAAATATTGCGTAGAAAATCGTTCTTATCAGGAAATATGATAAATATAGGATCACTGTCTTACGAATTAGAAAATTGACCCAATACTGCAACAAAATCTAAATATTAAGTTACGTTTGTCGGCAACACACCGGTGATGCTCAATTTCCATGGCAGCTTCATTTTTTATTAAGGTTTGATGGCATATTTTTCACTTTGCTTTTTTGTAGGAAATGTTGTAAAGTAAGATAGTAATTGAATTGGACAGATTACGACTCCTAAAACTTTTATTTGTACACTTTACCTCTAGCATTAATAGGGCAGCCAATATTTTAGTATTAAAAAGTTTAAATGTGATTTCCTACGTTTCGCAGTCGGCGTATTCAAATTGTAAAAAAGGTAGCCAAATCCACTCTGGAACTTAGCACTTTTTTATAGTTTGTAGAACCAGGTTAATCCCTTGACAGGAATTGAAGCTTAATTCGTTGTTATAAGATATAGTGTGAGATGGTCAGGCCAAACCACCTCGTTACTGACAATTGTAGCCTTTGTCAACCACCATCAATAAATATATGATCATTGCTAAAGATATATTAAATTTAAAATCACAATACAGAACTATATGTACAGGTAATGTGTGTCGTGTTTTCACGAGCTATTAGTAAAATTACATTAGTCTGCGTTTAAGATAGCGTAATTGTATACACTTTGTTTGTGATCTGAAGCACTGGCCGCGCAAACTGCACCGCTTGTAAAAGCCGCTTGCTGCATGCATCATAATATGACCTACTACGGTTGATGAACTGCAGCGTCTGTTTGTAAACACGGAATTGGCACGCTTTTTGATAGTGTTGTAACTCGCTTGCATGTGTTCCTTTGTATTTGCCCAATATTACTTTGTTTTACACTTTTAATGCTAAATCCATGTTTAAACAAAGTTTGAACACAAATGGTATACATGTATATTGCTGTCATTTGAACAGAGTACCATTTAATATATAGCCTATCAATTTGAATTTCTAAATTTCTCATCGACAAGGATGGCATTGTATTTATTACATGAACGTGCAATGCAGGAAAGAAACTTTTTTTAAATTCATGGGCAATAATAAACAGAAACACTAGTCTGAAAGTTGGTATTAAAGTGTCTAATAATACAATCGTTTTTGTCATTATAAAAAGCACAATCACTGTGACATGAGCACAACAATGAGACTTGAATTAAAGTTTTAAGAGCTTAAACGCATACATCTTGTGTGAACTAATTACAAAATATGTTTAGAATAGACAGCTACGTAGGCTGAAATCTTAAAAGGACCAAATAGGTATGTAACAACCACGAAAAAGGTAAATTCGTACTGCGTCGGATGACAAAAGGCATATATGTATTATACATATATTGCTGGTAGGACCTGGAAACGGCCGAAAACATTATGGCGCCGACATATTCTCACTCTGAGTATTACGCGTCTCGTGCGCATGCCTGAGAATTCGAACTCCGCCTTTAGAAGCGAATTTTAAACTTGACCACTTCCCCACCACGTGGACGACGCCGGCGTGCTTGCGCACAGCTCACCATATACATTGAATAGTTGGTTGTCTATCTCACTTACTTTGTGACCTCCCCACTCATAGCCGCTAGCAATATAGTAGTATAAATATATGACAAAAGGTTACGTTAGTAAAATTTGGACAGCTACGTCAAAGTGCGTGAGGTCATTAAGTGCAGCGATACCTTTTCCAGCTGTAACAATGCTCGCCGAAGGGATGAACAACTTCCTCCAAAGGGAATACAAGTCAGGCGGGATGTCCAACAGCTCCTTTTTGCTAGCAGGTTGAATTCAGTGTATGGATAGTTAGATAAACTACTGGTGCTAGCCCTTGTCGAGGTCCATTTGGTGTTCTACAAACATTCTGAGATTTGACACACAAGAATTCGAGCAGGATATGCAAGTACCTTTTGAAGGCGAGATTGGAAGCAATTTCTGCGTAACTGGGCAAGTTTGACAAGCTGAGAATTATCTAATAGATGAAAACTATGTTAAGGAAGCTAGACTTTTGGCAAACATTTTCGTGGGGCCGGTTTGCAAAGCAAATGCATGGCTGGAATACCTGCAGGTAATATTTTTAGAAGAGAGCCGATGGAAGAGTTCAAAAACTGGACCAAGTCAGAATAGCAAAATACACCAGCTGAAAAGCATTACAATTTAATGTTCCAAATGTGTCACAAATTCGTTAAAACCCCTCGCCACACAAATATAACAACTGCTAAATAGGTACGTATTTCGACAGCCAAGCTGTCATCATCGGTAGCTACGAAAAACTTACACAGCGAAAAGGCAACGATGTACTCGTGACCAAATCACAAATAGAAGTGACCACAGGCCTCAGCTGTGTTTTTTTGTTTTTCAAATGTGTAATTAGCCCTAAATTAATTAACTTGTTATTTCCCTGCTATTTTTTTTATCAATTTTTCCATTTTCTGTATGGCGTGACTATGCTGCAGAGTTTTGTTTATAGCGAACTTTTGCGCATGACAAATTTTCGGCCAATCGGCGTTTGTAGTAATAACAAAAGACGAACGTTTCAGGACGTCACTTTTTTGCTATAAATAGACCTGGCATTCTGAAGTGTAGCGCCGTCGGTTTGCATTACAAATACTATTACAATTAAGCACTTATGTCAATTTCTATGTAAACTTATGAACATCTTACGTGTATTGAAAGTGGGTTAATAGACCATTTTTTACAAATTGTTTTTTGTTATTCCGGCGAACCGTTTACTCTGTGTGTGTAAAAACTAACGCAAACTCTACTTATCTATTTCTACGATTATAAGCTGTTTAGACGATCTGAAATCCGGTTGGCAATTTTTCTCTTCAGAAAGGGATCGGAAGTCACAACACGGCACCACAACCGTACATCTTGGAGTACTGCACGTCAACGGGAACGGAGCATGAGTAGCGGAGATTTTCCAGGAACGTATCATGAAAGTGGGAAGTGCACGACTTCTTTGCCATATTTGCACGAGTAAATGTTTGTTAGGAAAGTATATAATTTAGTTCAATCAGGATTATAAATTTTGCTAATACAGTAAAGATGTTTTCTTTGACCATAGCAAAGCCCTTTGAACTCACGATTAAAGTTTTAAATTGTAGGCATTGTGAAGTCAAGCAATAATTTTTATAATATTTGAAACCTGAGATAAAATTTGGTATAAGTAGAGTTTCATGCTAGTACATTAAATGCTGATTTAAAGATAGGAATTTGTTGTTGTATTCTAACCATCAAAGCATAGCAAAATATTTAACAATTAAATTAAAAAGTAAGGCAAAAGTGGAACAGTTTTTGTTTAATTGCAGCAAACCTACCAGTTTTTGTGGAATGTTTTTTTGATCAGCATTTTAATGATAAATAAATTAAAAAGACTAAGAGTTAGAGGTATCATAGCAATATATTGATTGCTATGAACACATTTTAAGGCTTTATGATTATAATACCAATTAATAATATTTCAAGCATATCAAGTAATATTTTATAAAGTGTTCCAGAAATGTGCTGATTTAATTTTTCTAAATAGTATAAAATAGTATTGGCCTTGATAATAATTTATAAAAACAGTATTAAAAATAGTGTTAGCCTTGATTTGAACAAAATTTAATCAGAGCAGCCTTGAAAATAATGTAAAACAATTTAAGATCGAAGACAAACAATTGGGGGGAAGGAAGCCAAGCTATGTAGTGGTGTTATTAGTGGTGAAATTAATTCTATATCCTTTGGGTGTGCTTTAGTAGAGTGCATTGATTCGTAGCACGTCTGCAGAAGCTTAAAAAGTGTTTGATTTGTGCATCGAGTGTTGGGTGTTTTTTCCGAAATTGTGTACGAGCTTCGAGCAGTGTAACTAGAGCCCCTGTGAGCTAAAAGTAGGCAGCGACGTTCGTGGGAAGCAGTTGGAGCCCCAGGTGTGAGACGACTGCTGAATTGGAGTCGTTTTTGCTGCGGTAGAGCTACAGGAGTCGTTCTGCAGGGAGCTCAGCGGCTTGCAGTGGCAGACCAACGGAGAAAGGGGAGCCCAGGCATCGTGGGACTTAATAGAGACTCGAGTTAAACCCTAGTTTTTTTTTGGAGAAGCAACAGAAAGGTCAGGAAAATTCATTCTAAAAAGATTGAATTTAGGCGTCGGTTTTTTATGCGTTTCCGGCAGACGTGTCGTCTGACTGTTTTGTTTGTGACGTGTATTTACTTACTGTAATTGGTATCACCTAGGCAGCACTTTAATTACATAATCACTGACATTTGTCGAACCATAACGAATTTGTTTTGGGGAATTGTGAGGTTGAATCGCCATATTTGAATGTAGTTCCCATCAGTTAAATAATATCCAGTATTGTAGCAATCCCAACAGTTAAATCAGCATTATACAAAGTGTTTTCAATTAAATTATTAAAAATGATGCCACGATAATCAAGTTAATAGTAAATATATTTCAATAATTTATACAAATCAAAATAATACCTGCTAGGATGTGGAGACTCGACCCATATGAGATTAAACTCATTTATTTTAAAATTTTATAACCAAGTCAAGTAATATAAACCATAGTAATACATATTCTTTAAGTTGTAAACCCTCTGCAATATTTAATATGACTGCATAGTCTTGTGGGTGCTAGGTATTGGAATGTAGGAGCTTTTTAAATTGTAGTGACTCTATTAGGAGAGAGTCTGTCCTTAAATTTTCATGACGATTGGGATTAGAAGAGAAACGCCTTTATCTTCTGGTTTTACTCTGTGTAAGGTTATGCAGACGTCTGAGTTCTTAATGTGTCCAAATGGAAAAGAGCAGCAGGAGACAGGGCCCGATGAAACAAAATAATTCAAGAGGCTAGAATCCACAAAGGATTGTAACACCGGATAAGTAAGTAAGTAAGGTTAGGCATGTTTTTAATTACATAAGATTATCTGTAGGAGTGACACACCGTCACATAACATTCGACTGAAATGCATTATTTGGGTAGATGATGTTTCGGCTATTTACACTACTTAAATAAAAAGTCAATACATAATTCTTTCTTCATACATATCTTAGCTTCAGTCAATATTTTCTGCACCGTTGTCGGCGTCGTCAATCTTGTTGTTAACATCTCCACTGCAGGCGCAACAGCTTCTCCCATTTGAAGAGGTTTAGTCATTAAGACCCAAACGGTTGCTGAAGCAATCGTAGTAAAGTCGGCACAAGACATTTGTGGCCATTGCACTTACTAGGGTATAAACCATATTTTTTAAATTAAAACCAGAGACTACCACCTAGCCACCTCTAATTTTTTCTACATAGATTATCAGTATTGTTAAATAAAACTGATCAAACGCTTACTCGCAGAATATAAAGGGTGAGTAATCGAAAGTTTTACAAAGCTGGCGGAACACGAATTAATATACTTTCACAACATATATGTTTTTAAAAGAAATTTAAAAAATACCGTGTAGCAGAGCTGCAGAGAATGAAAAAAAATACAAACAAACCATTTGACAATTAATTGAAGCATTAAAATATATAGGAAATAGTAATAGGTTCGGAAACGTTGCACGAGAATATAGCTTTTCCAGTTTGCCAGAATGTATATATTTAAAAAAAGATCTAGAAGACAAAACTTACTTCTTAAAAAATGCTTATTTTTTATTGTGTTTGTAATAACAAATTAACAGAAATGTTTTTTGTATCAGTTAATTGAATTCTATGTTAAAAGAATTGGATTGAATATTTATTTGATTTTCTCTGCGTCGTTGTCTATAGAATTAACTATAAAACGTTTATGAGCGTTGATTGTTGTATTTTTATGAATATATTTTTTATTGCACATATCTGTTACCTACAACTCTTTTACTATTATTTTTCCAATTTTTTGTTTGCATATTTTGTCATATTTTATCGAAATTCGTTGTGAAATCATCCTTTCAATATGTACTGTTGTCATATTTGAGTTCGCTGGATGCCAGGGCGCGGGCCGGGAATGCGGAGCCCTTATTGGTCCGCGGTGCGCTGCGCAATGCTCGGTTAATGCCTCGTTTTCCTTTATGTATTGATAACCATTCCAAAAATAATATGAACATAATAAATTCAAAGTAAAATGTATCGATTGAAATAGTTTATCCAAAAAATTTATTTACATAGATCTTTTGAAGTAGATCAACACAAACTGCAGAAGTTTTGTAAGAAAATAATATAAAGAGCAACTACAACAAGTATTAAAAGACGACGAAATTCAAAATAACAAATAAGTAGTTATATTCATACAATTCACCTTAAGTAGATTCTGAATAGGATGAAAATAGGCATTTCTTAACATCAAAACAGGTTAAATCTTGTCTGTTTATCTAGATAGATAGATATACATTTATTGGTGCTAATATGCAAAAAGTACACTTACCCAAGTCAAAAAATATATAACAACTAGCTGGCCCGGCAAACGTTGTTCTGTCCAAAAATAATTTGTCTCTGAAACCCTGTTTCACCACTAGAGTTTTAATTTTATGACATGTCCATCGTCTTGGACTTAAAAATAAATGCCATTTTCGCAATCAACGTCCCAAAAAACCTCATTGCGGTTCGCACGTAAAGTATATACCAGCGCAGCTGACTGACTGCGACGACCAATGTTAGCTCGTCGTGCCTTTGGCATTGTAACGGACACTATAAAACGACACGGATTTTTTTTTCACAATCACTTGTACACAAACCAAATTTGAATGTCTGACTGACTGCGACGACCTATCTAAGGCATTTGGAATTACCCCCTGCTCATAAATTGCTATTGGTGTCTTATCTCTTACGCCTTCGGTTACCTGATGCGGATTATGACATGACGGGGAAAACCTTTCAAACCATTAAGCAATGACTGCAAATAGAAAGACACACTTTCGATATTTTCCAATTTTCCGGCTTTCCCTTTGGATTTTTCCGGATTTTCTTTTTGCTAAATCGCCCCGGGAGTAAGACAAACAAACCAAAAAAAATTTGGTGTGATACACTCATACTACTTCCTTTAGAGTGATCTTATAATTAGGCAAAAATTTTATTTTTAATTTTTAAGCATTTGTCAAAATTTTTCAAAAATTACAAATTCTGCAAAACCGGTACAAAATAAAGCGTTAGTTGAAAAGACAAATTTGCTCTAGAATTTTAAGCTGAATTCAAAATGTAATAATATACCGGGTGTTCTATTTAAAATAAGAGTTAATAAAAAAAATAGAAAAAAAAACGAAGGAAACCCATTTTAGAAGTATTCTACTGAAAAATCACCTATCTCACATCAATCCCTTTAAAAATGTAATAAAAATGTGACGTTTGAAAAAAATCGTTAGAGCCGTTTTTGAAAAAATGGAAAAAAACTGAAAAATCACAAGAGTAAACACCTACTTTCGGTTATGCGATTTTCTTCAAAAGCTTGCTGTCTTATCTACATAGTACACAAAACTTATGAAGTTTCAACGCCATAGCTCTTTTTGTTTTTCAGATATTCTGTTCACAGACACACAGACAGACAGACAGACCAATGAAAAAAAATGTTTTTTGGGATCAGGGGACTCTAAAACGTGAAGGTCTGTTGAAAACTCAATTTCGAATTTTTGGGGTGAATACAATACTTCCTTTATCGTAAAATGAAGTAAAAAAATCATCCAAATCGGTCAAGTCGTTCTCGAGTTTTTGCGTTAGTAACACACAGCGATTGATTTATATATATATATATATATAGATAAATTAAAAGATTACAATAAAATTAAAACTAATAAGAATCATCCGTTGAAACGTCATTCAAGAAGGACACGAAGTTGGCGAGACCACTCACCAATCAGAGCCCGGCATTCCCAGCCCGCGCTGTGGCATCGAGCAAACTCAAATATGCGTACGGTTGTCGCCAAAAAAAAACGGGTACGCCTATTTTCCCAATGTAAACGCAACTTTTAGAATAATACTTTAGTAACCTGTACATTTAAATTAACTGCCACAGCTGTCATTGTACATAGTTGCGATATTACAAAATATTAATTTAATTTTTGTTGTTATACATTCCATGCTTGTGAATTATTTATACTATAACCATAGGGTTTTTGATTTGTAATTTGCATATCATAGTAAAAAATTACAGGTAACTGTAATTTAAGAGAATGGGAACGTTTTAAACAATACCAAAACGTAAAAATATTGTCACTAGATCTATTTAGGTGTACCCGATTTTATTGACAACCTTTCACTAATTTCTTTATTTTTTATTATTTCACTCATGCTCGGCACCGGCAGTCACCATAATATTTCTGTTTCTTTATCTGTCGATTCCTGTGTAGCCTACGATTTTTTTAAAAATAAGTATTATTCTAAACTATGCAAATAAAAGGTACTCAACTATATTAAAGTTATTTTGCTTGCTAATACCGGGTGACCATATATGGTTGTGATTTTTTCTTAGGTTGGCACTATTTATGTTGGGGGCACTGTAACTCAGTAGCAGGTTAGGTTTTGCGTCAGTTTGTGTCAAGACTGACGCAAAACCTAACCTGCTAACTTCGAATTTAACATAGACCCTCAGTGCCACCAACATAAACAGTGTCAAACTAAGAAAAAAATCATGTACATGTATTTACCATAAGCTTATTTATTTTTCCGTTGATCGTTTATTTATGGGTTTCGTTAATGCATACAGAATCGTTCATTAATAGCTCTTATTAATGCATGATTTTTTAAATTTTCTAAAAGCGTTTATGAATGACTCCTATTAATGGATTATTTTCTATCAATAAACGATTTTAGTATAGGAAATCAAACCTACCATGAATGTAAAAACTTTTAAGTGTCAAGATTTTGTCATGTAATAAAATAAATTTTGCTTCAATTTAAGATAAGATCAACGAAAAAATATTGTACCTAACTCGTGTGTTAATCGGCGGTTAATAATCTCAACAATTAACGTGTTCGCTAGCGTTCACACGTTAAAATATCTCGATTATTAATTGCTCTTCATTAACTCACTTGTTTGTTAAATAACTACATTTTTTGGTCTATGACATTATTGACCAAAATCTCGTTATCACAATACCAACTTATTAAAAATCACATTAATACAGAAAAATGTGAGCGATGCACAATTTATTTACGCTTTTGGTTAACGTTTAAAGAAATTGTGTGCGAAAATACAGTGTAAAACAGTCTTTAATTCAGCTGGCGACATCTCTTAATATTTATTTCAAATATTAGCAAACTGTCAAATGTCAATATCAGGTGTAAACAAACATCCAAAACGATTTCGAAGCATACAATTCGTAGCTTTCCTACTGACGTAAATATTAAAAATGGAAGTAGAGCAGATTGCAGATGAACACACTCAAAAGAAAGGGCGTCACCGCAAAAAGCAGCTGTATCACTCCATCCTTCAGCAAATGGAATTTTATTTCAGCGATGCTAACCTCACAAAAGACAGAATGTTGTCGCAACTGATCGAAAACGATCCTTGTAAGTTCGCAAAATGCCAGCAGGCAACTTTTAACAAATTATCGCAATTTTCAGACGTCGACGTCGCCCTCTTTATGAAATTCAACCGGATACGGAAGCTGACACTTAACATCGAAGACGTAACGAAGGCGATCAGCAAATCAGAGCTGATAGAGCTGTCGGAGGACAAAGCTAAGGTGCGCCGAAAGGGGCCTATTATAATCAAGGAAAACGTTGAGGAATGCACCATTTATGTGGAGCGGTTGAAGTCTGATGCGACGCATGATTGGTTGACTGCTATTTTTTCGGAGTTTGGCACTGTTGTTTATGTGTCTATTCCCAAATACCGGCACAGTGGTATGATAAAGGGGTTTGCTTTCGTCGAGTTTGATACTGAAGAGAGCGCCAAGGCAGCGGTGCAGTATTTCGAAAGCATCGACTGTAAGATTCCGTCCCACATGGAGCCTCAAAAGCTGCAGAGCATTGTGACGTTTGAGGGCGACAAAAATAATAAAAGGGATGAAATGAGTGAAACCAACGTGGAAAGGCACACAGAAAATCGGAAGAAACGGAAGCACAGTAGTGATAATGACAGTTATGTGGAGAAGAAGAAGAAGGTGACAGATGACGTGAATGATATTAACAATGCAGTAGCAGAAAAACAAAGATCAGAAAGTGACGGTGAGCCGAAAAGGAAGAGAAAAGTAAGTGAAGAACAATTATTAGATGATACGAATGCGGGAGATGCACATGATGTAAAAAAGATAAAGGTAGAATTAGACATAGATGTAAAAACCAGTAACAAAGTACAAGATACTATGTCTGAGAGTGAAGGTGAAGAAAAAAAGAAGAAGAAACAAAAGAAATCACATAGGAAAAAAGTAAACCTGAAGGAAATTGGTTTACTAATCTTATCGAAGTAAGTTTTGAGTTATTTTGTTTAATTTTACATTCAATTTTAATATTATAGGAAAGAGTGGAAAAAAATGCGCAATCGCTACTTAGAAATGCAAAGGAAAACAATGAAAGAATTAAAGAAGCATTTAAATAGACAAAGGTTTGTAAACAGTTATGAACCGTATAAAAAGTTGGAGACGTACGAACAGTCGTCTGAAATGGATACGAACCAAGAAACTGACAAAAAAGCTTCTTTGGCGTTCACGGCAGGTATAATTGTAAAAATGCGGTTACCAGAACCCTGTTATGAAAACAAAAAATTAAAGGTAAAAATTGTATTAAAAAATAGTTGTCGTACCTTCAAACAATTGTTTTTAGAATGAAATCAAGGCCTGCTCCTCTGATATACAGTACGTGGACATACCATTGTCAGCAGGCAGTGAGGAGGTTTATGTAAGATTTGCCGATCCAAAACATGCTGAAAGTTTCTGCACTTCAAACACCAAAGGGAAATGTTGTGTCTTGGATGGAAACGAAGAGACTGAGTACTGGAAGAAAATAGAAGCTTTCAGGAGTGCTAAACAGAAAAAGACGGGAACAAAGCAGAGGGGTAGAGACAAGTTGTTAAAAAAGGCTGAGAAGCAAGTTTCCAAACATGTGCATTTTGATGATAGTGAATAAGTTATAATAGTTAACAGTTAATTGTAATTACGGTTACAATAAATATATACTTTAATTTGTTCTAATTCTTTGAAATGGGGAGTATTACTACCAGAACTGTAGGAACGTGTTGGCATCTGGGCAGTTGCCTCTCTTAGTTCAATGAATTTTAATATATACAAGCAAACTGCGCGCTACGCGCACGTGAAATAGGATACGCGAAAGGTCAAGCTCCGAGCTGAGCGCTAAGATAAAAACAAAACCTAAACAAATATAAACATCTGTGAAGCCGGAACATGAGATTTTATTTTGTGCCACAGACACGCATTAAGGAAAATTATATTATAGATATTGTTTATACTGTCGTATCGTCAGGACAACGTATTATATATTTTTTTTAATTTATTTATAAAACAGCTGCTGGTTTATATTTCTTTTACAGAGCACAGGAAAAAATAGGCGGGGAAATTGCATTAGAAATCAAAGAAAAACTTCAAATTTAAAATATTCTGTTAAGTCGAGAGGTGCAAGTGTTAAAGCTATTTTTAAAAATGAAAATTTGCTGGCTCGTTAACATTACATACTGCTATAAGAGGATATTGTCACTAAAGGCAACGATCTCCTTGGAACGACAAATATCAAAAAGAAGAAGAAATGGGTAACAGATGATACTCCGCTGTTAACTGAAGAGAAGTCGGCATAAAACAGTATTTCGTTATTGCTAGAATAAGCCATTTCAACGATATTGCTTATCTTTTTCCTTTTAATATTGATGCAAGCTTGATCTCCAAGAAACTGAAGTAATCATTAGAGGGAAAATACCGATAGACTGGGCATTTATCAAATAAGTAATATTTATAAAGCTAAGCTAACTTTTACTCACCTAATAGTGTTATTTTAATAAACTATACTTTGTTCAGGATTGCGATAGAGTAAAATCTGCAACCCAAGTTACATACGAGGGATGATCATTGTATTCGTGTAAAGAAACAAACGACGCTTGAATCAAAATTTAGTTTTCAACATAATCACCCTGTTCAAGCGCAGCAATTTTCTCCAATCAAGCATTTTATTCAGTCAAGACCAATATTGGACCACCACATTGAGGTGCATCTAAGATTCTCTTCCATGCTTAAACTCTATTGATCACTTTCTGACCGTACTGTAAGAAAGGGCGGACTCGCCCTATGTAAACATCGGTAGATTTCAAGAGGCGTCATTTTTTTGCAGAAATATTTAATTATTGCACGAATTTCACCTGTTTCCATTTTACAGAACCTAACACGTATTGCTTTACTAAACAATTAATAACACAGCAACCAATATATGGTAACTATTAAATTTGTACGGGCGTTATTAAAAGAGACTTTTGTCAAATGACAGCAATTGTTTTTTAAAATGTCTAAGCCTTCTGTTAGGTCACAAACACATTAATCACACCTCATATATCATTATGATTGTTGCCATGAGGTATAATAAATGCCGAATCAAATTTTAAAATATTAATAAATTCCGTAAAATGAAATCGCATCATATGGATTCCAAAATATGGAAGGCTTCATGTCCAATTTAAATATATATAATGTAAACCATTTCATCTAATGCTAATTTAAGAGTAATAATAATTGTGCACTAAACTGGGAAAAGA
The DNA here is from genome assembly GCA_940337035.1 of Agriotes lineatus. NCBI lineage: Eukaryota > Metazoa > Arthropoda > Insecta > Coleoptera > Elateridae > Agriotes > Agriotes lineatus. The sequence continues at coordinate 47,026,523 of OW679201.1, read as the reverse complement.
ACATGAGCATGGCCAAAATATTGTTTACAAGAAAATGAAAATTTCAATCTGACCTGTAAAAAAACTATGAACCATCAATCTTGTTATATTTACTTATACAGGGTGTTCTGGAAGTCCAAATAATAAATGTAACCACATAGAGATCTCAAAACTGAACACATTTTTTATTTAGTTGAGTTAAAATTTGAAATAGCATTACTTTAAAAATGTATACGTTCCTATAGAATATTTTAATTTAATGGCACAAAACAAAAAACATCTTTCAAATGCAAACCAACAAAAGCTGCATTGGTAGTGATAAAACTAATAGTTGATATCTGGCCACTAACGGACCTTATCACTTGAGGTACCTAGGTAAGTTACTGACATGTTTTTGCGGACGATCTAACGATATATTGTACAGATTCAAACTTAGAAAATGCCCAACATAACCTTCAAATGGCACTAAACTAACTGAGTACTTGGAGTCAACAAAACGGCTTGAAATTCTCAAAAGAAAAAACAAAATGTATCAAATTCTCAAAAAAATACAAAACAAATAACCCCTCTCTTACATTAAATAACTTCCCGATAGAATACGTAGATGAAATCAACTATCTGGGAATAATATTCGACAAAAAATTGACATGGGTTCCCCATATAAAACAACTAAAAGAAAGGTGCAGTCGATCCTTAAATCTACTAAAAGTGGTAGCACATAAGAACTGGGGAGCAAAAAAGAAAACTCTGATGACGATGTTTAACGCCTTAATACGATCAAAGCTAGATTATTCCAACTTTATCTACGGAACAGCCAACCACAACATCCTTAAAACTGTAGATGCTTTATATAATAGCGGCTTGAGAATAGTTACAGGTGCATTTCGATCAAGTCCAGCTGTGAGTCTCTATAGTGAAACTGGACAACTACCGCCGGCATTCAGACGCAATTTACAGCTTATAAATTACGTACTATTTATAAGAGAAAATCATAACCACCCAAATTTTATACATGTTTGCCAGCCTGCGTACCAGAATTCCTACCAAATAAATACTAAAACTACACCACCGTGGAACATACGTGCAAAAAGTATAAATGAAGATTTAAAAATACATGAGCATCCTATACAACTATCACTTCCAACAACAATTCCCTGGTAAATTCCCCTGCCTCGTGTACATCTGGACCTTACAATGTACCCAAAAGAAGACACACCTCCATCAGTATATATATCGTCCCTTTACCAAATCCTGGATAATTACTCGGACTACCATAAAATATACACGGACGGGTCTAAAATTAATAACAACACCGGCTGTGCGTTTAAATGTAATAACAAGGAAAACTACATTAAACTAAATGATATGTGTTCAGTCTTTACCGCAGAACTATTCGCTGTCAACAAAGGACTAGAATATGCCCTCCAAGATGTCCATAATAAATTTATAGTGTTGGTAGACTCTCTCAGTGTTTTACAATCTTTAAAAAACATTTATAGCTGTAACCCGATCGTGCGACTAATACATGAAGTGCTATATAAACTCCATCAGTCAGGAAAAATAATTATTTTCATATGGATACCATCACACATTGGTATTCGAGGCAATGAAGAAGTGGACCAATTAGCGAGACAAGCTGCAACCAAGACCACAATACAAGACACTAATATTCCGACATATGACATTAAAAGCCATAACAAGAAGTCTATTTTCGAAAAATGGAACCAGCAGTGGTTCAATAGCCGAGACATCAAATTAAGGGAAATAAAACATGACGCTATGGAATGGAAACCACCAGTGGAGCTGACCAGACAAGAGGAAGTAAAAATAAGCAGGATAAGAATAGGACACAGTAAAATCACGCACCTCACCTAATGAAACAGAACCCCCCTCCAGTGTGCAACACTTGTAATGAATATGTAACCATAAGACACCTAATATGCGAATGCCGAAAATATGAACATCACCGTAACGTATGTCAGCTAGGACACAATCTGTGCGATGTATTAACCAATGCTACCGACCAATTGAACAAACTAAAACTGTTTTTGAAGAACACTGGTCTTTTACAACTGTTATAAATGTAACCATATTGTAATATCGTAATATTATAATGTTATGTATTATTTAAAATTAGTACCAAAGGCCCTGGCAGTCGAGGTACTTTAATATTTAATAAAAAAAAAAAAAAAAAAAATTTAGCGATGTAATTAATGAATTTGCAACAGCAAAGTCTCGGAAAATATCGCTACTACAATAGCTATTTTTTATTTTTCTATTGTACCTAGCTATCATTTTTGATTTTATAACGAAGTTACTTAGGTATTTGTTATTAGAAGTATCTGCATATTTTTTAAAATATCTACGTATAAGTAGAAAGTAGTACTTATATATATGTATACATTAGGCAATATTTCTGTTATTTGTTCCTAAAAAAATGTGATTTTTAGTTTTGGGTTATTTTCTAGTATTTATAAACAACGTGTCTGTACCCCATTAGTTAAGTAATGCTTTAAAATGGGTGTGAACAAGAATTTATTTTAATTTATTTTGTTATGATTTTATTCTGTTTGTTTCATTTTGATATTTTATTTAGTCTACAAATAAATATGACTTCTAAAGTTCAGTTTTTTGCTTTATTTCAAGCACCTACCTACCTACCTACCTTAAAAAAATAAATAAAAAAACATGATCCAAAATGCCTTAAGGAGCGCCAAAATCCTTTTTTGCACACAGGCGCCAGTAGCCCTTACGGGGGCCCTGCTTGTGCTCCCCATTAATCATTGAATTTCTGCGTACTTATTTGTCTTCTCACATTAAGTGTGTCTGTTTACTCATCTCTTTTTACTGCTTATATATTGTTTCCTGTTCTGCATTGTTTATTATTAACCATGTTCCATATAATTTCTTCTTCTCGTTTACTAGGTTTTTAATCATTTGATTCCACCCAGCGTATTAATCTTTCCTATTTTTTGTATTTTTCTCCACTAGTGCTTCTTAAATAAATACTTTTTTCTTCAAACGGCAGTAAAATGTGTCTATCCTGCTGGATTGATGATGCTAAACTGTACCTTTATTGCCATGCGGCCGATAATATTATCTGCCGCTGACGAGATATAGTAATTTTCTTCGGATTTTGTTATAAACGTTTGAAAAAAAAATGCTATATGTTATTCAGCGCAAAATTATCTTTATGTGGCTCGGCTGTACTTATCTGTCTTGCAAGCTCGGCAGATAAACCGTCCAGCCTCGCCACATAAAATATAACTTTTGCTCCTAATAACATAATATCAAAATAATATACTATTTTAACTCTATGTGTAATGTTTCAGTATTACCTTTCCCTAGTTTTACATAGCTAGCTAGTCTCAGTTTATAAAAAAAATTGGATTGATTCATCACATAATTTATCTATCAGATGATATTTTTTCAGTCGTATCGTGATCAGTAAGGCCCGGATCTATGTTTTATGCTTTTTCATATTAATTTAGGCACTGACGTGAGACTTACAAATGACAAGAATTATGAAAAACTATATCTTTTGAGCTGTACCTGTTTTTGCCTAAATGCACAAACTTTCTTCGTAACGACCTAAATATCCTAAGCAAAACCTAAACTGCATTTTTATACAACCTAAATTAGGCTAATTTGAAAATTTAAAAATATTAAGGTGTTATTTTACAAATTTTAAACTAAAATTACCGTAACTTGCCGGACGCGGTGCATTATATGTATATGATTCAGTTGACATGTCTTGCATATGCTTTTAACTTTGTAAGTAAAATTCAAAATAATTTGGAAGACGTTGACGGATTGATGTCCAATGTAAAGAAAGTTTTTAAAAGCCCCTCTTAGGGTACAAGTGTACAAAGATCACTTGAATGGTTTAGCTCTTTTTCCAGAGCCCGTTCTGACTAGGTGGGGCACTTGTATAGAAAGTACTATATTTTATGCAAATAATTTTGACAATATAAAATCAGTACCTCAGTTTTTCTTTGTGGGGAATTATTTATTATTTATTTTTAAGTTGTTATATCATTCGACAGTGATTCAGCACAGGCTATTAAAAAGCACATCTATATTTTAACAAATGATCTTTATATTAAAGCTCATTTTAAAATTCTGATTGACAGTACATCAAGGTTGGAAACAGTGGGACTGCTTTTAACTCAATCTGTAGAAATTATTGAAAAACTGATGGAAACATTAGCAAAATCCCCAAGTTTAATTGCTACACAAGTTTATGCTAAACTTGATTGTTTACTTTAAAATAATCCTGGTTTTCAAGAAATATTCAACTTAAAAAGTTGCCTTCTGGCTGGCTAGAGTGAGGAAGACGTAGGTAGATGCCAACTAGGGCAAATTTAAGTTTGCTCCAATATCTTGTGATGTGGAGAGATTTTTCTCTTGGTTAAAATATGTTTTATCAGATAAGCATCTTAGTTTTAAGCCAGAAAAGTTGGAATAGTATTTGGTTTGCTATGCAAATGCTTAGTTTATATTCAAGAATTATTGTAAGACTACAGAATTTTGTACCGAGTATGTATGTATTATTAGTAGCTTCAGCGTACTTATGCGAACGTTTTGTCCGTCTGGATCGCCTGTAACTTTCGAACGGCTACAGATATAGAAATTTTGAAAGGGGGCAAAGTTGTTGCTAAGGTCCCGAGCACCTTCATGCGCTATTTGGTTTTGGCGAAAGGTGGCGATTTTCCACTTTGCAAAATTTCCAAGCATTGTAGCACAGTGGCGGCTTGTCCACTTGGCGCCATCTACAGAAGTTCGGTGGTCACGTTTTGAACTACACATTCTGAAGATACTCTTTAGACCTGTAGTTGAGCAGTTTATTTAACTTACATTTAAATTTAAAGTGTTATTTTGCTGTAGCCTAATTTAGGCCACAAAAATTATGTCCTGAATTACGAGTTTTTAGAACCTATTTAGTGACCTTATTTTGGCATTTTAACGACCTAAAAATCCGGGCTTTGTGATATACAAATGATTCAGAATGTGTATCAAAACTATACTTTAGCTCTGATCCTAAAATGGTCTGAAGAGCATTTAGCACTTCTGTATGCCCTTGAAAATATAACTTTTAACATTTTTCTGTTGTCTTGTAATAACATAAATCTATAATCGATTTCAGTCCTCGAGTAAGTTGTGTCCAAGTTATTTTATGTACGTGTTTATGTTGGAAGAATTACAATTGTAACCAATTTTCCCTATAAAATACTAAACGATTTGTAAAGCTGTATGTTTACTATGATTTGGCTATCCGTACTTGCCCCAACTCTGCTGTTAAAATCCCATTAGGGACGAGAACTGCTACGGTCACTTCAAATGTGAACAAGGTTCATTTGTCTCAGAATTTTTGCAGTACTTCGATGTCATCAAGACAATGTATAGACAATTTCAGTTTTACATCTTCAGCAGCACAGCTGTGCAACACAAGTGTTCTTACGTCGTAACCAAAACCTGATGCAAATGACGTTACACCTATTCGAAACTTTCTTCTGCGATTAGATACTAGCTCTTCTCAAAAAGTGCTATTTCTATAATAGATTTTCCAAACAAATGAACAAAGTGTGGGTACTTAAATAATAATAAGAAATTGTACTGTGCAGGTATTAATGTAGACTGTTAAGTACAGTGCAATTTAGTCGAAAATGCATGAAAAATGATCACAAAACTTTATATCGTAGTTTGTATAGTAACTATTACAAATAAAAATTTCGTAGTAGTAAGCATAGCTAAAATAAATCTATGTAAAAACATCATCCATGTATGACATGCGAACTGTGTAGATGGGACAAATAAAAAAAATTACTACATCTATATTCAACTACTTTTACTGTTCATCCTTTAGATCATATTCTTGTTCAATTGGACAAATTTGACTTTATAACTTCTGACAGGACTTACTTCTTTTAGTAAATCTATAAAAGTTCTTTAATATATAAATGGAAAATAGTTACATAAAGGACTCGTTAACATATAATCTAAAAACATTAATTACAAACTAAATCAAAACATACAAAATAAAACACGTTTTTTGAGTCATTTACACTATCAGTTTTTAAATCCTCCCCCGCCGCCGAACCCTCTACCACCCCCACCAAAGCCACGTCCACCTCCTCCCCCGCCTCTTCCTCCACCACCACCTCCAAAACCTCTTCCTCCGCCGCCTCCAAAGCCTCGTCCCCCACCACCACCAAAACCTCTTCCACCTCCGCGTCCACCGCCGCCTCTTCCACCGAAACCGCCTCTGCCTCCACCGCCAAAGCCACGGCCACCACCTCCTCGTCCTCCTCCCCGCCCTCTTCCGCCACCGCGACTCTGCACAGAGCCTGGAGCTTTAGGTAAGAAACGTTGCAATGGCAGCAGCTTGGCTGGGTCGATGAACAATTTTTGGTTCTTTTTAAAGCTCGACGCCTTCATGTTCTCTCCTAGTCTAATGGAAACCGAGTAATCCCTGAGGTTGCCGAAGATTTCGTCAATCTTTCCTATTTGTTCCATGTTTTCTAAGTAGATGGGGGCGTTGAAGAAGGGCACGTCTTGGATCTCCACTTTGCAAACAAGGTCATCTTGGCAAGGGTATGCGAAGTAGCCTAAGGGAATTACTCTTTCAGGCGGCCCTTGGTCGAAGTTTCTTCCTCCCCTGCCTCCAAAACCGCCTCCGCCGAAACTGTTACGGCCGCCGCCTCGTCCGCCCCCACGACCACCCCCAAATCCTCCACCACCTCCAAATCCTCCTCCACCTCGGCCGCCTCCTCTACCACGAAAAGACATTCTGAAAATATCAGTGCAATTAATTAGAAGTAACCTACTAAATCGAATCTATTCACTGCGGTCCAGCATCATAAAACGAATAATTACGACACTATTTAAAAAATAATAGACTCAAAATTTAATTAAATCACAAAATGAGGGATAACTGAACATAAACACGTGCAAGAACACACTTACACATAACCTCAAAGTTTTGTAATTGTACAATTCCTATTGAATTACTTACTGTTAATCCGAACCTTTTTTCCTGTCACGTTATGATCAATCCTATGGTGAATTATTTAGAAAATTAATTTGAAATTTCTTGAAAACCGGCACAAATATACGAAATAACCTCTCATAACGTGTCTTTCGACGTAAACATACTGAGGCAAATCTATGCGTAATATTATGTGCAACCATGGTAGCAACCAAAATAATTTTATTTTAAGATCAACCACGTTGACATTCAAGTAATGTATAATACAATTCCTTTATTTATTACGTATGTAATTTTCAAGTAAGATTTTACTTGACTACAGTTAGTAGCAGTGTAAATTTTGTATAAAACCTTTCTTTCATGATTTACTACTAGAGTTTGTACATGTTAAATTGAAAGTTGTATTTTCACAAAAAAAAATATTTATGCTCTTTGTATTTACATTCGGTAACTCCGTTAATCTTCGTTTTTGGTAACAAATCTAGAAAAGGTGTAGCGATTTATATTGCAGCCCGTATTTTAAAGTGATTTTCAGATTTTTATGTATATTTTTTGAAATATTATGACGTCAACAAATTTTTTTTAAAAGACAACCTATTTTTTCATTTATTTCGGTAGTAATTTTTAATCTCTTTTCAATGGTATAACATTTTAAATAGGTTACATCAGAAAAAAATTGTAAAACGCACTAAGGTTCATATTTTACAGATACCTAGATGAAATTAACAGAGTAATTCCAGTTTCCTGGGTTTAAAACAACAACTTGGTGTAAGTGACCGCCTATACCCCCTTAAGTAATGCAAAAGCGATTCCGGGGGGGGGGGGGGCAATAGAGCTTAGTGAAAAAATAAAAAATAATTCTAACCTGAATTTGAAACAAAAAACTTAATAGTGATTACTTTTGATTTTGACATAATTCCAACATAACAAATGAATAGGGCAGGTAACTATTCTTACTATTAGAATTTTAAGGAAATTTTTTCTGATGCAACCTATTCAAAATGTTATACCGTTGAAAAGAGATTAAAATTTGCTACCGTAATAAATAAAAAAATATATAGGCTGCCATTTAAAAAAATACTGATGACGTCATAACATTTAAAGCAAATTATATTAAAATCTGGAAATGACTTTAACATATGCGCTGCAATTTAAATCCCTACATCCATTTGTTATGTTTCCACGAAAATAAACATTAACGGAGTTACCGAATTTATGCGTTACTTAATTTCCACACTGTATAATACATATTCAAATAAATCGTGGTGCAAATAATTTCCTAAAAATGTTTTAAAATGTTGTCAACAATGTAACATATTAAGGATCTCAACTAAAATAATATTATTCAAGATCTCTACCAAAATACGTATTTGTCAGTGCTGATTATCTATATCTATACAATAAAATCGTTGGTATCTTTGTATGTTTGTTCGCTATCTCCTCCGAAGATACTGGACCGATTAAATTGTATGATAGCTTAAAATTTTGCTAATTTGTAGACTTAGATCGTAGGCCGGTTTCCATTTTCAAAAAAAAGTACTAAAATTAGTTTTAATTAAATCGTGCAATTAGCGAACCATTAATGATCATATATCATTATAGCAGCGCCTTATTCAACGAAGCTTCGTGGGTCAGTGGTAGAATGCTCGCCTGCTATGCTGGCGGACAGGTTCGATTCCCGACAGATACTTTCTTTTTTTAATTTATATTAATGAATCTCTCTTAAATTAGCGAACCGAAGCGTAGCTCGGGTGATTCACTAGTACTATATATAAAGGATTCACAGAAGAAGTAACCCATATTAATATTACAGCTGTTATGAACCACAGCAACATTATCAATAAATTTCACATGGGCTTAACGGTTTATAGGTATAAATAAATTTAAGTTTTCTGGAATATACTTGTACAATACGTTTTTGAGATAAAGATATTTTCAAAAATGTATTTTACAATCAAATACCAGTTCTGGTTGTCTTAAAATATTTAGAAAAAGGTTATAGGTAATAGAAACAGTTTTTTACTTACAAAGGTAATTCTATACGCAATTCATATATATTTTTGAGGCATAAAGTTTTACCATATAATAAAATATATTTTTGCAACTTTTTTGTTGCGATAAAACCGACAGGAAAGAACTATACTGGGTGAGTTTTTTAAGGCATTACAAGATGATATTTCGAAAACGGTTTAAAATGTCTTCATGAAATTTTGGTGAATTAATAGGCAGATCAAGGGACAATTTAAAACATATTCATCTACATAAAAAACTACGTATGTGTACAAAAAAAATTTTCATTTGCTTTCAGTTACGGAATTATGATTTATTAGGTTATAAGGTTATATAACAAAAAGAGAAATAATCGTTAAAACGTCAAAATTCCCAACTGACTTAAGTAAAAGTAAGACATTTCTATCGAAACGAATAATAAAATATACGGTACCCCCACCCAAGAAAAGCGCCCTTCCGTGCTTTCCAAGAATACTTCGATACTCAGCATCACTCCGTTTCGCTAATACAATGAAATGCTATGAACCAGTTATTTATCAAAAAAAAAAAAAACAAAAAAAATTTTTTTTTGCCGACGACCATAGCTCAAAAGTTGATGTTGCCTTCATTTTCGGAGGACCTATCGTATGAAAACGATCCAAGACTTCAGGAAGGTTCCTGGCGACCGGAATCGTGTACACATACGAACATACATCCCCCGCACAGCACGTTTAGGCACCCCCCAATGCGGGGGATTGATCTAGTGGGCTGGGATCTTCACCAAAAGATCCGCACCGCCGAGACGGAGATTTGATATACTGGGTTCATTAGTCGGTTGGCTCGAATTTTAGAGATATTTGACTCAGAGTGGTTTTTGATATGAGGGAATTTCAATACTTCGTACACTTCGTGTCGAAGTAACTGAAATAAGTGAACTTGATTTATTGATATCTAAAATTGATATCTATAATATAATTTTCTTTAATGTGTGTCTGTGTGTCTGTGGCACAAAATAAAATCTCACGTTCCGTCTTCACAGGTTTTGTTTTTCTTATCTTAGCGCTCGGATCGGAGCTTGACCTTTCAAGTGTCCTCTTTCACGTGCGCGTAGCGCGCAAGTTGTTTGTATATTTTAAATTCTATCAAAATTTAGTTAACCATAATTCCGTAACCGAAAGATTAAATAAAAGTAAATTGTAAATATATATAGTTTTTTACGTAGATTCGAATTTTATTTACAAAATTACATCATCCTATTTAAAATTCCAAAGATACCCCATACTCCTCAAAACACAGAGAGAAGGTAAATGTCAAAAATATGTTTAAATATGTCCCCCTATCTCCGTATTACCTCACCAAAATTCCATGAAAATATTTTAAACTGTTTTCGTAATATCGCCTCGTAACACTTTAAAAAACTCACATGGTATGAACAAAAATACAATTTATTATGCTAATATTTTAAACAAACTACTGAAACTATAAAATTTATAAAATATTATTTTCTAGCGCCCTCTACCGGTTTTGGACGCCAATATTGCTTGCTAGTTTGCACTACAGTGCCGTGATAGAGACAGTGGCTACAATAGACACAATTTGCCACAAAATGGCGGCCAATGGCCTACTAACTTTAATAAATTGAACGTTTTTAAATGGTCATGGTTACACAACGTATTAATAATAAAATGTGGGTGGCACTGTAAGTCTATGTCAAATTCGAGGTTATCAGGTTAGGTTTTGCGTCAGTTTGTGTCAAAACTGACGCAAAATCTAACCTGCTAACCTCGAATTTGACGTAAACTGCCGCAAAACCTAACCTGCTACCTCGATTTGGTATAAACAAACAAAAGCATAAACAAATTTTGCTTCTTAATGGCGGTCGATTCGAGCGACCAATAAAAAAGTCACACACTATTGTCGCCACTGTGTCATATAAAGTCACTGTAGTTTGCACATGACGCATTTAGAGGATGCAATAGTTACCATTTGAACCTTGGGGTGAGCGTGTTTTTTTCTCTGCTCGTTGTTCCCGCCGTTCGTATGCTCTTCCTTAGAGACAGCGTGGTTCACGTACCTACGTTTAGTAAGTTAAGTTAGACTAATTATTGGTGTAAATATGCACAAAAGTGTATGAACTGTGCGAACTCTGTCCATTAATAATTTAAAACAGCTTTGCTGCCCAACAAGTCTATAAAAACACACACTAGGTAGACTACAACTTCTATTTAACCTACACCATTATGAAATATGAAAAGGTATATAATTATGTATATAGTTATAATTGTTCTCTAAATGTCATTTTTTTGGCAGTGGTTTATTATGATATGTTTTTCGGACTTTTTCCTGGTTAGTCCTGAGAAGGACTGATATTGTACGTTTTTCTACGTAGAAAAACGTATCAGTCCTTCTCAGGACTAACCAGGAACACCTGAAGACGAGAGTAGATCAAAACTCCCGAAACGTTGTGTGATTTACACCCTAGACAATGGAAAAAGTCCGAAAAACATATCATAGTTGTAATTATAAATATACGGTACCCCCACTCAAGAAAAGCGCCCTTCGGTGCTTTCCAAGAATACTTCGACACTCAGCATCACTTCGTTTCGCTTTCGAACCATACCTCAAAAGTTGATGTTGCCTTCATTTTCGGAGAACCTATCGTATGAAAACGATCCAAGAGTTCAGGAAGGTTCCTGGCGACCGGAATCGTGTACACATACTAACACACGTATACCTTGGGGTCTTGACCAAAAGATCCGCACAGCCGAGACGGAGATCTGGTATAGTGAGTTCATTAGTCGGTTGACACGAATTTTGGAGATATTTGACTCAGAGTGGTTTTCGATATGAGGGAATTTCAATACTTCGTAGACTTCGTGTCGAAGTAAAACTGTGCTGTTCTTCTCCAGCTTTGTTAGCGGTTAGCGATAATTATTCACTACAATAACTAATATAACTCTACTCCAATTTCCACATAAGTTTCTTGATTTGAAAACAATTTATTGAATGTTCTTTATTTACAGTTTCTTGTGATTTGTGAGCTATGCATTCACATATTTTTGTTTAGATGTTACATCTTTTGATGATATTTATATAGTTTCCCTGCAATCCATTCTGTTTTTCTACGCTCGCTGATCATTTTCTTAATCTCATTTTGAGATGTCAACCAAAACACTTGTTAGCCCATCAAAAGGGTGAAAAAAGTCATTTCAAGATTGATATATACATATATGAGCCATAAAACACACGTGTTGAGCAGAACCCCCTCTCGCAAGCTTGGTCAAAAATCGGTTACGCTATCTCTCATCCTGTACCGCTTCCGCCAAGCACATTGCCGAATTAATTGCCTACCTTATTTTCAACCAATAGTTGCAAACATCTGATTATCCCCCGCCACAATCGTCTTTCAGATCTTTTAAAAGGATCTCGCATAGTTTTCTGCAGGGAATTCCTTCAGTTACCGCATTCAACCAAGTTGTGCAGTTGGGGCCGAGTGTCTTTATGTGTTTTGACAGCGGCGGTTCTAATTTTCGAAGATGTCTTCTCAGTCGGCTCTGCGGGTTTTAATTTACGGAATCGATTAATATAAGTCACTTAATAAGCATTCCGTACCGAAGTTTCGTATCGTCTCGACACTCTCGGATTTTCCTGCACAAAGTATCAGACACGTTAGGCCAAGTTCTCGCACTGCAGCATTGCTTACCATTCCGCGCTATCGATTTTTCTCCCGGACTCTCCAGCAGTTATGGCGGCCTCGCTTGCCGTATTCCATTCTATCGAGCTCCCAAATTCTTCAGCAACACTGTAGCGACTCGTCCAAGCGCGATTCCAGAAGGGTAGTCAATCAGCACAAGTCCCAGCGAGGATTTTAAAAGGTACTGTGTAGAATTGATATGTAGACGCGCATTATTTTCCCTAAGTGAAATAGTGTCGCGGAAGCAAATTAAAGTGACGCACGTTTGAAACACTCCTTATAGCGTTCAGATAACCGCAAAATGGTCATTATCATTTCACGAATTCATAATCCTGTAAATAGTTAAATTAAGATTACCGAATGAGCATATGTAGCATGTTGTAAAACATCATGACGTCATTCAATAATTAAGTCAGCTGTGATCATTGTGCATAGTAATTTTGGTGTTTTGATGTTAATATATTGAATTTTATTTATTGTTTTCTTTGGGTTTGACGCCATTTGCATGCGTTCTTTCCTGTATTTAAATGTATAAAAGGTTTTCGCCGGAGGAAATCACTTAAGGTAAGTTCCATTCGGGACAGCGCAAAAAAGGACGTCGTTGCAGCAGTATCAAGAACACACTTACGGGTGATTTTCTCTTTCCACTTTTAAGAAATCGCTCAGTATTATCATTAGAAAAATGGTAGCCCTCAGGCATTTCATTTCCTTTTAAGTTATCGAGCCCTGGTCCAGTGCAACGGACAATCTCGAAATAACCTACGCCCTCTCGACTAGCTGCCGGCAAACTTGTTTAATTACCACCATACCGGGCAGGCTGAGCTTGTAATCACTCAATATTGCCGTAATCCTGTTTTATCGGTAATAATGTTGACGTTTATCTTCAACTCTTTCAATATATACCTAGTCAATCTTCGCATGAACTATCGAGAAGGCATGTGTGTCATGGTAAGTTGTTTTTGTTTGAGATTTTTTGATCAGTTTATTTGCATCAATTTAATTTTGTTGGAGCTCGCAGCATAATAAGATATAATAGACACTATCAAAATATATCTGCAACCACAAATATGTTCTTTTGTAGATGTTAGCACACTTACAAATTGCTCAAAAGTGTCTATAACAGCTTCAGTTTTACTGAAACTGATTGCTGTTGAATAAAATCAGCTTGTTTCATCTTAACCTTTCTTCTGTATCTTTCCTACTATGTTAGCTCTTCAACGTTTCACATAAACTATCGGGAGTCGTTTGTTAGATCCTCCTCTTAGTATAGTTATAAATTAGTTGCCCAGTTTATCTACCTAGCTAGCTCAGTATACATGACTCTTACTTTGTCTCATCTCATGGATAAGAATAGTCAATATATGCGAAAACAAGAAGCTGGCCTACGCTTGTAGTATTCTTGAGTGCTGAAATCAACTTTAACCGATATGCACAAAAAACAATTTTTCACACAAATAAACATCGATATAGTAATCTTTAAAACAAATACACATAATATAAAACCATAAACAAAATTAGGATCACATCCTAATATGAATGGGCATTCCTGAATACAACAGTGTTAACTCAGAACGTATTATCTATGCGGAATAGTTAATGGCTAAACGCATTGATATTTAAATAACATTAACAATACTAAAACAACTGTCTTTAGTACGCAAACGTTAAACCGCATGGAAGTTCGCCGCCGTGATTTCGTGCTCCAAAGGGGCTTCTCAATTCACGTACGTTTTTGTCTATTTAGCGCATTCATTTACGCTCGCCAAATCTCAGAATACAGCTTGAACCGACCACTTACCGCTTAAAGTGCAAACAGGCCCTGTGTTGGGTTCTTATGCTCTATGTCTGCGAACTGCAACGTAGCGGTTTGGATACATCTTACATTACGTCATCTCTTAAAAGACTCGTACGGAAGTTCCGCACGAATACTGTGGGGAAGTCTCTGGCCTCCAGTGCTGGTGTTGCTCTGGCGGCTGACGTAACGTAACAATCGGGACGTCACAACACCATGTCGCTCACAAACGTGCGACCTTCGGTTGGCCCCGTTGGCGATTGCTGAAGTTGCACTCCCTAAACAGGACCATATTCGCGCGCTTTCAGCTACATTGAGTTACAAAGCTTACATCTAATTAACACTGAAAGAGCATGCAAACACAAACTGGTAATATATGTAAATATTACAGACAAGACACTCGTTCCAGAAAGCATGTGAGGCATGGCGAGCAGTTTCCATATTTTTTCTAAGATTTGCCGGTTTTTATCAAGTTATTTGTAAACATTGGAATTTACTGAAGCTCATAACATAATAAAAACATGTCAAGAATTTATGAAAAGATATCTTCAACCAGTGATTTGTTTTTGTTTAATCCGCACACTTATAGGCTGATTAAAGTATCTATAAGAGCTTAAGTTGTATTGTAATCGTCATTTACACCATTGACTGTTGTCCAACGAAATCTTAAGTTTCTCATACTATTTTGGAACAAAAATATAACATTTCATCCTAATATTTCCTGTCTCTTCTACGGTATAAGCTTTTCGGTTCTTGGTGAGATATTTCGAATCCTAAAATAACTTCCATTCAATGAGTGTATTTACATTCCAATTGGGATTTGTTGAATCCCTCAGCACAAATCTCTATAAAGAAGATATGTCAACAAGTTATAGATTCATTTATTTTGCGTATGGTAATACCAATGCCTTGCTCTCTGTTATCTCTTTTTTTGTTGTTTAACTTCCAATTTTTAACGTTTACGTTTAACGTATAACAAACAACTTAAAATTCATTGACGACAAACCCACCAAAAAATGCACATGCCTGGCGTCAGTGAGACATGGGCTCGAGGTTTTACTTTAAAAGTGTTTAATGATGGTTTAAAGTTATAAAGTCAGTTTGGAAGAAATGTAGAAGATGTTTGTAATTGTTTGTTGGGCGCCACTGAATCGATTGCTCGTGACGTTCCTAACTCAGAAGGAAACCTCCAAGGCGTTATTAGAATGTCGAAGGCTTATTTTGCTTTACCTTCATCTGATTGGTGCTTATTTCGCTGAAAAACGTATTTGCGTATTCGCATTCGATAAACACAGTTGACACTTAATACGTTATATTGAACACGCCAAAAATACAGGTAAAATAATTGGCAGGCAGCCTGAGGCTTAACGATGAAGTAACAATATTACCTACTCTATTTTGCGAATTGCCTCCATGAGTTCTAGCGGAGTCACTTAGGAACTTCCTTCTTCGGTCAAGTAATGGTGGAAAAGTTAATAGGGTTTCTTTTGTCTATGAAGTGAATACTTTCCTGCTGAATCCATAAAAACAAACCATCGACATCTTCGGAGACATCGCGTCTCGCATTTACAATGGATTTAAGATTTGGTGGTTGCTGCATCTTCGCTATTTTTTCAATCCTTTAGCGTTGGTTAGTTAAATGAAACTTGAGAAAAAATATATCTGGTGGATTTAATAGAGATAACGTTTTCATGGTGTGTTTAGATCGTGAAACACATGCTGCTAAGTTGTTCCTATACATTTTTCATCCCATTTTAGATGGTTTGTCATCAGTCATCACTTCGATATTACATTACATAGAATTGGAAATGCGTCGCTAAGCCAGTTTAAACCAGTAAGTCTTTTTGAATGCGTTCCGCGTCTGTACGCTAATTGCCTCTTTATTGTTTCAGAGATACTTTGTACTTAGGATGTTTGTCTGTATGTATGGATGTTCGTATTGTTGAATTTTCTGTGTATTTCTGGATTGTTATTTGGGTGCTATGGGTTTACGGGAGTTGCGTATCGATTCCTATATTGGAGTTTCTACTTGCGATTTTGGCTATTTTTTGGACTTCGTTTTTGTAGAACGCCCGATACAGAAGATAAGCCTCAACCGTGTTTTAATTAAAATATATAGTTTCCTCAATTCAAAATGTATTGGCGTGAATACGTTTATGAGCTTACGATATTTACATTTTCCTGTTTAAGTCTGATTTATCATTTATTGATGTAGTGATATGTATTATTCAGTTATATATGTATTTCCTACGTACCTTGAGCTTTGTCTGTGTATAATTAAAATACATACGTTATGCTGTGAACGCTTCGTGCACACGTCGCGGGTTTGGCATCGAGTTAGCCTCAATTACTCAGCTGTTATTAGTGAGGTTATGGTCTGCTTTCAAGACACGAGTTGTTAATTGTTCGTGTATTTTTGTTAAAAAATAGAAGAACAAGTCAACATCCTTTCATTAGTAGGTCTAGGTCTAGCGTTGCATAATAAATAACAGCGAAAATCTAGAAAACTGTAGGTCCGTAAGTGGCTACAGTGGCGAGATCACAAAGAATTGAAATTTGAAGATTGTGGTAGCTTTAAAAATTATTATGGGTGAAGTTATTTTTATAAAACTTTTAAACATAGTCATAAACATAATTTCAAAAACTGACACACAGCGCAGAATCGCTTTAAACAGTTGCACATAAATTAGAGCACAGCCTATTTTTAAAGATGTTTGACAAACACGATTGGTGACGTCACAAATACCTAATCATTGATGTTTGAAAAACTAATTTGATACAACTAAGTGATCTGTGATCTATGCTTTAAGTACATTTATTGCTTTATAGTAGAGACAAATTAGAAAAGAAGACGAAAGACAAAATATTTAACATTGAAGGGTAACTGATATAAAATAAATAATAAAAATGATTTTTTACTTCCTTTTACGATAAAGGAAGTACTGGATTTACCCCAAAAATTCTAAATTGAGATTTCAACAGATCTTGACGTTTTTGAGTCCCCTGAACCCAAAAGATATGTTTTTGTTCATTGGTCTGTCTGTCTGTGGACAGAATATCTCAAAAACGAAAAGAGGTATGGCGTTGAAACTTCACATAGAAGTTTTGTGTACTATGGAGATGAGACAGCGAGCTTTTGCGATTTTTTCAAAAACGGCTCTAACGATTTTTTCAAACTTTACATTTTTATTACATTTTTAATGTGTATTGATGTGAGATAGGTGATTTTCCAGTTGAATACTTCTAAAATGGGTTTCTAATTGTTTTCTTCTATTTTTTTATTAACTCCTATTTTAAATAGAACACCCGGTATATTATTACATTTTTGATTTCAGCTTAAAATTTTATAGAAAATTTGGCTCTTCAACTAACGCCCTATTTTGTACCGTTTTTGTAGATTTTGTAATTTTTGAAAATTTTTGACAAATGCTTAAACATTAAAAATCAAATATTTGACTAATTATAAGATCACTGTAAAAGGAAGTTGTGTGAGCGTATCACACTAGATTTGTTAAATATTGACTACATTCATTCTTTGGCATTATCACTGCTAAAATTTACATGGTGCATCATAATGATAACGATATTAGGTGAATGTCGTGAATACACAAATATAGTAGGCGTAAAGCACCATAATAATATCATCAATATTTGTTGTTCCACTTTCCCTATTGTACCTACAAAAACTGAAACAAATGTAATTATTTAAATAGAAAACGATCTTACTCCCACTCAGGTCACGTGCTCTCCTTACCAACATTTTAACTCCGTTCAAGGTTAGCATCCAGCCGCGCTGTCTGCGTCGCGTCGCGATAAAAATTCGCACACTTCGACCAGTTTCCCCAGAATCTGTGCGGAAACGTTTTTCGTTTCTGTCAATCGATTCAGCAAGTCAAGGTTAGTTTTCCACAATTTTTGTAAGAAGTAGTACGTACACAAGTACGCGTTGTTTATGATCAAAGCAAGCTTAGTTGGATTCGTTTCAAACCATAGAGCTTGTAATAATAGATCGCGGGAATTAAATCAAGAGCTTGTGTCATTTAACATTTAGCAACTAAGTTTGTGTACGTACAGTTGTTTTACTTCGTACTAATGCTAATGTGTAAGGCGTGCGATACATGCTATGAATTTGCCCCGTGGTAATTTTAGATCTTTTTTTATAAAAATCAAACATACACAAGCGCGTTGCTTATAAATTCAAGTAGTCCAAACACCTAAGTTTATTTCAAAATGTATATCCAAGACGCTCATTTTAGCATATACAGAGTGGGCCACGAAATTGGAACCCCTTAACTTCCCGAAGCTGCAACCCAACGTATACAAATTATGACTACATAAACACTCAATATTTATCTAAATGACATATTGATCAGTTGTTACTGAAAGTTTCGTACTTCTTTATTAAAACTGACGGAACGTGTTTTCAGATAGTTCTATGTGTACCTGTGCAGTGGTTAACGCTGCATTTGCATCTCTACGGCATTCCCCATTAGTCGAAAGAGATGTACAGGGTGATTCAGTATGGTCATTACATTGCAGGGTAGTTACGGAACATCCAACAGAACAACTACAAGTCGAAAATTACTAATAATCGCACAACAAATTAAAACATTTCCGATCTTATAAATACCACTAATCTGAGGTTGGCTTTAATTCTTTGTTAAAATAAACAAAAGCACATCAAAACCTTAGTGCTTACGACATTTTATTCATTAGTAAACAAATTTTGATGCGCCTTTATTTTAACAACGAATTAAAGCTAACCTCAGATTAGTTGTCTTTATACGACCGGCCGTTAATTGCTTAAACAGATTGACGGTCACTGGAGTGAACTTCTATATTCTATAAACATAATTTCGAACAGGTAGTTGCGATAAGAACGAATTTGGATAAAATTCAGAAGCAAAAAACAGTTGTTTGGACATTTCAAGCACGTTTGGATAGCGGTTAATATACTCGTATCTGATTACGTAAGAAAGGTTTTGGTGTTAGTTAGGTATTCCCAAAAGTTTGGACCACTCCTAATACGTTTTTATTCCATAAGCGACTCATTTTCGTGTAATGTACTTCGACTGTCAGTATACATATACTTTTGAGTCACTCTGTATACAAATCTGATTCATAATGTATGTCGACGCTGTCAGATCTCCAGCTCCTTCTCCTTCACTGGGTTCTGTCTTGACATCGTTTGTCTTGCACATCTCTCTTATTCATTGCTATTCTGTTGTTGCTTCCCCAAGTTGTTCTGGGTCACCCTTTTTTTCTCATTTTTGGGAGCATCCATTTCCATGTTGATGTCTACCATCGGTGTTCCTCCATGCGCATCAGGTGGATTTGATATAAATTCAAGATGTACGAATTAAATGTTCGTTGTACATATTGTGTTTATTATAGTTTGAATTGAAAATGTGCTAACCAAACGCTTAATTAATAATTCCAGCGTTACTACGTTATCTACGAGAACATTTATTGTTCAATGTGACGTAACAACCGGAAATTATATGATCCGAATAGTTTATTCAGTAGCACCTGCAGAAGCGATAACCGCTATCTGTTGCGAGGTGGCAAAATTTAGATAAGATTGCATCCAGCTCCCTGAGCCTGATATGTTTATTTTTGAGCCTCAGTCTTAAACTGGCACTCGTTTAGTTAAGTCTATGTTTAAGTTCCTATGTTTGTAAGTTGTTCCATAAGCAAAATAAAACTTTTTAAAATCTCCGTTTTGGGTTAATTAATCGAAATCGGACGCTCACCATAAACTGTCCCATTATAAAAGTTTTTATGCCGTAATTGGTTCCATAATAGAATTTTTTATTTAAGTCAAAAATTGCTACGAAAATGGACGATGAATATTGAAATATGGATTGTTCAAGCAATACTAACCAAACAATAGGCGGTTATACAAGAACTCGTAGAACGATTTCTGAAACAATAGAGTCGATAAAACAGAAAAAGGTAAATCGGGTGCTTCCATTATAATATGTATACAAAAAAGTGAAAAAGAAATCTTGGGATCCAATACATGAACGATTAATGAAAACATTGCTAAAAATTAACGGAATGAAAATGCAATAATTGGAGTGTATGCACAAAAAAGATGGGTGTAAAGCTGGCTAACATCCTCAGCAAACTCGCCATGAAATTTATAAGAAGAGCGAAGAACAGGTTTTGGTCAACATAGAATGAAAGAAGAAGAGTAGATCAAAACTTATAGATGAGAGTTGAACAACAGAGGAGTATGAACGTGTAAAAATGCAATTGACCGTTGATTTTTTTGCGCTGAGGTCCTTTGCTAGCATTCCATGAACCGCACACATTGCTTTCGACCGCGTTCCACCTGGTGGAAACCTGCGTCGGAGTATTCCGGCTAACCACGCAGTAAGTACACGCTGTTTCTGCTAAATTCAGTGAAGTGAATTGTTAGCTAGACTTGCTTTTTTGTTGTGAATAACGACTGGCGTCCCAGGCTCTTTCTTTATTTTACCTATGAGTATATGTTTATAATTATCGTTTAGTCAATTTAAATTGCCCTGTTTATTTTATTTGAAAATTAAAAATTATTCTTTTGGCTAGCTCCTGAAAATTAGGTGTGGATTCCTTTTATCTAGATTGCTTATTCTGAAATTTTATCCGATTTTAATTTTGACAACTCAAAATAACTTCTGTTAAATGGTAGGTACGTCAAACAACTTTGAAAATTCAATGACAAATACCTGATACATTTGTTATATAACAATATCAAACAGTAAGTAATTCCTTAATAATTAATTCACTTTTAATCTTTATTTTCTTTCAGTGCTTATTTATAATTCCTAACCTCATTTACCTTTTATTTGAACTTATCAATGTCCACGGCAGTAACCAACTCATACCACTCTGCTACCGATCACAACTGATACACCCAATAAACACGGTGAAGGCCTCCACTGACAACCAAAATGTCAAAACTGCCTAGAATCAGGAACAGAAGCTTCCTCACAGCATGCATCCAAACAGACCCGAGTCGTTGTCACTTATCTCCAACACCGTATACAAAACTACTTTCCCAAAGTATACCATCGACCAGCACCAAGGACTCCGCACAAGGGCAAGACACCAGACCTCAATTTCCAAATCCTTCAAACATGTTCCCTCTGCCAACGATCTCCGCGGAACTCTCCTTCCGTGTCAACAGCTCGCTACAATCTAACTAAATCGATGTGCAATGTCAAATGTAATTCCGCAATAAACAATTCAATATTTCTTTTTATTTAATTTCTTCTGTAGATTAGCACTGCTTTAGTTAAATATTCTCACTATTTTCTTTGTCTTCCTTCATTTTGGTATAATCATCTTCTTATTTTAAAATTTCGTTTTATTCCACCACGCAAATTTTGTCTTAATTATAACCTTCTTTTTTTCCAAACAGTTTACTTTTTAAAATAGGGTTTATTTCATAATTTCAAGTTACACAAATTAATTACAGCTTTTCATTTTCAAATTTGTTATATTAATAATCAAAACAAAGTCCTTAACGATATCATATTTTCTCTTTCCAACACACTATATAAGCTTTATTTTGATTTCTATACCCACTACGTGCAATAATCTATCTCGATTAAGTGTCATTGTTTTCCAATTTCATATTTAGATATTACATTAAATTCTAATCCTTCTGTTTCTCAATTAGCCTCAGATTATTCAATTATAAATTCTATTTTCTTTTCTAATTACATACCAATTACTCCAATACCCAATCCATATTCAAATTGATCACTATAATATCCCTTAATCCTATTTTAAAATTCATTTTTATACCCCTGTATTCATATCATTACAATATGTATTTTATAACCTTAAGAATCGCTGCCTGGTCCTTATTCACGACATATTGTGCCGGAGGTTTGAGCTAGCCAGGACTGTGTTCACCTTTCGTGTAAGGGTGGTACAGGGACAGGAGAAGAGTTAACCTTGTTGGCGGTATAAAGAAATAAAACAAAAAATCAGGCACTACAAAAAGAAGATCCAGAGGCTAGAGAAAGGTATAAAAGTATAGAAGGATGAATAAAATAGTAAAAGATGAAGCCATAAGAAAAATAATACGGCATGAGAAACGAAATGCGAATATATTATTTCGAATATAAACCCGTATTCGATCTTATTTTGCGAGTACGAAGTCCACAGTCGACTAAAATAACTGACAAGGGCCACCTGCAAAATGAAATCGAATTCAAGTATAGGAGGTACAAAGAGTTCAATATAATAGAAAATCGTTAAATCGATTAGAGTAACATCGAAGAAATGTTGAAAGCTTTGTATTAGCGTTGCACTAATGGAAAAGAATTTCTTCAAGAGTGGAAGCCAAGTTACATCACTCCCATACACAAAAAGAGCTAAAAACGACCCCTCTAGCCGTGATACGCATATACCTATTTAAAGAAATTTAAAATTCTTACAGAATTAGACAGCAGATATAAACAATCTGAAGAGCAGGCATGATTCAGGGCAAGACGGTCTATGGCGGATAATATTTTTACTCTTAATTTCAATTTTAAAAAACGCATACCCTAATAGACTCTAATAGACCAGGAAAAAGCTTACAGTAAAATTCCAATATGACGGTTATGGAGAGAACTGGAAAACCGATATCAAAACAAACATTATTCACACCGTAAAGTATTATTACATAAATGACACCGCTACAATAAAGCTTTTGAAAGTTCTTATTACCGAGTTCAACAGAACGAAGGGCTTTAGACAAAGGTGTTATACTATCTTCCATGTTATTCAAAATTTATCTAGACAGAGCCCTAATGAAGTGGGCGCGAAAATGTAAGAATTTGGAGCTTAATTTAGCAGAAGGCAACTGGTCGAACTTATATTTTGCTGACGACCAGATTGTAATCGTTTATATTTAATGTTGCGTTGAAACACCAAACAATAATATTAAATCACTTTGACAGCTGTTTCAACAACGCCTTTGTACTGGAGACCACTGCACTTATAATCAGCACTAGAACGGTTATGGTCGCTGGCAAATGACCTAATTTGGTCTGATTCACTCAACTTGCTTTATAATTGCCCAATGCCGGTTGCGCAATACATAGACCGTAGCTCTCCACGCCGATGCCTTCGCTACTGCGTCACTCCACGACGCTGTCGCTGTCTTTCTGCAGAACTTCGCCAACTCACACGCCGCTATTGCAACACTTCTCTGCTCTTGAATTTCCCGGGAGACAATTAGGAACTCCTACTGCAGCTGACGCTGTGTCCAGCTTTAAAACTAGGCCACACGTTCACTTGTGCCCGCGAATGAATCACCTTTTCTCGCCGAGCTCAAACCAGCTTCTGACGCATCCTTCGAAACCAACTCAGCCAACCCTGCAATTTTTCGCACAACACTATATTTATTTTGTTTTGTTTTCTAAACAATGCGATCGTAAACATGTTTGGAGGAGTTGGTAAATACCAGCTTGAGTGCTATATTCCCATTCACCATTTCTTTGCACCCTATTTTGAATTAGTATACTCCATTTACTTGACATCTGCACTGTCAGTGTCAAATTAAAAAAAGTCTTGACTATACCTCAATAATATTTTTTTATTAGACTGTACAGTAATTAAATTGTTAAAGTGTGAAAAATAGCAGTGCTGCATGTCAGTTTGATAGTGCATATGTCAAGTAAATGGAGTATATATTGTACAACTAGTTATGAAAGTCATCCTTTTTTCACAAATTTGCAGTTTGATTAACGAGGACGAAATTCGAGTTTATCAAGGAAATGAATAAAAAAAAGTTGCTTTCATACGTGTTGTACACGTTAAAGGACTTCAAAATTGACAACTTTCAAATTGACAATTCACAATTTCAGTAAAATAGTTAAAAAGGTGGTACATTCTTTAAGATTTTTCGTTAAAAAAGTAGTATGACTTAGCACAATCTATAAAAACTAATTTGTTTACAGCATGGCACAGTTACATTATCGACCACCGCAAAACAAAAATATCGATTCGTTGCTAAGCGACTCTTATTCAATAGCGTCGACGTTATTTATCTCTTCTAACCGTTTACAACGAATATTTTCGACGCTGCTTTGGCAAGTTTTCAAGTTATAAGATTAGCATTGAATTATTACTGTCCCAAGTAGTAGCTTAGCTACTATGTAATGATCACCGTTAGTAGTGACGCATGTACGCTTGCTACACAAATTGACATAATTTCGTAAAATTTGTTCTTTAATAAATTAATGTAGCATTTATCGAAGTTTATAGTGTACCTAATAATAATAACAATATGCGGTATTACGGAAGCGTAATAAACGATAATGCAAGGGCTTCGTAATTTAACACTTCACGCATGATTTATATCAGAATATCATAATGCAAACCTTAATTGCGCTACAGTACAGCTTATCAAGACTGCTCGCATTAATGAGTCCTCTTGTAAATACTTGTCGATAATCGATATCCACATTATATCGATATATTGATTTTGTCAATATATCGATAAATATTCTAAAAATATCGAGATATCGATGAATATCGAATCGATATTCGATATACGGATATTCGATATTCAATATATCCATATCCGATACTTCCATATATCGAAATATCGATATGAAAATAACATCAATATATATCGATATAGTGATATATCGCCCAGCCTTACTTGTAAACAGCAAAACCTTGATTGGTAAATATTTGAATATACGAATATATATGTATGTATGTATAATCGCTAACCTCTTGTTACCCTAGCTGTGAATATACGAATATACGAAATTTAATTTAGTACTGATTATAAAATGATACCAGACCTCACATATAAATCACAAATAAATGAAGAAATAAACCAGTAAATAGGGTACATATTTTCAAAAACTGCCGAATACGCCATAGGTCGATCAAGCGCGACGAGTAGAAAGTAAAACGCAGGACAGCTATAAAAAATATAACTGAGCCTACATACTAACAATGCAAATATATAATACAGAAATTAAAAAATGGTAAAACAACAGGTGCAGATACTATACATGGAGACCTGATAAACAATGAAGGTAAAAAACTACATAGAAGATGTTGCTTGTCAAAGTTTACGCCTAGTCATTTAGGTATTTTCGAATTTACAGCGTCGCGATTTTCGTCTCGACCGTGACGGCGCATTGCAGGCGCTGCAATCCCCCCCCTCCCCCCCCGTCAAAGCTTTTTAATTGCATGTCATTTTGCTACCCGATTGTTGAATAGTTAAGACGCACTGAATCGTCGCTTTCATTGTTATAGTTTTTGCGTGCATCGCGCAAATTTGAGTCTGGAATTTCTTTGCACGCTTAATTATGTAATTTTGGTTTGAAGGCAACGTTATTGGGAGATTATTTCCACGTTATGGTGACGGTTTAGTTTAGTTGCGTGTCTGGAAGTCGAAATTTCTCTTATTAGCCTTATCCTACTTATGGGGTAAGTCACATAGTCAATTATACTCCTTCCTTCGCGTTGGTGGCCGTTCTAACGTTTGCGGAATTTTCAGCTGTGGTTCTTCCACGGCGGTGCGTTTTGCTTGCCGTGATTTGGTATATAACCTCACTTCTCGTGGGATCGTACTTTAACCTCGTCTGAGTCGTTGGTGGCCTGCTAGATTCTTCAAATTGCTGCCTTTCTCATGTGCTCTGACGCTACTCAGCCACTCTGCACATGTGAATAAGCGTTCCGAGGTCCGGTTCGATTGATTTTTACGGATGATCTCACATCGCAATCGTCTTGGTGCATCGAACCATTCTGGGTGGTTCACGACCATTTACCCAAGGTCCCGAGTGGTGTAGCTTGAACAAGCGTCCACGTTCGATCAGCAGAGTTAAGCAACGCTGTCTCTGGTCCGAAGGACTTGGATGGGAGTTCCACGACTGCATCTCTCGGCGCCTCGTGGTACGGCTACCACGGAAAAAAGTTGGTCCCGGCGGTCATAACGACATCATGACAGTCGTTAGTGGGGTTGAAAGTCCTCATAACTGCACAGCGACGCCTATAATTGGCCTAACGGCTGTTGGCTGAGTGCGAATTAAATTAAAGGCAATGTAGCATTCGATTGCTGTTAGTTATAAACAACATCAAATTTTGCCTTGTGATCATGCCGCGATGAATATTGGCGACTTACATAACTTTACAAAGCAGTATTGCTCTTGTCCGGAGCTGCTCAAGCCCCCTCTAGTTTTTATTAACTTGTGTAAACGTTGTTTATTACTTTTGCCCATTTCATTATGTGTTCTTGTTAATTACAATCATTTGTTATCTACGTTTACTGTTTTGCTGGCCGATTATTGCTGGTTTACAGTAGTATTAATTTAGAGTTAGCATTACTATACCGGGTGCACCCTATTTCCA
The DNA here is from genome assembly GCA_940337035.1 of Agriotes lineatus. Taxonomy (NCBI): domain Eukaryota; kingdom Metazoa; phylum Arthropoda; class Insecta; order Coleoptera; family Elateridae; genus Agriotes; species Agriotes lineatus. The sequence goes on along the minus strand of OW679201.1, from coordinate 46,999,724 downwards.
GCACTAGTTATTACTGGTTATTGTACATATGTACTAGCTTTTGAACCCAACACATAGGTGAACTTACTCTAATTAATGCATTTTTAAAATTAAGTTGTAGATAAAAAAGTTTCAGAAGGAACGTTTTAAGGTCTTGAACAAAAAAACTGTTCAAAATTACGACAAAAAAGGTAAAAATATATGAATTTTGCTAATAATACTGAAACAGTAAAATAAAACACTTAGTAATGTACATTATATCAGTTTGCAAATAAAAAAAACAGTGCAGCCCGTGGGATTCGAATACGCGCTCCAAGGAGGAATCCGATTGCTAGTCAAATGCTTTACCGGTCGGCCACGACTCTGCATCTGTTACATTCATTTATGGCTGTGTTATGAAGGACGAGAAACACAACAAGCTCTTGTTGCATATTATCTAGCTATCAACTATATTTTAGAGTTTATGAGTTCTCACCATAGTGGGCATATTTGTTGTATTAAAGACGCATTGGCGGCCATTATAATTTTATTTGATTTAAGCTTTTGTACAAGATCCTACTTAGTCTCCAATGAACTAGTCGGCCCTCAGATATTTTTAATTTTTATTTTTATATATTTCGCACTCAGCCAACAGCCGTTAGGCCAATTATAGGCGTCGCTGTGCATTTATGGGGACTTCCAACCCCACTAACGACTGTCATGATGTTGTTATGACGGCCGGGACCAACTATTTCCGTGACAGCCGTATCACGAGGCGCCGAGAGATGCAGCCGTGGAACTCCCATCCAAGTTCTGACCAGAAACAGCGTTGCTTAACTCCACTGATCGAACGTGGACGCTTGTTCAAGCTACACCACCCAGGACATATGTCCATGTAGTCATGACAATTTAAAATTAATTAAACTGTTGTATTAATATTTATATGAAATCATAAAAAATATATGAACTGAGATGAGTACATAGAATAATAACACTAATATTGAAGAACAGCGACAATTACTGAAGAATTATGTTGTTAAATGTTACGTGTAAAAATCTGTTACCTAATTCAAAGAGAACGTGAGAAATATACCCCAAAAATAATGGGAGATTATCACTGGGATTTTTAAAAGTACATCAATCAATGGTGGATGCTTTAGATCAGATGAAGCAGATCTTAGAAGAATTTCATGAACATCACATAAGAGACAAAACTAGATTAGTACGAGTTTTAAGTTAAAATTGAGAGCCAAAAATTAAAACTTCGCAATCATACAAGATATAGCAGTTTCAACAACTACATATAAGAGCATATATGAGCAATTAAAAAAGAGAAAACGTTTAGGATCTTTTTCCAGCTTCCTCTCTGCATAGCAGATCATAGATAAATTCTTCAGCCTGTCCTTATCGATTATTTGGATTAGTTCCTATATTAAAATGTATGACAGTCGAACGAAACACTTACAGCCGTATGCATAGTCGTTCGCCAGCGGCTCGCTGGCGACTCGCCGGAGTTTCGTTACGAATAGTATGTTGGCGGCACTGTACGTCTATGTCAAATTTGAGGTTAGCCGGTTAAGATTTTATGTCAGTTTCTGTCAAAACTGACGGGAAACCTAACCTGATAACCTCGAATTTGATATAGACGTACAGTGCCGCCAACATACTATTCGTAACGAAACTCCGGCGAGTCGCCGGCGACCTGCTGGCGAACGACTATGCATACGGCTGTTAGTAATGTGAATGGCATTAATTCGTAAAAAAGTTGCAGTCGGTAAAATTCTAATTTACGCTCTCAGAAGGAATCTGATTTCTAGTCAGACGCCTTAACCACTCGGCTAGTAACACTATGTAACACAGGCCTTGTCTATTAAATTTTACTTTATCTTGAAAATCACGACACTTTAATCGTCAACCTACTGTATTTTCTCTGATTATAAAATGAAAAATATGTAGCTTTTAGCTATAAATGGTTATATTGAAAGATCCCTTAGAGAGGATGAGATAACGAGGCTATTAATATTTTTTCTTGTAGTAATCGTGCATTTAGGATCGAACTGTATAATTACAGAGCGTCTCAAAATTCATAGTAGCAAAATATCCAGCCTGGTATAAGGTAATATAACCCATAACTGTGATTTTTATTTTTCTTAAATGCATTGCTAATATTTATTTAGAAACCCCAAAAACCAATCTTGTAACCATGCATATGACTATCTCACTTTTCTCATTAAATTACTGATAAAATTACTCACCGGTCTGACAGAAGTATTCTTCGTATTAAATCACTTATCTACACGCATTCATGTTCAGTCTTATAAAAAATTTTCGAAATACTCCCCTTGATGAACACAAACCCGGTATGGTCTCTGAATTGAAGATCTTACATTTTCAAACAAGAATGATTGCTGTCGAATTGTTTGTGTCTAATTTTCCACCCTTTCTTGCAAACTTGAAACGAGGTTACAATGTTACACAGAATCAAAGCAACTCTCTCGCTGTTCGTAAAAGGATCCGTTTTTAATTTTATTGAACACGCACTGGTCAACTACACCACGAGACTGATGGATACTTCTAAATTTAAAATAGTACACTTATTCACAAAACACCTGCAGTATTTACATTCTTGCGACAAGAAACTCAGATTTGAACAAATTCATCCTTGAAAGTTGCGTAATTATCTCACTTTATTTTACGTACTAGTCGCGTGTGTAATTATTATTTATGAAAAACTTTAATACATTATTACTGGAAACATACGTGCCAATTATTTAAATACTTTGGAAATATCATTGTTTCACTACAACCTATCAGTATTTATATTTTTCACGATGAATTTAGAAACACCCCGTATAAAACGACTGTATTATTTATTTTCTTCTGTTTCGGTTAAGGTGTGACTTCTCTCGCCATTTTAAGCGTAATTTTTGCAATATTTGACATAATATACCAAAATATGCCGATACGCACAAAATGGAAACGCAATTGTGATTCAGCAAGAAATTGTTAGAACTTTTGGGGAAATATAATATTTTAACGCCATTTATTAAAGATCATTGCAACACTACTTTATTCGAATTATACCGGGGAACTGAACTGAACTTTTTATTCTTCTGTCACTTAATATATCGCGTAAATGTAGAAAGTGGTGATCACAATTACAGTCATTACGTTATGCTTTAATAATTTCCATGAAAAAACTGTCCCTCAAATAGCTTTATACCTCTATTGTAGTAATATGGTATTGGCCTGTAAAATTATACCGGGTGTCCTAAAAAGAATTACATCTAGTAGGTTTTGAATTTTGTTTACATGTAAATTTTTATGTGCCGTTAGATCTTTAATGATATTGCATTATGGGAAATTCAAACCATGCTAGATGTAATTCTTTTTAAGACACCCGGTATTTATATCACTGATGACGAAGATGAACAATTCCTTTCTTTATCTAACGAACAATTCCTCGAACAGGCGACATCGCCGTAATACGATTATGTATAGCTATGTAAAATAATAATAATTTTAACTTACTGAGGTTATGTTTATAACTTTTCGAGTAGTAATAAAAAATTATTTTTACTTTATTAAAACACAGGTTAAAAAGCAAAAAGATACAATGTATTCAGTACTTCGCAAATTTCGTGATTAGTACCGCTAGCGCCACCGCTTGTGTTCTCCAGTAAGCTACCGCCGGTTCTTAAGAATCCTGCATCGCAAGTAGGTTCTTGGGGGCGCTTCTAGTAGTTTTCGATCCCGTCACCAGAGGGCGTATGCGGTCCGTAAAGTTTCGTCGCATTCAACCCTTCCTGGGGATCCCCCTTGTCCCAAGCCAAGCCTGTTGTTTTGGCGAAAATTCAACATGTTTTGGGAAGGCAACGTTTTTGTCGCAAGTACGTGTACGTCATCTCGGGGCACGACAGGGTGCATCATGTTGAGCTCAGAACAAATAATGTACCGTTCCGACTTGAGCGTGAGAGAACGTGTGTCCGAATAAGGTCCCGTGGGGTTGCTAAAAAGTGCGTTTTGATGGAGTTTCGTTCGTGCGCCTATGTGCGAGACATATCTCTTGTTCTTGTGAGTTCTGAATTAATATAGAACTGCTTTGCTGGATTTCCTAGTCTCTTTCGCAATTATCTGCACTCCGCCAAAGTATGCAATGCAACCTGTCCAAGCCGAATCGCGCCCATGCAAAAAAAGAGAGCGGATAGCTGGCTGGTAAAGCATTTAAATTTCCAGTCGGTAGGTAGCGGACATCGGTTACATCGCACGCTCTCCGACCACCATACCAACGTCTTTGGTGGTCGTGACCCCTGTAGAAGGGCATTCTTTCTTAATTCATGAAGTTAAGCTAGCTACTTACCACGACGGCGGCCGAAGATTTCTAATAAAATCACACTTTGTGTGATTAGTGACAATCTCTCAGCCTACATTAAGAGAAAAAATAAGCCTACGCAAAAGTCAGCCAGGTTTCGTTTCCGTCCACGCTAGTGTCTATATTTTCTTGTTTTGTGTAGGTATAATCATTGTTCTACACATTAGATATTCGTTACTGTGTTTTCCAGAACGAGCAGCTGATCTGACTCGCGCTTCTGCTTGTTTGATAACTAATGCAGCACCGCTTGCAAGTGAATAGCTGATCGCTTGGTGGCGCATATTCAAGGTGTTTATTGATGTAATATGTTCACATTTGCGTTCACGAATCAGCGAACCGCCGATCCGCTCTAAAAAGCAATAGATTGCTTTCATAGGCATTGAAATCTCTTTAACTTTTCTCTGCAACTTTGTCAACATCTCATTTATTGCATAATACACATGTTGATAGTAAGTTTGATTGATATAAGTGACAAAGTTCGATTTTTACAATACACGATAGTGCTCTTCAAGCAAGATATTTCAGATGAAGTAAGTCACGTAAGAAGCCCTCCAGTTCTTCAACCGAGAGCCGTCTCACAGCGATGGAAAGTGCTGAGGGAATAGTATTGAACGAGGTGACTCTTGCAGCAGCGCCCGCTCGACAGGTAATTACCAACAATTGATGTGTTTGGATCGGCCCTATTGCTTAACCAAACTATTGAGAACCCCCTCTCCCCAACGCCGAGTTAGCCGCGAGCCAATGGGAGGCTTTTCATGTATCGTTGACCTCCTAACGCGTGCCTGTTCTAACTCCGGATTAGCCTGCAACAAATGTTTAATTACGAAGGCTATAATGCACCTGAAATTGTAAAAACATACTGAAAGATGTCTGTTGTGGGAAGCCAATCAATTATTAGCGTACTTACAAGTGTTGACAGGTGCGTTTATGTAAACAAGTAATTCATTTGGTATAAATGGGTCGTTAAGTAACCTAATACGCTATATACGTTATTTATTTCGGCGCATACTAGTTCGCTCCCGCGGTCAGTTTTTGAAAAAGGTCATAGGTAAGTTCGCTCCCGAAGCATAGGTAAGTTCGCTCCCGAGGATTAAAACGTAAATAAGTAGATTACGAGAGATTAAAATTTTACCAATATTTTATTTTACCAATATTTATATTATTACATACAATATTATACATACAAGACATTTAATATAATTTTAATGTGAGCAAAACTCTTGGTAAAAACGATAACTACTCATTTAATGACAATAACAAAACAGGAATAAACTTATATTCAAAATATATCAAATTTAAATTAATTAATTTTTCTTTACATATCTTGACAATTTTTCAAGAAATTGAATTTTTGTAATAGCTCCAGTTTTGAAGCTGGCCAAATGATCTTCAATTAATTTAATTTTTTGCATTTCTACCCTTCTGTATACTTTTTTAATTTTATGAGCACTGTTTATTTTTACATATGTCTCGACTTGAAATTCTTTCAACACTTCAATAAATTGAAAAATATTTGGATGGGCAGCGTAAAACGACCCATTGAATCTGCTGTGGAAAGCTTCACAAGCATTTGTTGATCTCGTCCTTGCTGAAGAATGTTCGGCCCACATTTCTGGCGGGAATAGAGAATCTTCTGATATATATGTTTCCACCAAATAGTTATTAAAAATCTCCAATTTTTTGTCTTGTGGCAAAATTTCCGCAAGATCAAAGCAGAAACAATCTCCCACATCGGCTGGTTGTAAGTAGGGAAGGCCAAATACGAAATTTAAATATTTTCCAATATCTGATTGGGATTTGTAATCTTGAGTAAGTCCTAAGTGCTGAATTTTCCGCCACCTGCAGCAATGGAACAAAATAATTAATTTTTTGATAAAATATAAAAAGTAAGATCTTACCATGACTGGGTTAGATGAAATAAGCAACCCTTAATCACAACGTGTGGAAGTTTTCTTTGGAATGCTAAATGTATTGCCATTTCAAAATCTATGTAAACACATTTTGATGTTAGTGCAATTTCCATTTCTTGTAGCTTGTTGAGAAGAATGTTTAAGCAATTTTCATAAGTTTTTGTTGTTTTATCCGGTAATAGGAAAAATACTAAAGGCATGTAATGACCATTACATATTCCATGTATGGTAAATAATTGGTAGAAAAACTTTGGGCAACATTTAAATGTTCCATCCACATATAAACTTTCTAAAGTGCTTAAAAAGTTCAAGTTTGTCACGCTTGTAAACATCACAATTTTAGAGTTTATATCATTTGTTAGCATGAAATCTTCATTTCTATTGGTTTTTATTTCTAAATTGCTTAAGACTTCTTGAGTGTTTTCTAAGCTAGTTGGTAAGGCTGGTAGAAAGCTTCGTCTATGGTTATAGATATTCTTTCTAATATATTGCATATCAGTTGTTGTGATTGTTTCGACGTCATTATTTAGTAGCACACGGTTAATTATTTTCGACGGCTTTTCACTTACGTTTTCCGCTGCTTTTCTTTTCAAACTGTTGCTCAAAATTTGTCTGTTTAAGACGGCGTTTTCCATCGCCTCATGAGCATGATTCAAATTTGAATCAACCAACATATTTTCGTCACCCACACTTTTTAAAAATGATTTACAGCTCCTTACTATACACTGCCACCGTTTCACATTTCCCGCCAATAATTTATGGAAATTAAATTTATAGGAATTCACCACCAACATAGGTTTTCCTTTTTCACTAATAATTTGGCTTACGTCCATTTTAAATCTTTCTCAACCAAGTGTAAAGAAGAAATGATTTTGTTTATTCCGTACATTTTCTTATATTTATACAGAAAAATAGGCTCATTACTAACAAGTTTGTTATTGTCATTAAGCGATAACATGGCATGCCATTAACAGGGGATTATTTTTGAAAAATATTTGGCGATAATATTAAGCAATAATGTGGATTAACATTAACAGGGGATTATTTCTGCAAAATATTTGGGAGCGAACTTACCTACACCCTTTTCACGTAGGGGGATTAAAAACTGACCGCGGGAGCGAAATAGGTTGCGGCCATTTATTTATACCACAAACCTGCGCCTGGAAAATGGGCAACCAAATATACTTACCATACGATGCTGTGATGCCTAACTTAATACAAAGTATCTATAATTCCTTCCTGTCTAAATATTGCGTTATATATCGCAACATCCAATACAGCTTTAGTATGAGGTCCTACATATTGCGCATGTCCGCCAGTAAGCCGTCTGATTGGTTACTAGGGCTTAGTTGAGTTCACGCCAACATGAAGAAGCAGTGGTTCAAAACAAGCTATCAATAATGTGCTGTGCACAAGTGTTTTTGTTGCTCCATAAGATGATGTGTGTCGTTTTAACTTGTTTAGGTTAGTTGCAGCCCTTGATTGTTTTTTTAAATATAATGCTCTATACGATTGTTTAGGAATCGCTGGTCACATTTAGGCCTGAAAGTTCAATTTTTGATCATGCGCAATAGGCAGGACTTTACACTACAGTTTTACACAGCATCCTATGGTAACTATATTGGGTTGCTTTTTTGGAAGGTCAGACTCGTACTTTCCCGTCAATCATTCTGTATATAAGAATTGCACATTGTTGTTGTGGCAAATAAAGTAAATAAAAAGTCATGCAAGGAAAATCTTATGCGATTGGCTCTTCTATATACAGGGGCGTTTTAGCAGGGGGCAAGGGGTGCACAGCACCCGGGCGGCAGGGCATAAGGGGCGGCAGCTACACCTTGGTTACATAACTGATTTTTTCAAATTCGAAATAGAGTTCCCCTCTAACTCTAAAGCGTTATAACAATGAAATAACGCAAACACGTGACGCCACGCGCAAAAAATAAATAGGTACATTTCGACGTAAATGCAGTGGATTATAATAGAGATTTTATCGAATTATGTAAAATTTACACCAAATTCAGTGGATATTTTGAAATATTTGTTTAAAAATAAGTTACTTAGCACATTCCCAAATTTATCGATTGCTTTACGCGTTGAGTTAACTTATCCTGTCTCTGTTTCTGAGAGTATAAGATCATTTTCCAGGTTAAAAATTATAAAAAATTATTTAAGACCAAGTATGACACAAGAAAGGCTATCAAATATAGCTATAATGAGTAGTGAAAGCGACATATATATAAACTAGCTTTTAAGCCCACCAGGCCATAACATATGTGGCCTTCTACAAATTAAAACCCCAATTTTATTTATGCCCAATTTTATTTATTATTTATACTTCGACTTTCTTTCAATGTGTAAAATATTGTAACTATCACTCATATGCTGACGATACACAAATATACATTTCTTTTAATTCTAGTAACCAAGTTAACGCATATTCCTTCTTGAACCAAGATTTAGATAAATTATATCAGGTATCTAAACAGCATTGCCTGCAACTTAATCCCAAAAAATCTAACGTTATTTTGTTCGGTAGTAAAAACGAACGATTAAAAATCGTTTCTGATTTTAAGGTATCGATTAATGGAGTATCTCTGGAATATAAAGAATCTGTGCGCAATCTAGGCCTTCAGATAGATGATAAATTACGTTTTAAAGACCATATTAGCAATTGCCTTCAAAAAGCTTACTGTAAAATTAAGACGTTGTTCAACAATAGAGATATATTGAGCACTAACATGAAGATATGCTTATGTAACGCACTTGTACTTTCGCAGTTTGACTTCTGTGATACAGTATACGGTCCTTGTATAGATTACGTTGACACTAAGCGAATTCAGAAACTGCAAAATTCATGTTTGCGTATGATTTATGGCATACGCAAGTATGAAAGAATTTCGCATAAGCTACAGAGTGCTCAATGGCTCAATATGAAGAACCGGAGGTACTTACACGCTGCTTGCTTTTATCGTAAAATTATATTAACTGCATCCCCACCATATTTACATAGAAAGTTAGCCTATCGTACGGATATACACAATCTGAACTTGCGTCACCGAGGTCTTCTGACAGTGCCATTTCATTATAAACATATTTTCACCCGTTCTTTTTCGTATTGCATAGTAAAATGTTTTAATAGATACTACATGGAAATGATGAAACCAGTAAGCTCAACCGTATTTAAAAATAAATTAAAAACGATCCTGCTCAATGAACAACACGCAATGAATACCATCAAGTAGGAATTTCAATGTGTATTTATTTCACAATCACATCTGACAGGCGTATGTACCGGAATCATATATAGGTTTATATATTGTATATTGTATTATGTTCATAAAGTTAAGTTGTAGGTTAAGTGGAAGAGCAGCCAGCATATCATTGCAACCAGGCTGAACTTCGCCTGCAGTATTTAAATATTTTTTCCTTTGTTATACCCTTGAATTATTAGTATAATAAAAGACACTTTATTATTATTATTATTATTATAAAACAATTTTTGAATTTTAAAAATTTATTCTACATAAAAGAATTACAGAAGAAAATATTTTAACGTAGTTAATAAAATAAGTATCTTAATATTTGTAGTAATACTGAAACAGTAAGGAGAAACAGTTAGTAATGCAAATTACATTAATTTGCAATACAAAAACATCCCAGTTGGTGGGATTTGAATCTGTGCTTCTCGGCGGAATCCGATTGTTAATCAGACGTTTTAGGGTACAAACAGGGTGAAGTAGTTTTTTAAATACTTCTTAGTCTCTCCCTCAAAAAATTATGAAGTTACAAGTTAAGATATTTTGTATTTCCATGAGTGTTGTGCTCAGATATCCTTAGTTATGAAGGCTAATGGTAAATCTTATCATCATATCAGGCTGTTTTATAACATTTTTGATACCTATGCCAGGTTTGAGGTTTGCTTTATTTAGAATACACAAGGGTAAAGCAGAGTAAATTAAACCTGACTGAATTCGTCACTTGGTTTTCTTGTAATAACGATTCTGCGTTGTTGATCAACGTGTCAGTATCTTTTGTAAAAAGTTTGTTTTTTTTTGCTTTACTCTCTGCTTTACTATGTTTCTATCCTTTACGCACTTGGCTAAATTCGCTGCCTTACGTACGTTATTATCGTTGCATTATGAAAGACAGGGTGACAACAGGACTGATAGTGGACGAATTACGCTTGATCGGTGGCGATGAAAACGTGACACTCGCAGAGAAGCAGGGAGGTGAACACTGAAAAGAAGGTATACACGCGTTTATGTACAAGAATGATACTGTTAACGAATTTGCAATAAGAAAATCAAGAAAAGTTGATTGTGGCAGTTGAAAAGCAACAAATATTACTTTCAATATTGTAATTGATATGTTGATGTTATCAAATATGTGATTAATAATAAATAAAATGTTTGGCTTACATGAATGCTTTCCTATTTAGCTTCACGCAACTCAAATAACTTACCTCCCCTAACCACCTAACCTATAACCAAGAGGGGGCGGCATATAAGACTTGCACCCCGGCGGCAGGTATGCTAGAAACGCCCCTGTCACAGTGTAGTGCAGAAAGTTAACAATTCTTTTTAGTTGCTCAAAATATTATAGAAGGAAGTTGATGTATGATAATAAATCGAAATAGCGCCGGTTATTAAACAAATTTCAGCGAATTCATCTAAGATTTCATATTTGGAGATATTTTTCAATTCATAAAAATGTTTTCTAAGAAATTGAAGAATAAGGGTACTTGAACTGGATGCGAATGTTTGCTCAACTCTGTACATTATGGAAGGATTAGTGAATCTAATGATGCTATTTTAGTCTCTTTTCGTGGAAAAATTTTCTGCTATACTAATATAAACCGAGATCTGTAGACTAGTGGTTAGCACGTCTGTTTAGCATTCGGGAGGTCGCGGGTTCGAACCCGTAACCGTCTGCTCTGATTAATCTTTTTAGGTGGTTTTCCTGAGTCAACAGAGTACCTACCTTCTCTAAGGCGAATGCCGGGGCAGTACTTCTCCACCTTTCTTTGTATCTTTTTTCTCTTCTATTCTCTAAACCTTTCACTCACCCATCCTGAAATTGTTGGTAGTTTGTTTGGATGGAACCACTGCTTCTTCATGTTGGCGTGAATTCAACTAAACTCTAGCGACCAATCAGACGGTTTATTGGATGAAGAGAAGCGCAAGGTTACTATAAGCCTATAACAACCCGCCTCCAGTTGGGGAATTGAAATGACATTTACCTTTTTTTACTAATATAAAACTATTTAAAAAACACGTCAGTATATAGAGATCATTAGACCGCACTGTATATAAAAGAGCCAGTTGCATCAGTTTTTCTTGCACACCTCGTCGCCTATTACTACAAATTTTTAAATTAAGCGCGGGAGCAGTTAAAAGATTGATTTTCATGAATTTTAGTAATACAATTCTTAATTAATTGTAACATACACGGTGACTTATTGACTTAGGAAATTTTAAAGCTTTACTGCTATGCAAGCAGTGTTTACATTCAAAAAACACATAATCAAGTATGGTCCAAATATTTAATTACTGACAGTTTGCATTATACATTATTGCTCTTCGGTTTTCCCACCCCCACCCATCCCTAGGTTATTACATTAAACGACAAGGAATACAGCAGTTGACGCTATTGAAAAAACATTGATTACGTAACTGCGCACTCGTGTAAACGAACTGCAGTATATTGCGTATCACCCCTTTTAGGAACTACATATTTAGATTTTACAAGGTGATACTCTTCAAGTATTGCACAATATGATATTTATACTAAGAGAACGAAATTCTGCTTAGTAATGCTATTAACAGCAGATGACCCCTTTTAGGAATTACAGATTGTGCTAAGTCATACTATATTTACCTATTTAAGTATTATTGCATAATATATAAATGCTATTTGCACTGAATTGATTAATAAAAGTGTAAAGTAACCAAAATGCTGCTTAGTAAATAATAATCCTTCTATCACGTAGTTACTTACCTACATATAAGTAGGATAAAATTGTGCAGTGTCCCAGTTCCCAACTGAAAAATATTAGTCGATAACAACAGCGCATACGCTGTAATTTAACGGATTTAATAACATTTTTAAAGTATGCTGGCGTTTTTACCGAATAACAAGCATTTGGTCCTTCGAGCCGGATCAATTCTATTTTAGAAACTTTATTTAAATCCGTTACAGGTGATGTGCTGTTGATTATAGACAATATTTTTCAACTGCTTACTTAGACGACTTGAAATTACTCGGCGATAACCTGAAGAGCTACACTATAATGCTCAACCTTCCCTTGTTAATGTAATTCATAGGAAACCCCAACAAAAATCAAATATTTTTATACACACACAAATTTGTTCTGTCCAAGCTATGAAAAAACATGGAGGGAATGACGTTTGTACAGCTGCTAATGAAATATCACAGGGATTTACTTCGTGAAACGTATTTGGGTCAGCTAACCGTGACATTGCTTATGTAATTAAATTAGTATTAAGTTTGCCAGCCAAAGCAATAGTAAAACCGGCAGTAAAGGAGGTTCCATCAGTTCAATTGAAAGTGACTCATATAATTGATATAACAATTGATATAACAAAATAAACCTTGAATTTAAAACACTCTAATTAGGTCTGGGCCAGTGCTGATTCCGCGCAGTCAATTTGAATCTCAATTCTACATTTTATAGGATTTTCCGCTTCCAGCCTATTGTGTAATTGCACAACAAACATTTTTCTCATATAAAAGCAGTGTAAATTTTCGGTTGGTCAGCGTGAAGAGGTTTTGCCATAACGCAAAAATTCAAAATTGAGATTTTTGTTGAAACGGGGGTTTTGAAGCCCAAGAATTCCAAAAACATTGTTTATAAATACTATGCGTGCACATGCTCCGCAGCCTAAATGTTAGATATTTTTCTTGTGAACGGAAATATATAACTTTGAAACATAACTGCTAACAATAACAGCTTCTCATACTTGGAAAACGTGATTAGGATATACCAACATCATCAATCTATGTGCAAATAAAACCTAAAAAAGAGAGAAAGAAAGTAACGGAATCTCAATAAGGTTCTGGATCCCATAAACCATTTTTTGCAGATTTCCAAGCTCATTTTCTTTCAAACTGAGCTGTGCTACGTATAACCTTGGCCTTAGGTCGCTTTAAACGCCTGTGCGTGGATCATGTTGTATATGCTTCTGTTGGCTAATTTTTGGTGTATTTTGAAAAATGGACACGCTCAACACGTAGGCTTGGTGTTACAAAAGGAGGTCATCCCCTAAAGCTTTGGTATTCCGGTATCGTATAGGAAGGCCGATTGAACACCTCAACGCGTATGGTTGTATAATACCGCTCCTTGATAATATGCGTCGACTCTTTTTTTGCCAGTAAAAGAAATTACTTCGAGGCCGATTAAAACCTAAGGTAAGCAATAAAGCCGTTTGTTTCACGTGGTCTGATGTGGTTGAATTGATTTGCAGGCCTCTTTTCTTGAGTTGTGTTGGTTCCTTTCTAAACTCGAGGGACGTTTTTTGGGCATTGTTTCTGAACGTCGAGGTCATACCCCAGGTCTCCTATTTGGAGCCGCTTGTCGCACGCGCTATAATACATCCCACTGGTGAATTAATTCTGTCTTTTCTTGATTGGAGTTTCTACGATACACAGTTAGAGGTCGTGTTTATTTATTCCACCTTTCGCTCGTTTGATAATGTACTGTTTAGTAGGCACTATTCACCTGTCTACTGGTTTAATTTGTTTAGTGTATTTTTTTTAATCATTCAATGTTTGTAACTTCTTGTCAAAATAGTAGACGGAAATAAGTTCCATTATAGCGCATCACCTGTCGGTAGGCGAAGTTTTAAGCCTTAACATTATGTTATTGAATTGTAAGTACATTACCTCCTGAAAGGCCTCTTGAAGATAGTGACGCGTCCACGGCTTGCGTAAGTAAATAACTTTTTGGGGTGCTTTAGGAAACTTTTATCAATTAGGTCTATCTTAAATGTATCAGTTCCAGCACCATGTTTAGTGAATTTCCTTTTGGCTTGCTTAAGACTCATATATTATTTGTTTATTAAAACTTTTTGCATCATTTTTATATATTAATAATAGCTTCTGGGGTTCATTGTGATTCTAACCATAGATGTAATACTTACTATATTGCTAGCGGCTATGAGTGGGAAACTCACAAAGGAAGTGAGACAGACAATCAACTCTTCAATGTATAATGGTGAGTTGTACGCAAGCGCGGCGGCGTCGTCCGCCCAATGGGGAAGTGGTCAAGTTTAAAATTCGCTTCTAAAGGCGGAGTTTGAATTCTCACGCATGCGCACGAGACGCGTTATACTCTAATTGAAACTATGTCGGCGCCGTAATGTTTTCGCGCGTTCCCAGGCCCTACTAGCAATATAGTAGTATAATATATATATATGATTCTAACGAACTCAGTGTACTTTTTATATGGTAATAATTTTAATTCCAGGTTTATATGGAATTTATTAAACCCATGGCAGGTAATGTAGATATTAATTTGAAGCTAAACTGTACCATTATTTTCAAGTTCAGTTGCATTAATGAGTTTGGAGCCATTTATGTTACTAACAATTTTGATTCTATTTCAACTCTCCTAATTGTAGTTGTCCGGCACATCACCCAGAGTATCGAGTTAGCCTCTATTTTAAATTGTTGACTTATGTGGTAAACAAACTTCAATATCATTGCATTTATATTGATTCTATGTCGTTTTTTTTCTAAAGCTATATACATTTAGCATTTTTTACTATTGACAGAAAAATTCTCTTTACCTGTTCTGTATATTGTTATATACCATAAGATAACCTAGAGTGTGTATACGCTGATAAAGTTACTATTGTGTTTATCTATTAATGAGGTACTGGACATATACTAGCGTATCGTTATTGCAATGATAACGTATCTATTTTGGATAATTGAAGTATTGGACTACTTATATTCTTAAGTGGATTTTATTCTATTTTGAGTTGCTCTCCATTAGTTACTCATGCTCATTTTTTAAGATGTTAGTATATTTTCAATCTATATTAGTATCTGCCTCTTGGTCGTTTTAGTTGTGACTTACAGTAGGTACTCTAGTTGTTGTGTCCCGACCATGTTATTATTCTTTACAATTTGACAAAACAAACTGTATCACCTCCGCCATGTATTAAGACGGTCAGTTTAAATTTATTCTTTTTCTCCATATTCCATTTCTTCTTATACTGTATTTTATACATTTTCACCTAAGCATTTAAAGTTAGCGCTGGCCTTATAATACAGTATGATCGAAAACTTTCAACGTCTAGAGGGCTGTGGAATTATTTTCTCAAAAAATTTTGTTGGCGGTAAATTTTATCTACCGGACTCGTTTGTAACTATGTAAACGCTAGTTACCAATGCAGTATCCTAAAAAAATATTAGTAACAAAAACAACTACAGCTATTCAAAATGATTTGCTGCATTTTCCATATACAGAATCACCTAGTGCTCGGCATTAAACATCCTGTAAAAGTTAAGTTTATCTGTCAAAATTGTATAGGTTATATTATTAAGTATCTTTATTCATCACTACCAACATACATTTAATTTTTAAAAAATCCACAGCCCTCTAGACGTTGAAAGTTTTCGATCATTCATTCATTCATGATCTGTAGCCTCTTTTACCTTTCGGTGTCGAGGACCATTCATACCTCGCGGGAAATGCAACGGAGGTAATGCGCCGCCCGCGACTTACACTATGCTCCTCGGCATGCAAACATACCACACACACAACACCTTACATCTAACTTAACTAATGCGTTCAAATCCACTGCCGCTCCGAGAAAATTCTCGGCTACGGCCAGATTTGAACCCATGTCCATCTCGTTGCTAAGCAGACAACAAGCCCACTTAACCACCGAGGTGGCCTAATTTTTCGATCATACAGTACTTAAATCATTATGCCACATCTCTAATCATTTGGCACTCTTTCTTCTACTTATTCCTCTTGTATTCGGCTAGTAGCCTGTTTGATTCCAAACAGTTGTGGTACTATGAGCCCATAAGTCTGGTAGGTGTTGAAGAAGAGTTCCTTGTTAGGGGTTAGTGACTACCACAGGTGCTAACATGGTAGCCGGAGAGTGCACCTCCCACCTTCCTACTAGCTACAACATCTGCGTAGCTTTTCTTCCTGTTAAATAATATTTGTATTTCCATTTTTGCATGTCACACTATACCTTCAGCCTTGGAAAAACAAAACACACACAACAAAAATTATACACTGTCATTATTGATACAAGATATTCTGCAAGTCTACAGAAATATAAAGGAAAAATGTGTGACAACTGCGGCAACTGTGAGGCTTGCGACCTGAAAAGGAGCCACAAGGCTATAAATATTTTAGGCGACTCAGGTGGCTTGCATTCTGCATCTAACCTAACAGCGAGCTCTGTCTAATTCAGCGCTTTTCAGGAAATCCGGAGCAAATGGCTCCTGCATATAAACTGACATACTTCAACGGTTTTGGCCTTGGAGAGCCCATCCGTTTCCTCCTGTCTTATGGTGGACTGGAATTCGAGGATGATCGCTTCAGTCACGAAGACTGGCCCCAGATTAAACCTAGTAAGTCCCAATTTAATTTTCTGCCGGAATAAGAACGTTCTGTTCGTAGCAATGCTTTTCGGACAAGTGCCGCTGCTGGAAGTAAACGGCAAGAGAGTATTCCAGAGCATCTCCATCTGCCGCTACCTGGCCAAGCAAGTGAAGCTTGCTGGAGAAAATGATTGGGAGAACTTAGAAATTGACTCGATAGTCGATACCATTACCGATCTTCGACAGCGTAAGTAGTGTTAAGGCATGAAGGTTGTAGTTGTTAAAATGCTTTTATTCGCAACCATATATGTAATGTTAACATTCCTGACCTCATTTGAGTGGGGGAAGTCGTACATTTCAGCCTGCTACTTCCCGCACTCACTTCCCGCTCAAGTGCGTTCGCGTCTCAATCAGCTAACTAATCTCTCGACAGTAATGAAACCCTTCCCATCTCGGGCTGTAATATACTATTATTCGCAACCATATATGTAATGTTAACATTCCTGACCTCATTTGAGTGGGGGAAGTAGTACGTTTCAGCCCGCTACTTCCCGCACTCACTTCCCGCTCAAGTGCGGGAAGTGAGTGCGGGAAGTACATTTCCGACCGCTGAGTAGGTAGGGATACTGAGAATCTTGTTGATCCATTCATGCGCTTCGCAACCTGTCGTATCATAATATAATGTTTCCAATTATTGTTTAGAATAAAGTGGTTGCGAATAAAATAGTATACAAATCTCGACAGGAAGTTTCTTTAGTCTCGAGATAATAGCTGATTTCGACGCTTCGCGTCTCAATCAGCTAACTAATCTCTCGACAGTAATGAAACACTTCCCATCTCGGGCTGTAATATACTATTGCAGTGATTGCTAAGTACCACTATGAAGAAGACCCTGTGGTCAAGGAGGTTAAGAAGGGGACTCTTCTTAAGGACACTCTCCCTTATTATCTCGACCGTCTTGATGCTATTGCCAAAGCGAATAATGGACATTTGGCTCTTGGCAGGGTAAGCGCTTTGCTTAGCTATCATATAATGCAAGAGGTATAATTAAAAAACTTTGAATATCCACTTATGCGTAGCATATTCTTCCAAAGAAACTTTAATATTAAAAGTCGACACATAAATAGAGCGCGTCATAGATGTACAACCTCAGTGAAAAGTGCTTTCTTAAATTAACAGCAACGATAAACTTATCATACCCACCACCACTTGTAATCCAATTCATGTAGTTGCAAGCTTTGATTTATGTACAAAGTAAAATGTAGTGTTACATTAACACCATGCACATATTGGACACAAGGTTGTTTCTGTTACAGCTAACATGGGCTGATCTGTATTTTACCGCTATCCTCTATTATGTTGACTACATGGCTGGCAAAGACTTAACCTTGGACCACCCCAATCTCAAGGCCGTTAAAGACACCGTATTTGCTCTGCCTGCCATCAAGACATGGGTCAATAATCGTCCTCAAGGTGATAACTATTAAAAAACCACCTGATATGAGTGTGCTATGCTGGCAACTCTTTTTATTATTGCTCTTATATCTCGAATTTTTGCACATGTGCGTAATTATATATGTATATAGTTAATAAAATATTTTTATAGTGCACAGTTGATTTACTTGTAATTTGAAACTTTTAATAATAAATGCATTGATAGTAATGGTCATGGTGTTGCTGAATAAAACTGCTGGGGGGCATTTTTAAAAATTAACATACAAAGATATATAGTGATTACTTAGTTTACAGAAACAACGCAAAGTTAAATGGAAGTACTTATTTCCGAGCAATCCACCCATTCTCTTACAAATTTAAAACACATGAATATGATGTGGTAATCTTCTCAGAAGGGAATTCTGTAATGCCCGGGGGAATTTTCCTCCCCGTAACCTTCTGGATTCAACACTGGAGTAGATTGTGAATCGTCCTAACATTGTCTTGGGAAAACATTCGAAGTAGATTGATTTCCTCTTCTTTCTGAAATAATAGATATTTATCATAAGTTATAGTTGACTATAAATTTAGTATTTAGCCGTGGTAGGGAGTTGAAATTATATGTCAATTATGTCAAATTATGCTGGGCTCCATAGCTCAGTTTTTAAGCATTCTGGCTACTGATCTAAGGGTCGACAGTTCGATCCTCGATGAAGTTTAAAAAAAATAAAATGTGAATGAAAACCTTGACAGAATACCATCATTCTGAAGTGATGTAAAGCAATGGGTCCCATGTTACTACGATGTGTAGCATGTAAAAGATCCCTTGCTAGGGTTGGAACTCCTTAGTCTCGTCAAAATTCTAAGTAGGACTAAGCTACCTGGTACCCTGCCTAGACCTTGTTCACGGGGTTGGCAAAAAGGGCCTATGAAGGCCTACTTGCTTGATATTAGTCTCTCCACAACAAACACTAATACTAATACTATTATGTCAATGTTTTTGAATGGTCATGGTTATACAACGTATGAATAATATGTTGGTGGCACTGTAAGTCTATGTTAAATTCGAGGTTAGCAGGTTCGGTTTTGCGTCAGTCTGTGTCACAACTGACGTAAAACCTAACCTGATAACCTCGAATTTGACATAGACTTAGAGTGCCACCAACATATTATTCATAGTTGTATGACCATGACCATTCAAAAACATTCGATCATTTCTGAAGGCACTTTAGTAAATACAGTTGTCGCAAGCCAACTTAATATCCATTTGCTGTTCGTCTACACATGAGGAAAGCGATTGAATAATATTTAAATGCAAGAGCCCAAATAGTACTTCAATATTACTTTTTATAAATATTTATTTAAGTTTTCTTTACATAATTCTACATAAATCTGTATAAGGATAGACATTTAATACTACAAGTAAGATGTCAGGCCATTTTTTATTTTTCTAGGATTCGTAGAGTTACATTACCATTTCGTACAGTTTTGGGACAGAGTTGACGAGTCTGCCTGTATATCGGGTCCGCGTCAGTAACATTTCATCTTATAACGCATTAGCTTCTCGCATCAAATAAAAATTCGCGCACTAGCATGGCTTTTGGCTCCATTTTAAGGTCTAGCGCACCGCGCCAATCTTTACATCGTCATTTCATGTAGCTGCGTGTTCTTCAGTTGTGAGGACGTCTATTTTCAAATTATTCCAAATTTAGTCCATGAGAGCAAGTGGCATCTGTCGATCTCTATCGCACCGAGACGGCTTGTCGTCACCGGACGAAATCCCTGGCTTTCTATTGGTTACATCTGGTACGTTGAAGACAGAGTTTTGTGCGGAAGCTCCGTTTTTAGCGTCGGTTTTAGGCATTCGCTCTGGGGCCTGTGGCAGAGCAAGTCGACATACCGTGCTTGTGTTTTCGCCCCTCGCCCGTATCGTTCGGGTGCGGGGCGGTTTGTTTTCTTTGTTATTTGTGACTCCCTAAGTTTCTGCTTGTGGCAGACGGCACTTGGCGAGCGTTGGGAGTACATGTGTTGCAAGGTGATGTCCATTCGCGGATTTGTTGTGGTCATCCGTTAGTATGGAGGCTCGTTAGGCCTATTTTCTCCGTCGTTTGTGAGACGGGATTCATGACCGAGTGACCCATTCAACGGCCACGCTGATATCCGTGTTTGCCAAGGGGGCATGACACATTCCACTCACGCTTGAAGCAGGGGACTACTTCGGACGTCACAGCTTTCGCCCACGCCACGTACCAAAAGCGTAGCGACCGTCGACGCTTGCACGAACGCCCTTCGCCTATCTAGAGGCCAAGCTATCAACTAAGGTAGCATTTGTGTTATAAACTGTTTCGTCACAGCATGTTCTTGTAATTAACCTCATAAATCTGTACCTGGCGCTGAATTAATATATAGTATACTTTAATACAAATTTAACGTTTGTGTTCTAAATTTCTGCGCTGTAAGTCAGCCTTGTTCTTGTAATCAACCTCATAAATTTGTGCCTGGCGGTGGATTACTATCTAGTACACTCTGGTACAAATCTAATGTTTGTGTTCTAAATTGCTTTGCCGCCAGTCAGTATGTTTTTCTTATTCGAACTCAAATACAAATTTCACGCCTGTGTTTTACACTTGTTTAGTCGTAGCTTCTAAGTAGAGCGTCTGCCAGCTGGGCGTATCCCGTTAGGTATTTTGTTTTATTAGTCCATTTACTGTGTCAACTCGATGCACATGCCGACCACGTCGGTACAATTGTAAGTTTTTCGGTCATGTGAAGTGGCCCAATAGATGTATTAACTATTTACGACTTATGATTTTTCGTTTGTCTTGTGCATGCTTGTTTACAGGGTGACTGAGTCACTATGTCAAGATTACTGTAAGGTGAGGCCCGGACGTGGTGAATGAGCGTTGCAGGTAGGTTGGCGCGTTTGTCGCTGCGCTGTGGCTTCCAGAACTAGTATTTGAGCACTTGTGGCCCCGTTTAGCTTTCAGGATTTGGCTAAGCGTGGGTTTTTCCCCTATTTGGATCTTGTGGCGCCCTATTATTATTTGGTAACACGCTATATATATGTCAACACGCTTGCCCTGTGGTGTTTCGTTTTAGGACCCCGCCCCCTCTCTAAGCGTATCAGAGCCGAGGCCTTTAGCCGGTTTCTTACGATTTCCAGGGCAAGTGTGCACGTTTCCCGGACTTGTTTGGTATTCGACACTTGCTCATCCGTGAGTGTCGTTAAGTCAATTTGATACTGTAACAAAGAAGGGATACATTTATATCAAGGTTTTACCACAGAATAAGATTTCTTCTGTGGTTTCACTACAATTTACTTGGGAGACGTGAAAGACTCGGTTCAGCTTATGCAATGGGTGATTTATTAAACCTTTTCTTTGAAATACCTGCAATACGGACTATAAAATATGATCAGAAGAAATAAATACCACTATTTCAAACTCAACAAATTTATCTAAAGCTATAACAGTACTAAAACAGGTTTGAAAACTGTACCGCAAAACTGCAATAATTCTGTCAACTTTGATGTCACTAATTTAAAAAATTGAAATTATGCTGGCCACCTATATTTTTGAATTCTAATGGATACAACCAATGAAATGCTGTTGCCGTGTTTGCTCTACTTTTATCTACATATATACAGGGTGTATTAAAAATGGCGCATAATCTTCAGGTAATAGAGAGATTCTTTGATAAATTCTGAGTCGAAAATCTTAATACTAAAATGTTGAATTGGTCTCCATAAACCCTCACGAGTGGTAGTTAAACATTTTTTTCTCAGGTAAAGTCTCTGCTTTGTTCTAAATACGTCAAAACGTTACGAAGGAAAGTTATTCAAAATGTAAAATTATGGCCCTATGCAAAATTTCTGAAATATCGGGCTACATTTATGAAACCGTGTTTTTCTGAAATTTTGCATGCACCTGATATGCACCTGCCTATATAAGTAATTCAGTTCAATAGTTATAGATGGTAGTGCTACACAAATATAGAGTGCCTAATGCATAGTGGGAAAAGTACCAATATATTGTTGCTCTAGCATAAATAATCACCATCATACAGATTAATTTCATAATCCGGCATAGTGAAAGCTGGTGCGAATGCCGAAGTCAAGACATTGGCAAGGTTTTCTAATACTCTGTTTAGATGTTTGATGTTTGAATAGATTAGGACAGCTATTATCGGAAAGCTCCTTAATTTAAAAAAATGTGTATGTGCAATTCGGAACAGGTATTAATTAAGGCATGTCCGTCGTAAATGGCTAATATGGTCAACAACATCGTGAAAGTGACATCCATGCACATATTTGTGAAGGCAGAGAAGTTTTGCAGTAATCAAGTTTCCATTTCCAAAAATTACAGCCAAATGGCCATCGACAGTATTGACCTGGGTGTAGTCTAGGGTCACAAAGAGGAATATTAGCTTCTTCCAGCCATGCATTTTCCATGTTCCAATGCTGTGCTCGATGCTCTGGAATGGCTCGTGTTGAACTTTCCGTTGGATTCTTAAAATACCTGCAGTTTTTGGTTAGTAGCTATCAGTTTATATGGGGAAGTCATTTTAAAAGGCAAAACTAAAATCTATTATACTTACAAGAGGTTCCTGGTCAAACTAGACATGCCTTTTGGATGGAGGTGCAAAACCTGTAAACAACTTCAATGGTTTTATCAGCAGACAATTGTGGCCTGTCGTTGATGGCACAAGCACTTATTCATTCTCGGCTCTAAACCTTGTCAGTGACCAGATTCCCTATGTTTGCGACATTATAGATTGTATTTTTAATTTTAACTAGTTTACAGTGTTATAGACTTAATATTTTTTTACTAAATCTGCATAGCTCTCCACTAATAAATTTATATTACTATAATTTCTGGTTAAGTATATTACCTACTGATGCACGTGAATTTTAGTTTATTGCCGTATCACCGTAGCAAATTAGTAAAGGAAGCGGTAGATGTAAGGTTTCGAAGAGCATTTGGTATAAGAAGGAATTAATAGGAAGAAACATTTTGGAATATCGTCTACTTTTTTTAGTTGGCATTGATAAGAGTTACTTCCAACAATTAAAAAACATGTCCTAGGCTAGGAGTTCTAACATATTAATAGCGGCAGTATTACTGCTTGTCTAAATATAGTACACTTAAAGTGCCCTAATTAAATTAACAATAAACGTTGACCAATTTTCCCGCCTATTTTACCTACAAAAATTGGAATAAACGTAGATATTTAAATTCAAAACAAAAACGAGCAGGCCCAAGGCTCTCAGCCAGGTCACGTGCTCTCCCCACCAGCATTTTAACTCCCCTCAATGTTGCTGTTCACAATTTCACATACGCCGACACAACAAGAATTTTAATCTCACACTTCGCGAGACCGGCGTGTAAAGTTGGTGTTTTTGTTGGCAGGCACAGCAAATCAAGTAAGTTTCCGCATTTTTTGTAAATAGTAGCAGCGTACACAAGTATCCGTTATCATCAAAGCAGGCCGAGTTGGATCCGTATCAAACCATAGAGCTTGTAAATAGTAGATTGGCGGAACCGGTTGTTTTTAGTTTTGGTCCGTAATTTCACAAAAGTTTTTGTGTTTAGAAACGAGGTTTGCTTCATATTAATGCCAATGTGTACAGTCTACGCTAAGTATATTAATTTACTCCGACGTGGCGTCTGCTTGACATTCCATAAATGATATTAGACACGCACTGCGAGGCAAAAAAGGAGTTGCAAGTTTTTAGTTTTTTGGTCAGTTAACATAATTTAGACGTTTTTAAAGTAGAGATTGTTTGCGTTTTGCCCAATATTTGTGTATAATATATAACATAGCCAAACTTATTTGCTGAAATTATTTTAGGTATATAAGAAATTTATTTAATTATAACCCGGCGGGAAACTGTATAAGATTTGTTTTTATAAATTCAAGGTAACGGCAACAAAACGTTGGTATTGTTTACTCGTTACAATAAGGTTGTTTATTTTATTTTGAGATGTACCAACCCAAAAACCGCGAAATCAGCTGTCAGTATGTATGAGATTTGTTGTTTTAATAGAATTTTTAATATCAATTTAAGAATTACTAGCTAAACTCACCATTCAAATCTTTTTCCTATAAAATTAAGGTGTAAACAACTTAATGGTTGTCATAAACCGTCTCATTGTAAAAATTTTGTTCATCAATGCTGGCTTCAGGAAACGCATTTTTTTTTAAGTTGGCATATGCATACAATTTTTGTACTAGGGACTCTGTATTGTGTTCGCAAAGGTTTCCACACCTGCAGAAAGGAGAGCTTGAAGTTAACAATGAAAGTCAATGACAATTTATTATTATTATTATTACTTCAGTCAAAGTAAATATTTATGTTATAAAAGTAACTATTATAAACTCCACGCCAATAGTGTCTAACGCAGTACATATTTGTATAATATCCTCAAAAGTAATTTCTTATAACTTTTATGACAGCTGCTAAGCAAATGTCACACTCTTAAGCCATCTATTTTAGTAACTTTTTGTAAGTACGAGTACATTCCTAGACAAAGATCAATTTTGGAAGTACATTCGTGAAATTTTAGAAATCAAAGGCCACTCTGTGTTTTTATTGAACTAATGCTCTTTACGAATAGTCTAGCTAGAACGTATAGCAAGTGAATGTTATACAGGGCGTGTTCCAAAAACATGGTGCCAAACTGAGGGTTGTAGGGGACGTTGAAACAGATTTTTTTGTATCTAAACGATCGGTCACGGTTTCGTGTGCGTGTAGTATACGTGTAAAAGTAAGGCAAAAATCCTATATGAGCATATGCATATCCTTAACTAAACGGTTACTGCATTACAGGGTGTTCAAATTTTATTTTTCAGCTCAAGAGTTTTTTATGAAAAATTAAATGTATGTAGATTAAAAATCCATTAGAAAAATTCATCAGATTTATGAAATAAATCAAATATTCTTGTAAAAGGGGGGTACCTTGTTCGGTTTCTACGCCACTGGACTGTCATATTAAAGTAAGGGTTGGCATGTTTCAAACAAGTTGTTGTTT